>LQNS02278070.1:47211358-47233902 GCA_001587735.2 Parhyale hawaiensis
AGCAGAGCACGAATGCCAGGTAGACAGCAGAGCACGAATGCCAGGTAGACAGCAGAGCACGAATGCCAGGTAGACAGCAGAGCACGAATGCCAGGTAGACAGCAGAGCATGAATGTCAGGTAGACAGCAGAGCACAAAAGCCAGGTAGACAGCAGAGCATGAATGTCAGGTAGACAGCAGAGCACGAATGTCAGGTAGACAGCAGAGCACGAAAGCCAGGTAGACAGCAGAGCATGAATGTCAGGTAGACAGCAGAGCACGAATGTCAGGTAGATAGCTGAGCACGAATGCCAGACAGACAACAGGACACGATTGCCAAGCAGTCAACAGAGCACGAATGCCAGGTAGACAGCAGAGCACGAATGCCAGGTAGACAGCAGAGCACGAATGCCAGGTAGTCAGCAGAGCACGAATGCCAGGTAGACAACAGAGCACGAATGCCAGGTAGACAGCAGAGCACGAATGCCAGGTAGACAGCAGAGCACGAATGCCAGACAGACAACAGGACACGATTGCCAAGCAGTCAACAGAGCACGAATGTTGGGCAATCGACAGGTCACAAATATCAGACAGACAGCAGGGTAAAACTGCCAGACAGATAACAGGGCACAAATGACAGACAAACAATAGGTCACGAATGCCAGACTGACTACACAGAGCACAAATGCTAGTCTACACGTCACAAATGCCAGGTTAACAACAGAGTACGATAGATAAAGTCAGCAGAGCATGATGCAAGACAGACAAAAAGGCCAAAGCCAGACAGAAAACACACAACGATAGCCAGACAGACGACAGAGCTGGAAGTATCTTTATGAATAGTGAGCAGATGCTTTGTAAAGGATTTTATTGATTTTTGGTAGTTTCTCTTATAGTTCCACTAACTTCACAGAGAAACAATTTTTGACTGGCTCCAGTTTGAAGGACGTACCTGCATATAAAAGAGGACATTTGTTTGGGCGAAAGCATCGCCCCTCGGCAGCTTCAGAAGCCGCGACAAGGCTCGGACGAGAGCGTCTATATAAGGGAGCGGCTTCACGACTTGCCGTCTGAGTTGCAGTGTCAGGCGCATCCGATCCTCTGAGCCTCCCAATGAGCTCCGTAGCTGCGAGCGTTCGGCTCAATCTCACCACTGATGGCTTCTCGATCCGTGATTTTCATCTCAATCCTCACACGACAGACGCAATCACAGAAGCCTCACTTCTTCTCTTTCTTTCGAGCTCCATTCAGGGCCTCGCACTTAATTTTATCCAATAGCTTTCTGATGCCGCGGTGTCCGTCTTCCTTCTTTTTCTTTAAAACATTCATAGTCGTACGCCACGACACGGTCGCTCGAGGAGCTCGTGGGGATAAAATTGTGACATAAAATGGAGCGTCTCTGGCAGCCGTTGTTTGAAATGTAAGGAATGGTGTTGTGATGGTTCATATAATCGTCAGACGGACAGCAGAGCACGAACGACTGACAGACAATAAAATTAGACCTAAGATATTCAGCATTATCTGTCACTGATCTGAGGCAATTTTTAACTTCATGAAGATTCTTTAATTTTTTTCCGAAATTCACTATACAGGTCAAAATTTTATTATGAATCACTGCCCTCTGCACGTTACACCTGCCTGGAATTGGAGCAACGTTGCAAAATTTGTACGAGAACTCGTTCGCAAGCTGCGTCTATGCTGTCCACTGTTTCAAACTCTGTAGCTATGCAGCAAGTCAAACTTCAAAACGCGTTTCCCAGAGTAATCTCTGTCTAAACTTACAATACAGCACCTTCCATGAATTATTTCTTGAATCAATCTAGAATGAATCCACTGAAGATATACTAATATAGGAAAGATTCAGTTACACCATATTAGTTGTTTGTTAGTATGTAGTGCAGGGCGAGGTTCTTCTTCTTTCTTTTTTAGATTTTGGAGCTTTGACTGAGCAAGTCGTTTTTAAGATCTACGGCCATAGATCTTTGCTTGCATTCAGGTCCAGATATTCAAGCCATGACCTGCCCTCCTATCAGATAATCGCTTTATATAACTACAATGAAGAGAACTCGGAGGCCGGCTGATAATAAATGGTATAATCATTATCAGAGCTGTGATAAGATGCTCTTGTAGACAGAGAAGTCGGTGATTACTCCAAAACAACGACGAAAAGCTCAGACGTAAAGCTCAAGGAGCTTATTGTCACAGCCCTAATCATTATATAGTACTAGCTGATAGGGCCGCAGGGCCGCTAACAATATTGCCTACATTAATGAGTGTGGACCACTGGCCATATAGTATTTGAAAAAGAGTTGCACATGGCCTGACTACGAAGATTGTAGCGCCGACCCCTGCGAGTAGTGCTGTCACCAGGCGCTCTGACGCACAGGCAGACACCAATATTGTGCTTTGGGCGTTGCAGCAGCGGTTGCGCTCTTGATAACGCGACACCATTCTATTTCTGCTGACATGTGGTCTAAATCTTGTCGATATCGCACAAGCGTGAGGCAAAGAGTTATCATATAGGCAAAAAGCTAAGCTGAATTATTGTCACTTCTGTCACATTATAATGACGTCAGTTATTTACGCTACATCGTCGCGCAGATAAGAAATGTTGTACATACAAACGAAGAATCATGTATAATAAGCAACTTATGTAATGTCTTTTTTATTTAAGAATATTAGAGGCTTAAAAATAACTACCATCCATTGCCATGCATCTCACGAACAGCACAAGTTGTGTCTGAACTCAGTATCCTACGAGAGTCTGCGGGCTCGTCTAAATAACTCGCCCAGCTCGCTCCAACAAATTTATAGCATGTGACCGCATATCATGACTCCTCTGACCCATAAGTATGACAGAGTTCAAGCATCTGTTCGTTAGTTTGATAAAGTAACGCTTAGCCTGGACCGTGAGAGCACCCCAGGCAGGCCTCCGGTGACGCGGCGTCTGAAGCAGAGGTCGCCAGCCGATTTACAGCGGTCGTAAACTGATTTTGAAGAGACCTCATCTGCACTATGAGGAATACCCTGCCGGCCGCAAGCCTTTCATGGGAGATATATCAAGCCGCCTCCATAGTCTAGGAACTGCAGCCTTTTGGCTTCTGCGCGCCATCATTGAAGAGCTGTACTGCCACTCCGTCGTGTGCTCTGCATAGATGCTGCAGGGACTGTTCGGGAGTGTTGTAACAGGGAAAAAACTACTGACCACGACAGTGGTGTAGCTGGAAGAAACGACTGGTCAGGCGAGTATTGTAGCCGCGGAAAGGGAGTGACCACGCGGGTGTTGGAGCTGCAAAAAAGACTGACCACGTCAGTTTTGCAACTGGAAGAAAAGGCTGACCAAGCGAGTATTGTACGTATACGTAGTTAGTTTTCGTGCCGATTGGCCGTCAAGTCGAGTGCACCTCTACAGAACCATAAATCAAGAAAGCTATAGCTTTGTCTGTCTCAAACAAGCATTAAACTCATTAAAAGCAGTGTTTGGTGGTGAATTGGCACTGAACGCAAGAATTCGTAGTACTTAACCTCCGTAACCAGCGATCAGCGCACTCAGTTCGCTTATTAGTAAAGCTTTAGGCTTCAGCTATGGATGGCCAAACAATCGCAATAACAAAATTTGACAACAGTGTTTTAAACGAAATTAGTTTAAGTTAGTGCATTTTACATCAGACAACAGAACAAAGTAAAGGGATTTAGTGCGTGTTGCATTAAGAGGTTAGTATCCGTGCGTCTTTCCTTTCAGTGAGTCGAATTGGTCAATAATATGCACCAGTCTGCCTACCTGGCTATGTGTGCTGAGATAATGATAGCTCCAACATGAGGGAATATTGGTTTGATGGTTTGTGCAATGATCCCACAATAAATAATGCAATGAAAATTACATGCGCAAAGTACGAATTTCTCTTCTGCGCTGCCTATGCACAGTTATCTCAGCACTTGGTAGCAATAATAAACAGATTTCCAGAGAGCGTAATGTGGACTTTTAGCGGTTGTCTACAAGCTCACACAAGAAGCCAAAAACGCTCAGCCTTTGATACAGGGAAATCCGAGACTGACTTCCCTATGGCTTCAGAAAGATAATCTTAACACATTTCAGGAGACGGTATTCATGGAACGGCACGCGGCACTGCGAAGAAAAGGGATGGTTCTGGAGAGGACTGGCTATTCCAAGCCGATGAAAACAGCAGAATCTCTTAATATTATTAAAATACGAATATGGGATTTCAGGCAGAGGGTGTAAATTTTTTTCCCTAGGTTCTTGAAATATATCAGATACGGCTACAGCGGAAATAGAAAATGCAATCTCTTCCGTCTCTACATAGTTACGCCAAGGGTCGTTCAGGATTGGCACACATTTTACAATCACATCTGTAGAAAAACCTAAGTACATCTGAATGAGCAATTCAAGGGCTCCTCCTAATCATCAAATGCACACACACGCGGAACGAGGAGAAAATGAGTGGTGGTCGTGGCGAAGCTTAAGTCGCATACAGGCCCACAAGTACGAGAAAATAACCGCCAGTATGAGAGAGAAAGAGACACTGATACAAATGGCAGTAATATGGGCGAGTACAATCAAGATATGAGCAGATTTGCAAAAGCTGCAGGTTTTTTTCAGACAGTGTACGAATAGATCTTGTTCATTGATAATTATATCGAAGGGGTGCAGCATGAAGGGCTAACAGCACCCTGGAATCAGAATTAGGGAAAATCCCACCCAGCTGTCTTGGCGGCCAGTGGCTGACGACACCCAAAATTAGCATGGTTACAGTCAGTGATAGACGTGCGGGCTGTACAATTAGCTTTATCCAACATCTTTCACTGGTCATCGGACACCCACATGACTTTCATCGAACATAATTCTAACTGTAACGATATAAAAAAACTGTTTATTTATCGAATGAACATTCTTCACGTCGAGTGAATGAAAAAAACTCGAAAGAAAGAAATTATAAAAGAACTGGACGTGAGAATGCAGGACAATGCCAATTTTGAGAATCCCGTAGCTAGAGCTGTTACCATAGGAAAGAAATTGAGAGGATGGGTGTTCCCAACTTTCTATTCACAAGAGGCAGACACAATGCTCACCTTATGACAATTACTGGTACTTCCCAGGATAGAATACATTTCATTTCCTTGGATACCGAGGACCGGAAAAACATAGAGCGCCTCGAAGTATCCAAAGATCGTTTACTACAAAAATTTGAGACATGCAAGAATTAAACCATTAGAAAACACTTGCCCACCTTCAAATATATATACTCAATGCAGCGGAGATTCAAGCGCTTCACGATAAATGATCATATAAGTTTGAACAAATTTAGAAGGAATTACTGTATATGTCAGTGGGCTGTTTCTTGCCGGATACTCACAGTTGTGAAGCATGAGGCCTGATCAGAAATGGTCGTTATGTAATTGCCACAAGTGGTCGAATAGCTTCACTGCCGGGAATGAGAAGTCGCTCAATGAAATTTCCCTTCACCTTCGAAACGCCACCTCTATTGAAACTGTGAAGTTTAAGAAAATACTTCTTAACAAAAATGCCAGGTAAACTAACTGAAAGCAGTTACGTGCAGAGTGGGGATAACTTCCTACCAGCTCCCCTGCTATCAAGGGGCGCAGCATCTCTGCAGAAGATGGGCGGCACGAGTAAGGCCTTTGGAACCTCGTTTGAAGAATTTCCAAGGTACACTGAAAGGTTGTTGCCGTAGGAAAATACGGATCGCGCCAGAATTGGAAGTGGAAACAAAGGCTAACGGCATTAGTTTTGTGGTTTGAAGAAATGAGTCAGAAACCGAATGTTAAATTTAAAGAAAAAACGGAAAGCGTTTTTTATTATTATTTTAAAGATACGGGTCATTGAGCGCATTATTTGCCGCAGTATTAGACAATGGAACACATGCACAAAATTGAACGAATGATGAAAAGTTTTATTATATATCAGTATAAAACAAGTATATGCGTGTGCGTCGACATGGAGACTGACTCAAATTTACAAATATTACAGTGTAATGATAACACTGATCTCACGTACGATGCAGACGGCTATAGTAACACTGACTGCGTGCATGCAGCACCGAGATGGTACTTTTTACAGAGACCCAATAAGCGAAGTAGAATACGGAGTTTCGCTGGCAGACAGCGCATCACACCAAATATCTTGCTGCCCGCTGAGAGCTGCATCTCTGAGTATGATGTAAAACAGGCTGTATGCAAGTGCAAGTTGTTCGTAGAACCACTACTTGATATTCTTACCCGGTAGAGTAAAGTGGGAGAGAAGTTCGATTGGAGGACGAATCTACATACACATATAGGCCGAAAGCCAAGTGTGCGGATGTAGGTGAACAGAATATTTAAGCCGTATTCGATTGGGACATAAAGTCAAGTTGCTTAGCTTAAATCGAGCAAAAACTCAATTCAGACCGTTCTTTTCGCCACTTTGACTTGAGTTTAAGGCCTTAAGCGTAACCGGCTTAAGACGAAAACTCAAGTTCCCTTCGGAGGTAGTTCAACTTTTTAAGCTTAATGCACTTGACTTTAGCCTAATAAAAACAACAGTGGTGGTATGGATACAAACTTTTTCCTTTTAGTGAATTAACATTGAAACAAAAGGAAGAATTTTTTGCAATTTTAACTTCCTAAAACAATGATATTTTAAATTAAAAGTTTACTCTATTTTTTAAAACTTTGATAGTAAAGAAGAAAACCTATTTCAGGGTAAACTTAAATATATCGCCCCGAAATAAAAGAATTGTACAAGAGATTGGTAAAATGATAAAAACACATCGATCACTAGTATGGACCAGTGTAGTTATCTGTTTATATACTGCCATAACTGTCGCGTCCGATGCATCCCAAATAACCAACAAAAACTTAACTGAGCAGCTCCATATTTGTAACACTATCTTATGGAACGACATTGTTGCAGCTTATGAGTAAAAATCCATAAGATTTACTTCCAAGGATGCTTAATTTTTGCATGTTAGGAACGTAATACTAGTGTTACTAGTGACATCACAACATAGGTTAATATTTTTCAGCTTAACTATTAAAATCCGTTCGATTGGAACACGCTTAACTCGGTCCGAAAAGTCCATTCAAGTGCACTTAAATATTCGACTGCGATGTCCCAATCGAAAACGACTTTAGTATGGCTTAAGCCGATATGGTGTCTCGCGCTGCTAGTCTTCTGTCTGTAATCTGTTATGAAGACCGCAGTGAACTGTCTGCGCATCCGCTGAATGTATTACCATCAGAAGTAAATCAATAAGGAAATACCATTTATAATTGAGTATTCTTGCAAAGCAGTTTGAGGAACTTACACCACTCGCAGCAAATAATTCTGTGCCACACAACAAATTCTTAAATCTTAAAATGATATAATTTATAGTATTTCTGCTCTGCGTCGCTTCCGAGCAGTGACACACGAGGATAATGTGAGGAAATTTACCATCGGTGGTACCTAAATCCTTACAACCGATTTCCACACACAATATCTCACGGTTACTAGACATATGCCCAATTATCTTTTCGACTTAATACTGTCGAAATTCGATTTTAATTAGTATAAAACTTGTTGAAACTTCTTAAGTTCGAAAATAATACATTATGTTCTATCTTAAAATGTACTCTATGAAATTATCAAATACAAGCAGAAATTTTTCTGAAGCTTTTAGGGAAATCTTACAAGATTCAAAAGAAAAAGACGCTTGCAAATCTTTGATTCATTTATTGGCCAATAGTTGAAATTTAAATAACTTTGATGCAAATGCAAAGAGGTTTGAAGAGTTAAATAAAATCCCATAAGCAGGAGCAAGTGGTAAGCACTTGCAACGTAGCATACAAAATGCGCGGCGAATTCCGAGTTTGGGCAGGGAGAAAGTGTAGCCTGAGGACTCGCGTCACACCAATATCGAAAAGTGACGTCATGAATATGGCGGTCGCGAGAGCTATGACTTTATATCTACCAATGCTACTGAACAGCCTACGAGCTGCTTATCAGATATCGGTGAAAAGTTGCAAACGGCAGACTTCGAGCATGTTAGTACATCAATATCGAGAACAGATGATAATTTAGGATTGAACTTAACATTAAAATAAAAATTATTCTAGAATAGTTAGATTTATCCATTAGGAGGCTTGGACTAAGCTAGTTAAATTATACTATGGTTTACATAAACTGTAACTCCTGTTTGCTAAGTTAACCAGCAAATATCTTCATACTAATACTACTTAGGGCATGATCGATTGGGCGCCAAATTTAAGTTTTCTATGCTTGACTTGTCTTAAACTTCAGGCAGGAGCGCTGGCCTCGACCCGGTGAATTGAGTTTCAGGCAGTGAACATTAATTGGTTACCCCCTTCCATAAATCCAATCTTGCTCTGCAATTTGGAATTTGGAGTTTTGGTTTAAGAGGGCCGGAAATCACATTAATTCTGCTCTTGAGCTTGAATATCTAACGTCTAATGGCATTTTCCGCAGCTGATCCCATCTACATGGAGGTTTAAAAGAAGTAGGGAATGTTGTGGTCTCTTCCCCCGTGTAGATGGTATCAGTGCTGCGAAAAATGCCATTTGACACTAGATATTCAAGCTCATAATCAGAATTTAATGAGGCCCTGCCCTCTCCATCCCCTCTTCTACCCACTTAGCGTTGCATTGGCTGACTAAAACTTTGCCTGCCTGTTTCTCTGATGTATAACTACTGCTTAGTGAATAATTTTTTTTTTCTCCCACAGGAGGACTTTTTTCCTACTTCAACTTCAAGGATCTTGGGGCGGTAGAAGATATCCGTTTGGGATAAATGCTTTTAACACAAGTTTTTTTCTCCCCATTTGGCAACTTTTCCAAAGTAGCCACTGTGGAAAATAAAAAAAAGTTGAAAATCCACCCTATTCAACATGTCTTTCCCTAGGATTGGTCAGAATTACAGAACTGGCTCAGTTAATTTTTTTAGAGGTGTATAGCAAAGCTTCGGACACGACAGTGATAACGCTATGTAAACAGATTACTACACGGGTCCATGGGAGTGACCGATATGTTTTTATCATTATACCAATCGATAGTATAGTTCTATAATTCAGCGTGATTTACTTAAGTTACCTCTTGAATAAGCTTACTTCTATTGCCATTAGAGCATCAAAGAAACGGAAGTAGAAATTTAAAAAGTATAATTGTTTCAGGAGGTTAAAATTGCAAAAATTCTTCCTCTTGTTTTAATATTCATTCACCGAAAGGAGAAATGGTTTCCATATCACCATTGTTATTTACATAAGGATAAAGTCAAGTGTATTAGCTTAAAAACTCAAACTATCTACGGTGCAGAATTGCGTTGGTTGTCGGCCCAACTAGGTTCCGCTTCAGGCCGTAAACTCAAGTCTAAGTGGCGAAAACGAAACTATACAGTACCGTCCAAAGCTAAGGGACAAAGTTTCAAAACGGCATGACTTTTTTCTAACTATGACAGGTAATTCTTATTCTGCACACTATTAGCCAGTAAATGCTGATTATTGTGTTAAAATATGAGACATGTATGAAGGATAATAAAAAAAGGTATGAATGAAAAGCTTTTCTCTTGAAATTTATAACGTCCAAAACTAAGGGACAAAAAAGAAAAATTTAGTTAATTTCTTATTCAGTCCGTATTTCTTCATTTACATCGAAGACAAAGTTTGACACTGCCATTTGTAAATATTGCTTTTCGCTACGTGATGCCACCACGTCAGAAAGTTGATTATATCCTGCGACAAAATATCATCAAGTTGCAAAAGAATAATTTCACTATTAGAGAAATTTTTGAAAAGTTAAACCGTTCGAAAAATGTTGTTGAGAGAATAGTGAAGTCGCACGATAAAACCGGCTGCATTCGTGCCGCTAAAAAAGCCGGTAGGCCCCGTAAAACGTCAGTTAGAGAGGACAGTCATCCAGCGTACGTGATTGAATGATAGCCTTAAGACGTCAGCTGTGATAAGTAGGGAAATTAATGACACAACATGTATGAACGTCTCACGTCAGACCGTTTCTCGGCGCTTTCAAAAAATAGAGTTATTTACAAGACGCCCACAGAAGAAACCGCATTTGAGCGCCAAGAACAAGAAAAAGAGATTAGAGTTTACAAACAGTCATGTTAACTGGTCCCATGAAAATTAGGCTACAGGGTTTTCCAGTGATGAAAGCAAGTTTAATTTGTTTGGTAATGACGGTAAGAACTTTGTTAGAAGATGTGAAAGTGAGAAATTAAGTGTAAAGTGTACTAAGAAGATTATGAAGCTATGCTGCGGGGGCGTGATGGTTTACAAACGGTATGTTCTCTAGTCGGACATCTCCTCTCGTTCGTTTAATAACCCGTGTAAATGCCCAGGTGTATAAAAATCTGTTGGAAGATATTGTCCTGCCTAATAATGTAAACTCAGGTGTCCCCAGCCCTATCTTCATGCAAGACAGTGCCCCTGCCACAAGGCAAAGACAGTCATGTGTTACCGTGAGCAGCAAGATCGCGAAGCTTTGGATTGGCCACTACAAAGTAGTGACCTAAATCCAACCGAGAATCTTTGGAAAACAGTAAGAGTGAAAGTTATGGCAAGAAACCCTATCAATACGGAAGATCTTTGGATGAAACTTCAAGAGGAATGGGCGACAATTACTGTTTAAGTTTGTCAGAGTCTCATTCGGTCGTGTAGTGGATGATGTGCAGCTGTAATTGAAAGCAAGGGATTATTTACGAAATATTGATTGTTCACCACCATTTTGCTAAATATTTCTAGCAAAATATTGAGTTAGATGCATTTTTTTCTTGTTTGTTCTTTAGTTTTAGACTATAAATTTCAAGAGAAAAGCTCTTCGTTCAAAACTTTTTCATTATCCTTCATACATGTCTCAAATTTTAACACAATAATCAACATCTTACTGGCTAACAGTATGCAGGAGAAGAAGAAGAAGTACCTGGCATGGTTAAAAAAAAAAGTTATGCCGTTTTAGAAATTTGTCTCTTAGTTTTGGACGGTACTGTATACATGTAACTCTCGATTATTAAGTGTCTCGACTTTTACGACTCTCTACTTTTACGAGCGTAAATTTGTGGACTTATCTCAAATTTTACGAAATGTGTTCAATACTCTCGAATATTACGATTTGTCCTTCTGTGCAGTATTCTAAATGTTTTCATGAATAAATGTAACATTTAGCAATGTTTATCGTATAACACCAACGTCTTGATAATAAATATGTTAATAAACATGTTATCAATTGCGTTTGACTACATTTCCTTTATACTGTTATAGAATAAGGAAACAGTTCTTCCGGCTAACTTAACATAGTCCATACTTCAAATACAATTATCTCTGTAAACAAATTGTGACCTCATCCGCACTGTGAGGGTATTGCCGCTAGATGATCAACACCCGTCAGTCGGAGCTCACCTGTGGGAAACCCGGGCATTTCGCACCGTCCCTGGTGTTGAAAGGTTGTGGTGCTGAGCTCAGGCTGCATACGTTCCCAGAGCGAGTAAGTCCTATTTTAATGTGTCACTCCTACTCGCGTAGGAATAGCGAAGTGTTATATTTGTATGAGTTGAGTATATCTCAAATATTAGTGTTTAAATTTAAATCCTGAATGTGCTTAGATGAGTGCTCCGCTAAATTTTCAAAACTGTGGCTTTTGTTCCGTACGATAACTTAACCCTCTTTGAAACCACCAGTCCTATTCATCAAAGTTATGCCTGTAGAACTTGCAGTGCGTAAGCACGTATTATATTGCAAATTGTTGACGTCCCCTATGAAAGTGGACACGTATTTAAACATCAAACATTTCTGATCAATTGTAAATGGGGTTTAAAACTTGCGAACGCTTATTGGATTTATTACATCAACCAGAAGTTGTAGAGTTTCTTTAAGTTCATGTTACCTCGATTTGCAAGGCACTGCCATAGTCGTTTATATCTTGTGAGCACCTAGCTCGACCTGGTCTCTCTTGAGTCATGTCGAGCTGCAATTGGCAGCCCGATGTGTCTTACTCACGGTCACCTTCTGTGCAGACGTGTGTCCTCGGTACGGTCAGCGGTGCTGAGCAGCCACACCTTGGAGACCACATTCCTAAGCGAGTCTCGTCACGTTATCGGCGACGCCTAGAATTTAATTGGCCTTGCGACTCTATGGGAGTCGTCCCAGTTATCTACGGTGTTCCCAATACACCTTCGCTGTCCCAGCTATCAACGGTGTTCCCCCTACACCTTCGCTGTCGCTGTGATCTACGGTGTTCCCCATACACCTTCGCTGTCGCTGTGATCTACGGTGTTCCCCATATATCTTCGCTGTCGCTGTGATCTACGGTGTTCCCCATACGGTGTTCACTGTCGCGTCAACCTTGTTGCGATGGTCTTCCGCTCGTTGCCGTCCCTTGGATAAGTGATTGCAGTTGTACCTGCCGATGCGGCCGCCGCTTCCCACCCTACGTACGTTGGCTTCGTCGATCAACCTGCACCGTCTGGGGCCTCCGTAATCTTAATTTCACCGCAAGACTAGGACGGTCCGCTGCTCTGCCAACTTGACTGAAACTCCCAAGGTTCCCGTCTCCTCGTCGATCACGACCACGCACATTCAGCATCCTAATCTATTTAGCTAAGTTACTATCTATTTCCTCTTGTTCTTAATTTAATGTTTATACTGAGATACAGTGTTTCCTTACCCTCTCCAGTTGTGACTGCTGGCCGAGCACGCGCCGAAACCTTAAACCTTAACCCTTAACACGCACATTTGCGAACGTATCTCGAGTACTACGATTTCATCTGGTTCACATCTCTTGTAAAAATCGAAAGTTACATGCATTTCATTTTCACAACACTTTGAAACACATTTCATATAAGAAATGGTAATTTGTACTGAAAATCCAAACTTAAAGAGGAAAACGCAAGACAAAAGCTAAAAGAGAATTAAGATTTTTGAACTAAAAAAAGATGGGACCTAAAACCTATTACTTTGTTAGGGAAGGTCTCTCCTACAAAATAAACAGCGCTTCCATTCTAAGATCGGAAGGGCCAGGAGTGGAACCTACCATTGTAGAATCTGTAATGTATACTCTGCTAGTACACTGTTCAGTGTGTAAGTGTAAGGAAGAAAGTGGTGAGAGTACTAGAATGCTACCAGTTCGACAATTCCTGCCTATACACTCGAGTACTCCATCTGGTTTGAAGCAAACAATAGGTGCTACCAACATAACTCGATGCACAGCTAGGGTGCACGAGTGAACTCATAAAAGAGAGATCTTTGCATCTCAGTAGGAAGTTTGTCTTTATAATGAAAGAATGATCCAATGGAGTTATTAGTCAAAATGATCCCGGAGTCAACAATTTTATAATAAAGTATCTTTTACTTAGCGGCATGTTTGATAGGGCGATAAAATTTAACCTTCGAGTCTTGGTTTCCCCGAAACTCCCGATATAAACTTTTCGTTCGCCCCTGTGAACCCGCTGCATGTGTTAGAAGCGAGGCGATTACTTTAACCCGTCTGAAGTAAGATAGAGTTTCTGGAAGTTTCAAAGGCAACAGGTTAAAGGTCAGTGCCTGAAACTCAGTTCCCCAGGTCGCATCGGCACCCAGCCGGACGTGCTTTTTATCCAGTAAATGTGTGTAAAGGTAAAGTCAAATTGACGGCACCCGCAACTGGGAAACCCAAACGCACTGGTTTGTGCTGCAGATATAGGCCAACAGGCCCAAGAGCAGTAGACGGCTGCAGTCAACCACAGACTGTCTAGAGCTATGGCTCCAGTGGCGAAAGGCTCCATGCGACAATATTGGCCTCCTCTCCTCCCCATTTCTGGCAAAGGTCAGTAAAGTCACAGCAGTAGGCAGACTGGATGTATGCTGACATGCCTACTTGTAACCAAACAAGTTTCAAATTCATGGTTCTCACGAGAGAGACCGTGGACACTGGCTTGGAACTGTTATTTATTGGTCGACCCGCTGACAATAGTAATAGGCTTACCAATGATCATTTTAGGACTTTTTTAGAACAATCTGTTTTAAATTAATTTCTTTTACAAACGCGGAAAGTTGTACCAGCAAACCAATGGTGTAGGGATGGGTCTTCTCGCGGGCACAATGTTCGCACGCATTTTAATGTGCTACCATGAGAACAGATGGTTGTGCGAGTGCCCTCAGCAGTTTCGCCTTGCTTTTTACCAACGCTATGTGGACGACATCCTTCGTCTCTTTACCGATGAATTGCTCCTTAAACTGTTCCTAGAACCTGAATATCAAAAATCCCATCAATAAACTTTTCCGTGGAAAACGGGATGTTCATTTTTCAGCATTTGTTCTAGATTATTTAAGATTATACTGCATCAAAATATTTTCCTAGGTATAAAGGTAAAGTCATCCTGACTGCACACCTCAACTAGAAAACACGCATGCACTGGTTCGTACTGCTGGTATAGCGCTTGGGCCCAGTAGAGTGCACGGCTGCAGTCTGTCACAGAATCTCTGAGCTATGGGGTGATATCGACGGATTACCCGATAGACACCTGTGCTCCCGTCCCAAAGGCCAGTGCTCCCCAGTGAGTACGAGTGGAAGAATTGCTGACGCCACACATTCCCGAGCGCCATTACATTCCTTCCCTGGTGCAGGTTCGAACTCACGACGGTTCGACAATCAGCACAGTTAGTAACCTTAGCACCGGGCTACTAGCTGTACATTGTGTAAAGTTTTTAAGTTAGTGAAGCTTACACGGTGAATTTTCATTCCTATATTCTCATTTAAAGCAAAACGGATTCCCTACATTTTTAGTTCTGTTTGTCATCCTTAACTTCCTTGCTGAAGTACGTTAAATCAGGATAGTAACACACCAGGCGCTAATAGAGAACAATTTTATTTTGCTATGCCATACTTATGCCCTCACTCCGAGAAATTCATCCACTATTTTTCCATTATGTATTTATCTACTATATGTACAGGGTGTGCCAGAATTCTTGGAATGAATTTAAATCCACAGTTCCTTACAATAAAATAAGCAGATTTCATTCCCTAGAGACATGACCGAAAGTATTTCTTTTAAAAGTTGCAAAGAGTTAAAATTTCAGAAGTGCGATCTACTGCACTGGCGAACTGCTTCCCTTTACAACGAAGGAAAAGTGTACTTCGGGCTCTTGTTTACACTGAGCAGTCGGTCTACAAATATCTACGAGCAGCCGACACTGGACCAACTGTCAAGCAGTGAACTCACAGATGTGCGCTTAATTTACAGTAAGGCGAACTGTAATTCTATGAGAGCAGCCAGAACGTCGAGAGGAAGATCTCCCAATAGACATGTGGCCGCACATCAAGCATCCGCTGCAGGGCGGAGGAGTCGCGTGAAACCGGAACGGCGGGACATTGCGCATTGCAAGATCCGAAGCCGGCCGCCCTGAATCGTAACAGACGGACAGCTGGGGCGTGTTGCTATCAGACCTTCGGTGTCACCTGTGCTACACCGGCCTCCAATGCGACACAGGTAGGGTAACACCGGGTGACACGGAGGACAACCCTCCTAAATTTTAGGATTATGAGCTGGGTAACACTGCTTTTGCTTACAAACATTGAATATGATTCTCGATAATTGGGATTACAAAATGTATGGCTACCATATATTGGTTGAATTCTAGCAAGTGAAGCAATTTTGTGTAGTTTTCTCAACTTTTTATTTTAAAATACAGCCAAAACAAGGCACCACCAGATATGGATATGTTTAAGCTTGCCGGAAATTCTGCGACATTTTCTTTGGGCGCCGAGATCGTTCGTCGCATTCTCTGCTATACGTGTAAAACTGTGAGGGTAATACCAGCGTCTGATTGCAACACGCCCCTGGAGGATACTATTCTAACACATAGGCTATCCATAATTCTCCAGGGACAAGCCCATGTACTGCATCAAATATTCTTTATGCAAGTCGCATGCCGGTGTGACGACGCGTGTCGGATGACAATCTTCGGCATTCTTTGCACATTCAGCGAGTATTGGGCTTAAATGTTGACGATTACGCACGGAGTGTCCAACTTGCCAGGTAGTTTTTGCAACAAGAAAACGAAGCCGACTTTGCATCAGAAATGTTTTTCACGGTTGTTGCAACGTTCAGACCTATGCTTACTTTATTAATGGGAACCGAATATTAAAATTTGCTTACAGAATTCTGGGACACCCTGTACAATGATGCACTGTTTTTTGGTTAGTTGGTCCGCTCGCCGTCACAACGTCAAGGACTTACACTGCGACCCACGGTATTAGTACAATTTCATTTTTCTGTAAAACTATTATTTCCTGTTACTATAACTTGATATTCTATTGTATGTCGCAGAGTAATCATATACAATGTTCATAATCCTATAATTTGAGAAACTGTTTGTTTGATATCATTTAGAAACTTACGTCTATCTAATCCACCCTCTATTTCCTGAACCACGATATTAGTCTCAGGTATCAAAATTAGCTAAATATGATGAATAAAACACAAATTAACTATCAGTTTATTTATTAATTACTAAATAATACTTCAAAAATTTTTGGAACATATTGCAGCAGCAAACAAAGTAAAATAAACAAGAAACAATGAGCTCATTTATTAATGTAACATCCATTATGTTCTATGACCTCAAAAATGCGGTCATTCATAGAATGAGTCAAGTTTTTAATAGTAGTACCATCGATGGATCTTGCAGCGACTTGTATGGCCTGCCACAATTCTGTTTTTGAAGAAAACTGCTTACCCTCTGTATAAATTTTGCGCCTGATGATAGGCCACAGATTTTCAATTGAGTTCAAATCTGGAATATTGGGTGGCCAAACCATCAAATTCTGGTTTTTGAACCCCAATGAAGCCAGGTATTCTTTTGTAGCTCTGCCTGAATGCGAGGGTTCATTATCTTGCATGAAAACCAGCTTTTTGGGAAGATCCAAAGTCTGGTCGTCAAGCCAAGGAACAAGAAATTCATCAAGTAGGGCGCAATGGTTAGCAGAATTGATTTTAACACCTTCACGGACCATCATGGGACCTACAAGCTTATCGTTCATAATCCCAACCCACAACATAATACCACCACCGCCTTGATGGCGGCGAAAACGATGGTGGAGCTTGCCCTCAAATTTGACTCATCCTTTAGACCATCCGTCTGGACCATCGAAAGTCGCTCAGGTCTCATCTGTGAATAATACACACTTCATATCCTGTTTCATATAAGACCTAGCCCACTCAACTCTCAAAATCGTGTGTCTTTGTGTCAATGGAGTTTTTTTTGGGGGGAGATTTCACATTTGCAATAGTCCCCAAGATTCGGTTTCGCGTAGTTTTTGGCACTTCATTCAGACCAGAGCTTTCAAAAATTAGTTTGCTTATGCTTCCCGGCTTTTTAAAGAATTGACGCTTAATTTTTCTGGTATCCCGCGTGTTCACAGCTTTTATTTTACCTTTATCAGGCCGTGTCTTCCGATTGGAAGGATTCCTCAAAAAACGTTCAACTGGTCTAACATGGCGGCCTAAAATCCTGGCAATAGACGCCCATGAGGTCTTCTTGGCCGTTTCTTTGATAATGAACGGTTTGCTTCTCTTCGTGTGTCAGATCCTTGGCACGTCCCATGTTGAATATTATTTAAATGGACTAATAGCGTGGCTCACAGTATATCTGTTAAACAAAGGAATTTTCTGTAGCCAACCTCTTCAGAATGTAAGCAGATATTGCCAGATGAACTAAACACACAATGTTGCCATATGTAAACATGATTCTCGTCAAACAGAAGATTTTCAATGAAAAATCAGTAAAAAAAAAAATTCTTGGACTAATACCGTGGGTCGCAGTGTATATGGGAGAGACATCTACTGAATAACAAGATGATGTGGCCGGAAATTCGAGACCCAAATTAATATAGCTAACATTGTTTTAGAATATACTCTAGCTGCTGCATTTCTGAGGCCCGTTCCGCTAAAAAAAAAATGGTTAGATACTATTTAATACCCTATTTTTTATCGTGGTATACAAGAGGCTCAATCTTGGGTTGAATTTTTGATCATGCCCAGTCAGAAATAATGGTTGTGATATAGTAGAATATAGTGGTGTATGAGAGATTAAGGTCGATTATGGATGATGAAACAATACAGAAGATATATCTACTAAAACACAACGTTGATTTTAGTATATTTAGGTCGATATTGGTAGAGGCAATATTGGTTGTTTAAGGTTTGTAAGAAAACGAAAGTCGATGGTAGTACATGGATGTTGGAAGACTATCTATGGTAGATGGTAATGCACCGTACCCGGATGTTTGAAGGCTATATATGGTAGAGCATATCCTAAGACATAACTATTGTAGGTTGTCGACGGATATCCGTACGTAAGACCATGAGGGGAATTCCTTCCATTATTTTGGGAAGAACATGTATGGAATGCCATGGATTATAATAATATGACTAGAATTCCCAACACAATCGACTAAAATAACATTATAGTGCAAAAATTGTGCACATTTTCAGTTTTTTCTTTCCTGCCAATGAATTGCACAAAATTGTAGGGTATGTATGGACGCTAACCGCCATGACGTTATTTCAATCTATTGTTTCCGACTTTTTTTTACGCTTAACTACTTTAGCGTAGTTACCCATTATTCTTATTTGCTTGTTGTATCCCTTGTTAAATGGTATTGCAATCTTTGATAAAATATTGCCATCTATTTTTATGTTCATTCAGTTTGTATCTGTGAAGTTTCATCAAGAAATTATTCACATTAGCTTTATGTAAAAGGATGTCAAGTTTCATGATAAATTTAGCCCTACGTACCCTGAGAACGTGTACCGCCAAAATTCAGCAATCGACTTGTGACTTCCTCTCAACTATGTGAGTCGGCTTAGAATTAAAGAAGTTGCATATAAACGTACGTTAACTGCACAGACTGGTTCGAGCTCCTGCTGTACCATCGTTCTGAAGTTTAGAGCCTCTCACCATTCTGAGCTGCAGGCCTAACACGCACGTATGAATTAAACTATTTTTTTTTTTGTAAGCAACTAATCATCAGCAAACAAAGCAGGCATCCAGTGCATAATATGTCAACAGTTGAAGTAGTTTATCTTCGTAGATTATTTATTTTTAATTCACTGAACACAGTCGATTTTGGTCGTTAATGGTGTTTCTTACGTTTCACTATGGTTGTACAGCTAAAACCTTAATGTTTGTCGTTGGGCATGTATGGTTGGGAATTATAGTTGGTAATATGGTCGAAGGTTGTGACATATCTCTACCATAATGCACCCCAGAAATGGTTGAATATGGAGGATATTCGATAATAAACAACCAAAGATCTCGACCATAATCATAGTTGTTCTACTATAATCACAACCATTAGTTCCGACTGGGTGCTGTGTGTAATGCATTTCGCTTATGTTTTCGTTAACTGCATTTCTTCGTGGCAGTTGAAACTTCACGCTATGCAAAGGCCGAACGTATTCATATCTTTGTGCAGCCAAATTTTGCTCCCGACGGTTCAACTGCTGGTATCCGGGGCACAGTGGCCTTAAATTTTATTAGGACTGTGCAGTTCGCACTCCGGTAACACTCTGCCCTCATTTGATTCTTGTTGTTGCCTGGTGATCCTGATTTCCTGCTCTTCATTTAGTCACAAGTTTACCATTGCTTCAAAGCAATACATTGATGACCATGTTTAATTTTGTCTTTTCTTTCATTAATCCCGAACTTTAAAGTAGAGAACAAGATACTCATGCAACTAAGTGCAAGCTACTCTTAGAGAGAGTCGAGAAAAGGCAAAAGTTTACAAATCCAACTACGAGCATGCTAACGTAATTTACTGTTTTGGTATCGAGAAGCAAATACGATTATTTATAGTGGGGGGTTTTGTTACAGACGACTCTTATTGCACGCAACTGCAGTAACTTGAACGAAAGAAACCGCTTTGTAATGAACGAAAGTAGAAAATGCCACATTGGGGCGAGTTCAGTAGTAATTAGTGAAAAAATACGCAGACATGGTTCGTCTTTCGCGAATTAGCGCTGTCCAACGCTATAGGAAGAAAGAAGCACGGTGCTGGGAGATAGAGACACGACTGTAGTTTTGATTCTGTGATAAATTTCGAATGGAGAAAGGGAGATGGGCGGCGAACAGCGAGCTTATGTGATGATGCGGCTGTCAAACCTGTTAGAGCAGAGCTGTGTTCTAATCAGCGCGCGGGGTAACCCTGAGGAACCCAGTGTTACCTCGAGAGTGAATCTGCCTCCAAAAAGCGTGTCGCATTGAGCCATCTTCCGTTAACGAGACAGGCCAGTGTTACCCGGTGTTACTCTAGCTCGTTACCCAGTGGAAACAGTGGGTTGCTAGCGGTGTAACATCGTGCAGTTGCTAAATCGCACCAAGTATAAATTGAATATTAGAGCCTATAATCAAGTTTTATGTCCTTTGAAGCATTTTTTTTAAATATTCTCCACAGGTATTATAATTTTGTTTCCAGCTTATAATCGCTTGAAATGAAGTTGAATATTTTTTTTTTTTCATTCAAGTGAGTGATTAAATGTTTCAATTGCCCTTGCTGGTGCCGATCGGTTTGTTTACGTCTTGAGATCTCACACCGTCAGCCTGTAAATTTTATAGAGAAAAATCTACGATTGTTGTCATTCGGCAACTAAAACGAGTACTGTACTGAAACTTTTGATGGGACTCTGTCATCATTAATAGGAATAATTAGTAATAAATAATTGTATTCATATATTCGGAACTGCGCTGTGAGAGATCCTGTCTCAGTCACCTCCATTTATACTCACTGTAGCAGCGGACCCTGCGTGCTTGAGGGTCCCGGGAACGATCCCCAGGCCAGGTTAGCGGTCTTTGTCATGGCGCTCGGCGCAATGAATCAGCAAATTTGTTTGGTTTGCATAGCTATCGTGGGGGTTCTTACCTCAGGGTAGGGGGTAGCGGATCGTTGAACCTTCCGCTATATGCGCCATAGTTCTTAGCGACCCGTCGTCGGGTACAGTTGTACTTACTCCGCTGGGATCAGTTGGCCTATATCTGCCGCATAAACCAGTGTGTGTGGGTTTCCCGCGGAGCGTGCAGTCAAAGTTGTCTTCACCTTTACACTGAGCGGAAAACACAGTGTTACATTACGTAAGGCCGGAAATAATCTGATTCTAACAGGCCTCAGCTACAGCGTTGTAAGTACTGGACGGGCAAAACTACCTTAGTGAGGAACATCTCACTGTATACAATTACATTCACAACTACTGAGGAACGTTTCAGTGTATTCGATCACATGTAGAACTAGTGCACAACGCCTTGATGTATTTCATCACATGCAGAACTAGTGAATAACGCCTCAGTGTATTCGATCACATGCAGTACTAGTTGGGAATGCCTCAGTGCGTTCGATCACATACAGTACTAGTGGGGACCGCTTCAGTGCGTTTGGACACATACAGTACTAGGGAATGCCTCAGTGCGTTCGATCACATACAGTACTAGTGGGGAACGCCTCAGTGCGTTTGGACACATACAGTACTAGTTTTGAACGCCTCAGTGTGTTCGATCACATACAGTACTAGGAAAGAACGCCTCAGTGTGTTCGATCACATACAGTACTAGTGGGGAACGCCTCACTGTGTTCGATCACATTGAGTACTAGTGGGGAACGCCGCAGTGCGTTCGATCACATACAGTACTAGGAAGGAACGATTCAGTGCGTTCGATCACATTGAGTACTAGTGGGGAACGCCTCAGTGCGTTCGATCACATACAGTACTAGGAAGGAACGCCTCAGTGCGTTCGATCACAAACAGTACTAGGAAGGAACGCCTCAGTGCGTTCGATCACATACAGTACTAGGAAGGAACGCCTCAGTGCGTTAGATCACATTGAGTACTAGTGGGGAACGCCTCAGTGCGTTCGATCACATACAGTACTAGGAAGGAACGCCTCAGTGCGTTCGATCACAACAGTACTAGTGGGGAACGCCTCAGTGTGTTCGAACTCATACAATACTAGTGGGGAACACTTCAGTGTGTTCGATCACATACAGTACTTGTGGGGAACGCCATAGTGTGTTCGATCCCGTACAGTACTTGTGGGGAACGCCTCAGTGTGTTCGATCTCATACAGTACTAGTGGGGAACACCTCAGTATGTTCGAACTCATACAGTGCTAGTGGGAAACACTTCAGTGTGTTCGACCACATACAGTACTAGTGGGGAACGCCACAGTGTGTTCGATCACGTACAGTACTAGTGGGGAACGCCTCAGTGTGTTCGAACTCATACAGTGCTAGTGGGGAACATTTCAGTGTGTTCGACCACATACAGTACTAGTGGGGAACGCCACAGTGTGTTCGATCACGTACAGTACTTGTGGGGAACGCCACAGTGTGTTCGATCACGTACAGTACTTGTGGGGAACGCCTCAGTGCGTTCGATCACATACAGTACTAGGAAGGAACGCCTCAGTGCGTTCGATCACATACAGTACTAGTGGGGAACGCCTCAGTGTGTTCGAACTCATTAAATACTAGTGGGGAACACTTCATTGTGTTAGATCACATACAGTACTAGTGGGGAACGC
>LQNS02278070.1:47243972-47256401 GCA_001587735.2 Parhyale hawaiensis
CAAATCATGCCTATCTGATGTACAAGAATACAATAGTTTGCTATATAAATGTACTAATTAACCATCACAATTAAGTTTGCTTATAAAATATACCTGCCCGCGTCCTTCCTACGTGAACTGCCTACCTTACCTGCACTGACGGCAGTTGTCTGGTGTGCGTGTTCGTGTATGTGCACGCCTATATGAGCTAATAAGGTTTGAAATAAAATGTTGCCCATAAATTTAAGCAGAACATAACTTGGCAAAATTGTTAACTACCAGCTATTCTGCTATGAGCGCGTATCTGTATCACGTTTTGAACTCGCTGATCACCTCACGCAGCAAAATATCGGCTGCCATTTTACTGGTCTCCCTGATGGACGAAATATTATTGATTTGTGATAATACTTCTCTCAAAGTGCGTATAACGCGAGCATGATATAAAATACTGTAAAGGTCTGCTTATAATTTCCATTATAGAATGGTTATTTTGTAAATAAGTACCTTTTTGAAAATCCGGCGTGGCGGCGCTGCAGTCGGCCGCGCGTGGGCGTTGTTGAGCTATATCTGTTGGCAAGGCATAGGCGCCATTACGGAAACATTTAACGATGTTAACGTTTATTTTTTAGTATTAAAAATCGCTTCACCGATTGAGATGCAGACGCCCGGGAATTAAGATCAGGGATTTGTTTACTTAGTGCTAAAAACGTGAGAGTGACTCAATGTCATCGTGAGATTAGTGAAGTCTACGGACTAAACATTACGGAAAGTGGAATGGTACAGAGATGGGTTAGAGATTTTAAAGATGGCCTCACGCATGTTCATGATAAGGAACGTCAGGCGAAAGGCTTCTATGAATGAGGAATGAAAAACTCGTTGCACGATACGACAACTTGCTTTATATTGGCTGAAATTACATTAGAAATATGTGGGGCTACAGGCTTTCTTATTAAAATACAATTCCTAAGAAGTCATAGTTTTTTCTGTTTGATTTCAATACAGTACACGTACCTTAAAACAACCATCGTATATATTGACATGAAGAACACTGTAGCAACAACAATCTTGCTCAATTGATCAACGAAAGTCCTCTTTCGTCGACACGACTCACACACATCAAGGTAAAATATCATTCGGTAAATTCGACAGTTCAGCGTAATTGAAAAACGTTCATATAAATGGCTGGAAAATTCATAAGAAAAAATCTTTCGCATTTAGATTACTTTATATAAGTTACTATAAAGAAGCACATGGTAACTAGATTGCACCCCAAAAGTGCAGACCTCAGCCAAGGTACGCAATGCTAAAAGACATGATGATGGATAAACAGACCATCACCATCACCATCAAAATTTCATCAACTCTACCTACAGGTCTTCTGTGAATTTCATAAAGCTTATTCCTTAACTTATTGAGCTTTGTTGCTAAGAAACAAACAAACAAACATCGACAGAAACATAGCCTACCTTTGGAGAGGTAATACTGCGAGTGAAAATACATAATTACGCAATAGCGGTACCGCACACTTACGTCAAGTCCCCAACGCCTCTGTGCACCTGGGCACAGATTCCCGGCGATGAGAGTTTGGCAGAGCGCAGGAAGAGTTACCCAGGTAAATTAAATGAAAATGTCCAACCGTTGTTTATTAATTTATTTAAATTACGATATTTTAAGTGAGTTTTTACACACAGACAAGTGCATAGCTTCTCAAGAATCTGCGCTTTAGTAACTCCTTTGGAATTTTTCTCAGTGTAGGTACGCAGTTGAGATACTAGGTTTGGAGATCACCCGCTGCGCTTTGTACGAAATAATGTGGCTACTTTTAGTACATGTNTTTTCTCTTCTCGTTTCTTCATTCCTCTACATTCTACTAACATAATGACAATAGCTCATAGAGGACCGGGGTGTAAGTCCCGGTGTCTTTTTGGGAATGGGCCTTTTGGTTCGTCTACTGCCGCCTATCTAATCTAATCTAATCCTTAACTTATTGAGCTTTGTTGCTAAGAGACAAACAAACATCGACAGAAACATAGCCTACCTTTGGAGAGGTAATACTGCCAGTGAAAATACATAATTACGCAATAGCGGCACCGCATACTTACGTCAAGTCCCTAACGCCTCTGTGCACCTGGGCACAGATTCCCAGTGATGAGAGTTTGGCAGAGCGCAGGAAGAGTTACCCAGGTAAATTAAATGAAAATGTCCAACCGTTGTTCACTAATTTAATTAAATTACGATATTTCAAGTGAGTTTTTAGACACAGACAAGACGTATCGAAGAGTTCTTAGACGCGAAATCATTGAGGAAACCTTAAAAAGAGTCACATCCATGCGTCAACTCTATGATCCAAACCTCTAGTGGGCGACGCGAAACATGCTTTATTACACCGATGAAAATCATGTACAAAAGTGCTAGTCGCGCTAGGTTCTGTATAGTAAATGGAAATCTCGCACAAGTTTGTAATTTCATTCTTGTAATATCACTGAGCTTCCTATAAGCTCTATGACGCTCGTACACATATCGATAACATCCAAGAAAATGTTTTGCTCTTCTTTTCTTCTTTAAATGCCATCGGTCCCTGAAGCGTTGCCATCAACGGAACTTTTTTGGAGGTGGGTTGCAGTTATATCTTACGTCTAAAGCGTTGAAGACTTAGAGATGAAATATAGAATATTGAATAATCTTCGAATTAAAGAAGAATTTGTAATAAAACCATTAGACGCTTACTGAAAACTTTAGTCCCTGAAGTACATAAATCATTAAATGCAGATTTTTCTTCTGAAAATTGTAGGAAAATTATTTCTGAGCTTACTACAGAATCGGGCTGATGTAATTTTTCATCCACTTACACTAAATACCCTGGAGAAAACAAGGAAAGAATATTATGAACAATTTCAATTATTATTGCTTTTACTATTACACTAGCGTCCATCGTTCACGCTTCTGGCTATTAATCAATCATTCCAATTGACTTCTTCTATTCAGGTGAAAGTTACCAATATAAATCAAAATAGTTGATTGCAGTGATCTCTCTCTTCGGTCAGCATTACAACCCCCATTTTGTTCATTGCCAAAACACAACATTTTAAGTATCCAAGCCTGATTGTACTTCTTTCTATTTATATAGGTACAATCATCAGGAGCCCAAAAAATTGTTTGCCGATTTCGACAAGAAAAAGATGCCTAATTTATTTAGAGATTGTATTAATGCAACAAAGGTAGAGACCACGCACTGCATAACATTTTTATCATCAATGCAACAACTTACTAAAGCAAGTTCTGTAAAATATTTTCGCTGTACTTTATAAAGAAATTATGCACATGTGTTTTCAAGTTTCCATTATTAATGTTCTGTCGCTTGTAGGATTATACGAGTTAAGAAATAAGTGAATATTTGTTTGTGTGAGGTCCGGTGAATTCGGCGGAAAAAGTATAGTCCCCTACTTCGCTCTATTATTTTATTAAGGGTCAGTTTTTGCAACGTGTGGTTGAGCTATGTGATGTTGCTAGAACGCAACCGCCAACACCAATTAGGAGCAGGTTTTCTGTACTGCGCCACCAAAGGCTGTACGTACGAGAGGGGCATTCAGAAAATTTTCAGACAATTGCTTCTAGAAAGATTATTTTTAGTACAACGTAATTTTTCTTTTCTATACAAGATTCATTATCATGTACCTAGGTATGATCTTCTGTAACCTTTGCTTCCGGGCATAAATTTTGTCTCTAGAATTGCTGAGGCTGTTATTGACACCCAGTTTCAACCAGTTTCTCTGCTTTATAATGCGAAAGCAACCGAGTCACTTTCAGGTGTTTTTTATTTTTTGGAAAAAATCAGAGGGCAGTAAATAAAGACTACTACATAATGAGGTCGGCAACTTCGTCAACCGTTATTTATGTATCAACTTGGACCAGATTACTCACACGATGGATGTTTTCTCAAGTTCTTGAGTTGGTGGCCTCCCTTCTTATAGGTCATCGGCGTGCTGTTCTCTGCTTTTTTTAAACGCTTAATTCACTCGTAAACAAAGGCTTCGCATGGCGATCGACCTTCATAGACTTGCTGTATAGTTCCAGTAATTTTTATTGGCTTCTAATCGTGTTTATGCAGAAATTTTATATTAGCTCTTGTCTCAAAAGTTGTCATTGTTAAAGGTTAAAAAAAGTCTTGAAACACAACCTCTCCAGATACTCCATTCTTAAGAGTGACGAAACACCACATGCAAAAAATCGTACTCGGAAACTTGGAGTTTCAACAGTTATCTGAAGACTTTTTAACCGCCCCTCGTATCTTTTGAGAGGTGTGGTTTGATTTGTGCCAAGTTCTGTCTCGCTCTGTCTGATTCTGTCTCGCTCTGGTGAAAATTGATGGAGGAAAATTAAACCATGTCGCAGACGATAGCAAAAGTTTAACAATTCTCAAAGTCAAAAGTATATACTTCTTATATTCCCAACTTGAGATGTGTGTCCTGAAGACGTCTGAAGTGACTTTTAGCATTTCCATTGATGGCAATGTTTTAAGCATCATAATTTTATTTATTCTGTTTATAAACTCCGTTGTGTGGGAGATAAACGAGTCACCGGGTACAATATGCTTCATGGTGCAGTGGAGCCACTTAGCTGAACGAAGAAAACTGGGGTTTCGTTTCACTTGCTATTTTCTCCGCTTATTGTCTTTCCCTCAAGTTACATGCTTTCGTTGAAGCGAAAAATTGTGTATTGGAATAAGATCATAGAGTATCAATGATACGCATTTGCAGTTAATTTTTGGAGTGCTGCTTGATTGCATGCGTGTGAGGAATCATTTCAATGCACGTCATCGAATGGAAGAAAGCATTGTGCTCCTCAGCAGCATTGAAATTCAACCCCGCTCAGATTTCCTGATCATTAAAGTTGGCAGTTGCAGTGCGTCTGTCATAACCAAATCACTAACTTAAGCCTTACTTCGTAACTTGCAACATTTATGCAAAAGCACGACGGTGACCGTTAAATGAGTAGGTTCACATATTCACTATTGTTAAGCTGTCCTGTCCTACTAGCGGAATGAATAACGCTCGGTGTGTTAGTGCAGAACGCTGTTTTGGCATTATGAGTAAATTATAATGAAACTCTCTCAGGAGCCGTTGTGTGTTGATATTAACAGCGCTGGCGCCGCTACAGAAAACTGATCAGTTTAAATCTTCTAGTTCACTTCACCAGTGCTCACCAGTGCTCACCAGCGCTCACCAGGGCTCCTATTTTGCTGTGTAATACTAAAATAATATAATTATGACTATAAAAATCTCAGTTTGACCAAAAAACGACTTATTTACAATGGCAGGAATTTTGACAAATGAAAATATCCATCTTGGCAACTGTTGGAGGAGCTCTTCGTTCATTAACCAGTCGGCGACGCTCCGGACCACGTACCTGGAGACCCGAAGACTGGAGAAGATCGGAGAGGTCAAGGCACGTGCGGGAGATATTGCGCTGGAACTACCAACCTGAAATTATTTATTCTACATGTCTTTCTCCTATTTTCTAATGAACAAATCTGTCTTCTTGTTTTGAAACATGTCTTTGTTTTTAGAGGAATATACTAAAATATTCGTACGAAATTTTAATGTACGTAAAAGTGTCACGAAATTTGAAACTATCGCCAATAAACGATGATAATTTCACCATCGTTCAAATTAGGGTGCGTACGATAAAACTTCTCAGATTCAATTGGTAAAATTTTTGGAAAATTCTTTGGAAAACTGTTGCAGCCATTTCATTCCGGCAAGGGCAACTGATACCCACGGTTTCTGTTGTACTAGAGAGGAAATACTTTAGTTACTAAGCTGCCTAATATAGGGCGTCTTAGGGCTGATATGAGCGATGTATATGACAGCAAATATTTGTGTAAATATTTACCACTAGCAAAACCTGCACATTCAGCTCCCCGTCTTCAGGCAGAGCAAAACAACCAAGAGCACTCTGAGAGCGCATACCTCCGCCAAGCGAGGCAACGGTAGCAAAAACTCAACTTGGCTCTGAAATCATAATTTTCTTTGTATAAACTCCAAAATGCAATTATTTGTGCCTTTTGATAGTAATAACAGCTTGTGCAATTTTCTTGAAGATCGGTTTATAACTTTGTTGTATAAACTTTGTTTATAACTTTGTTTGTTTGTTATACTGCTAACAAACGTTATGACAAACATGAGTCAAGCATACAAACGAACAAACCGATCTACACCAAAATTCAATCATTTTTGTCCTTTGACATTACTAACAACCTCTATAGATTTCATAAAGATCCATTCATTATTTTTTGAGTTATTGTGCTAAAAAGCATAGAAGTAAAAACAGTGACAAACGAACGAATGAACGGATCATTACCAAAATTTGGTGTTCTACTTTTTGTTGAGAACTCAACAACTCATGTTAGTTTCATCAAAATCCATCCATAACTTTTTGAGTTAGGGCATTGAGAAAAATGAGGCAGACAAACAAACAAATAAACAAACAAACGGATGGATAGATCTTCACCAAAAGTTAATCATCTGTTTCTCCTAACATACCTAACAATCCCTGTAAATTTCGTCCAAATCGGTTCATAACTTTTCGGGTTATCTTGGTGAGAGACAGTCAGACAAACAAAAAGACAGAGAGACAAACACTACGAAAAAACAACCTCATTGGCTGAGTTAATTAGCAGGAAAGACTTCTCTATCATAGCTTATTCTAATTCAATAGAACTCACAACTCTAGAATCACTATATCTCCATAAAACAAAACCTAGCCTCAGCAGAATGACTTCAGCTGTACCAGCTATCCATGACTGACGCTTTTGCCTCCGACTGTACTTGCTCGTTTCCCTCCGCTTCCAATACCGCCCGACGCTTACATATACAGTATAAGGACCCTCAGTACGCACTGTAGTCATTTGTCTTTTAGATCCCCCTGTTAACACATATCAAAACTTAGTTCATGCAAAATAAAAATATTTTTTAGGCATTCTTTGTAGTTTAAAAGTTCGAAATTTCTGATGATGGGAATTAGTTTCCTAAAACGTTAAGTTTATAATGAAATTTTTCGACACCTACGGTACATTTATTTTGTGATAATTAATTTTGTTCTGAAATTTGCACAGTTGATGTACTTTTGAAAAAAAAAAAGATTTTGTTCCTACAAGTTTTTTAATTTAGGCCTTAGTTTTTGAGATAATGGGAAAATATATAAATATATGAATTTTTTGGAGATTTAAAAAAATAGAACTCAATGAGTATTCATGCTAGGAAAAAACAAAGACAGTTTTGGAATCCTTGAAACATTCCTAACTAAACAATAAAAAATGATTTTTCCCATTTCTGTTTCGTTTTCTTTTGATACGCGATTTTCGATCGCTAACTGAAATATAGTAAAGAAGCAAAATTTTTGGTTTTTGAGCTGTGATAAAAAAAATATATGTGGGCGAAAATGTAAAATCTGGCTGTGTTGTTTCGTTGAAAATGTTTCAAGGATTTCAAAACTGTCTTTGTTTTTTCTTAGCATGAAACCTCAATGACTTCTATTCATTTTAGGTGGCAAGATAACATTTTACAGGAGAGCCAAAAAAACATAAAATATTTAGCGCAATGAATGAAATTTGAATGCGGTATTTATGTTGTATTAGCATCGACAAATAATATGCATGCATCATTACAGGACCCCTCATTGGGGTCCGATATTCTGTATATCGATAAATATTTCGAAAACCTCAAAAACTAAGGACTAAATCACAAAAGTTGTCAGAGCAAAATGAGTCTAATCTTCAAAAAATACATATAATGAGCAAATTTCAGAACAATAGTTCCACAATTGATAATTATGAGTGTTCTAATGCCCCTAGTTCCATTAAATTTCAAGACACACTTTCCCACTACCTATGGATTCTTTTTCAACATTAGTGAAAAAATGAATAATTTTGAACAAAATTGCTTGGTTGACCCCCTTAAGTGCTCCAAAGAAAGCGTGCTGCGCCTCCTTGCCTACAGCAAATATTATTGGCAACCTCAGAAGGTGATCTGTAATAATCTGGAACTTCCCTAGACTATGAAATATAGTCACACGTTTAGAAGTGAAGATTACTGTCATGCCGAATTTCGCACAGCTTTGAAACGTGCAATGTCCGGACCCTACCAAATATCAGGGCAGCCACAGAAGCAAAAACCTTAATTCAGCTTCTGCGTAGCGCCGCGGTGGCCTTAAATTTTCTTATGGAAGTGGTATTTTAGAAATGGGATGCAACAGCTAAGCCAATGACTCAGTTCCAATTAGCTAGCAGCCTTGGGCTACACAGCGTCTGGTCAGCTTGGAAAGGGCAACTCGAAGGACTCAAACTTCCCTCAAGAGGCTTATGGGGAACATGCGAGGTCAACGTATCGCGTTTGCGGAGGCACAGACGCTGCCATGGCAGGGGCAGTGAGGATATGGAAAAGTTCGCCAAGTCTATACGGCCTTCTACGACAAAACTAAAAAAAAAATGCTCGAGCGATAAAGCTTGAGCTCACTGACCGCAGGATAACAGTGTGGATGCCAGTGGTGGGACCAAGCTCAGCCCACCAGTCAAGCTCTTTGGCATGGCAAACTATGGCTGCACGAGAACGCAATCGCTCACACCGGGCTCTCTATGAGGCAGTTTATAGAAAACAAACATGCGATCACAGCTCTAGATCCCTTTCTTTGTATACTAAATCTGGCACCATTTGACTTTTTGTTTGTTCTCAGGCTGAAGAAAGTGATTACAAGAATACATTTCGCTTCTGGAAAAGGCAACAGAACCACCAAAACGAGGAAGCTAAATCCTAGTGAGTCAAATTAGTGGTGCACTGGGTGCAAGAAAACAGTTTTAAGATGAAAAAAGGTAAATTTATAGAGTTACTATGGCCGCTTTTTGAGTTACATGGCAACTATAGCAAATTAAGGCCGTGTGCAGAGGAGCGACATCTTCGCTTATTTCAACGGGAGAACTTTGTTGATAGATCTAACTTACCGCGACTTGTAAATGCAAAAGATATTTGCGGTGGCAGTATTTTAGGGCAAAATTATCCCATTTAAGTTGCTTAAAAAAACAGAAATGGTAAATATTACTTTAATGAGTTTTATTCTTTGTTTACAAGCAGGTTTTTATTCACTGTGCAAAGTGTTCAGCGACTGCAAATTCTGTACGATCTTGTAGCTTGTAAACGAAGTTTTGACATGTACGTCTTCTGGGGTGTGTCGCAATCAGCATTTCAGGGTTACCGGTGCTGCACCGGTGGCCCAGCCAGTCGCAACTCGTGTCGCTATCATAGCTCAAATGACGACTGCGACACGAGTCACGGTGATGCAGGTTACCAACCGAGCACAATCGTCTATATGAACAAAAGGAGCACTAAATTCATTCAAATACGCAACAAATAAGCCAATTACACCAGAATAAGTAAATCAGATCAGTTACTAAGAACTTTCACTGACAAAATTTCAAATAAAATGGACTTTCAATATCGTGCGCTTACTTCGCTCAGCACTAGGTGGCGCTCTCGCAACCACTTTTCGGGTTACGGTAAACTTTTTTCGGGGCGAGGTAGCCCGGTTTTGGCGTGATTTCGACACACCTCTGCTGCGGGCTATCTTCGTCAGAAGACAAATTCATTTTCTACTTTTGACATTGCAGTTACAATTGTCAAAATTTAGAGCGAATCTTCAAGAAAAAACTGTGGGAAAATTGAACGGCAAGTTGCTATGAATTGCTTTGAAAGTTGCTAACAAAATTCGCCTCGATCCCTGCTGAATGCATCCTTTGAGTAACTTATTCGCCGAGTCTGGTAGAGTATTTGTTGGCGAAATGCCACTCTCGGCAGTTTTTGCTTCTCGGCTGCATTGGTCTTTACGCATCACGTGAAGCGCACGTAACAAATTAACGTCACATCGACGAGTCGAAGTATTTGAGTATGGGACTTCAGGCCTTCGTAGGCTGTTTTCTTAAACATAGCACCGTATCTTTTCGATTTATTTCATTCAATCTTCCGCTCATGGCTGGCCAGCTTCTTGAGCTGCAAAATACTATAAAATGTTTTCGTCGAGTACAGAAGTTTCAGCAATAGGCTAACAGTTACTGTGGTTTCTCTCGCATACAGAATTAACTGTAATGGTGCTTATATTTGTTGGTAAGGAATAAACTGTTCTGTGAAGAGCACTGTGAACTGAATATGAAGTTTAAATGAGGCTTCAATTAAGAAAAAGAAGTTAAATCAGGTCTCCAAAAGGGCGCTAGTGCTGTGAAAGTTTCCACCAGCATGCGCTGCAATTCTCTATAGATATTTGCTAAATTAGTATATATTCTCCTAATATATTTATACGCTAGAGATGAATTTCGCAATTTAAGACGATTTTTCTGGTTAAATTAGTTAAAATATTCCTAGGCTGCTCAGCTATAAATTTGTCGATGATGACGTCAATTTTTGATGCTAATTTCTCGTGAGTCCTCCCGTTATGCTCTTTGCTTCCTGGATCGACCTGTCGCGGCAGCATGTAATGCGAAATGGTGTAAGGTCCGGGTTCCGAAGAACTACTTTCGTTGGCGCTGGGCAGCCAAGAGGCAACACAACTAATCCGAATGCATAGACGTGGGTGTGACTTCATCCTGACATTTATGAATATTGTGCTCTAATTATTAAAGTATCAATCTTTATATATTTATACTTCTCAAAATTAAGAACGATAGCTGAAAGTTCACCAATAGAACTCATGGTGTAAATATTGCAGTACGGGGAGCAAGATCTGCAACAATTTTCCGTTCCCTTCAAGTTCGCGCAATTAGAAGTCATGCTGCGGAAACGTAAACGGATTGGTTGAGTTGACTCTCGGCTGCTGGAGCAAATGAAAGTATTCAAGTGGGCACCGGGTTTAATGTGACTCATTGCAACAGCGTGCGGTTATTTACTGAACTGTTGCGACTTGAAATGGCTCCGATTTCCAAATGAGACCCCAAGGAAAACGACATACTTCTATTGGCCTCAGAAGCGAAAGCTGACGTACATTTAAATTTAATAGGAATTAAATTGAAGATGAACATATGTAATTTCAGTAGAAAGATCAATTTTTTCACAATGCGATTTCATTTAATAAAATAGAAGAAATGGGTACAGCGCGACGACGCGCAGCTAGCAGGGAATAGTTCTTCAAGAGTTTGCATGTGAGGTGAATGGAGCATCCTGCATTGCGCCGACAAAAGAACCAAATAAGTTGACGTTCTTCTAATATCGCGCTACACTGATGTACCAGCATCGCTTTCATGACGAACGCTCTTTCGCCCCCTGCTCAAGAAAAGTGTACAACGGTCCTGTAAGTTCCTCAGACAACGAGCAACGTAGTCTAAATTATATAATAAGGAAATCAGTTTGCGAAATTTTAGTATGAGGAAAAATATTTTTGTGTTACAGGCTGTTGAATTTTTTGATGTTTATGCAACTTTGATCTGAAATAAATTTTTTGAAGATTCGTTAGTTCACCTTCGCAGTAGAACGCAGTTTCCTGCTGCTGATGCGACACATCCACGTGGCCTTTCTACCGGCTCCAGCCTGGTGTATACTTTATGGCTCGGCGATCTCTCTTCTCTTAGCACACTGGATTTCCTCCTTCGGTACCGCGGCGTTTACCACTTCCCATGTCGATTTATTGAGAAGGTCTTCTTCAGTCCTGGAACCCTAATCAGTCAACATACAACACTGCCACCGCCTCTGCTAACCCTCTCCACAGCCGGCACAGAACGCCCTCAACGTGTCTTCCTTCGTGGTCACTTCTGCAGAAGGGCGGCATTCTTCCTGTCGCTGCTCGTTTAGCAGTTTTCGCAACCAGGGTTGCGGAGCCGGATGGTTCAAGTCCGACTCCGATTCTTGATCCGTTAGATTTTTTTACTTCAACTCCGACTCCTGGTCCTCAAGATTTTCCGACTTTGACTCCCGACTCCGATTCCTTATATTTTACAATTAGCATTTAATATAGCTATCAAGTTTGTCAACTACTTTTAGCAATATATATATACAAATATTTATACAAATATATATACTTACATCTTCAACGAAGACATTATCACCTCTCTCACTATGTTCGCGGATCATAAAGATAATTTACTAGCTTTGTTCTTGCAGATACCTTTACCTTTGATACCTTTGATGATACTTCGGACGAGGTCCAGGCGACGTTACACACGCTGCCCATCTTGTGCAGAGGTGATGCTGCAGTCCGTGACCAGCGGGGTGGCTAACAACGAGTTATGCCCACAGTTCACGTAGCCGCTTACAGCAGGTTTATCCGGCACTTTCAGTAAGCATGCGTCCAGTAAGTGTTAAAATTTCGCAGTCTCTGTACCGGTGACATTTCGAATGAGACGAGGCATTTTGTTGAATAATCTCGCCCCTCGGACTACGAAACTATTAGAATACTTTGTGGCTATCGCATCACCAC
>LQNS02278070.1:47260313-47275526 GCA_001587735.2 Parhyale hawaiensis
CTGGTCCCGCTGGTCACACGGCCCTTACGAGTATATGGTCAGGCTGGCACACTGCTTAACACTTAATTGGTTTATTGCTTCAAAGAAAATCTATAGCTTTCTGATTTTATCTACTCTAGCGGAGCACCGTACACAGATTGAAAGCAGTTCTTTACAGACAGCTGGATTGCGAGAAGCAAGAATCATATCATCAACATAGCTGGGCGAATTTACTGCTTTACCACTAATATGGCAGTCTACTCCGACTGCGTTCAGTTGGATGTAGATAATGTCGATGAAAATATTAAAGATAAGCGGTGAGAGTAACTTTCCCTGCCTTGTGCCATTCCAAACACAGATGACAGTGCTGTTCTCCTATCACAAAATTCGTTTGAGTTTGGTATGAATATTTTAGAGTTTTAACGATGTCATGGGGTATTTGCTTCTCAATTATACACTTAAAGAGCGACTAGTGGTGAACAAGGTCAAATGCAGCTTTAGCGACTAAAAATCAAAGGTACATGGGAGATCCACAGTCAGTGAAATGATTCGTAACCTGTTTGAGCGTAAATACTGTCATTTCCGTTCCATGTTGAGCTTTGAAGCTAAACTGGTTATCCGTAGTCACCATGGATAGTGTTCTTCTACTTCAAAAGTGAAATAGCCACTGCTATGGGTCGATAATTGCTGTCTTCAGACACACATTTGGTTTTGCTTTTAACTGTTGGTGATATTTAACCTTCATCAAATTATCCGCGAGGAAACGCAAAGTAAAGAACCTAATGAAAAAAAAAAAAAAAAAAAAAACGTCGCAGGGAGCGGAACGTTTCGAGCCTTGATGGCTATATATAGCCTACCTAATACTAAGAATGACCGTCGTGTGTTTATATATTTAAATTTTTATTGATTTATTTATCTATTAATAGATTTCGTGACACGCTCTTTACGAAACAGATAGGGAAAAATTAGCTCTGGCCTTCTTGCTTTCATCAGTGAATTCATCTGCTTGAAGACTGTGGTCATTCTGCCAAGCTTCCTAAAAAACTGATAGATAGAAAATATTCCGGGTTACAGATGATGGCACTCGAACCGTATGTCTGATTCGGTCTTTCTTTGACAATGTTGTTGTCCACTCGATGTAGATGCATACAGCTTCTCTAAACAATCTCTTCCGTCGTGCTGTGTACTCTCATCTGAGATTTCCTTCATTCAAGCTTCAACTGTTACTCGCATTTTCTTATTTTGTTAATTATCGAGGCAACTGGTAAGATTTTCTTGATCGGTCAGCAGGTGCGTAGAGACCATGATGATTTATCGGTAGCAAATTATTTTCTCCACAGTTTGGGTTCTTCTTTCATCAGGGCAAGTTATCTCTTGGGGAAAAATTTTCAGAGTCCGAGTTATATGCCACCCTCGAGTATCTTGGATACAGAGCTCCGTATTTATTAAAAGCAATATTGGGTTCGTGCAAAAAACATAGTTTTCTTGCGCATCATCAAAAGAAAGGTTGGTTTTGTTCAGCCCTGCACGCTTAACTGTACGGTTCCCTAACTTCATGTTGGCAGTTGGCTGCATCTTACACAAGAAAGTTAATAAGAGCTTTACATGTATAGAAGGGAGCTCATCCGTCTACCCTAAATAGTTGATAACCTGAGAAATCATGAAGAACATGTACCGTCAACACGCATCACTACCCAGACAGGGAGCTCTCTTCTATACATGTAGGCTCTGCCTTAATATCTTTGCGATGATACTACAGGCAACACAAGACGGGTCTTCACACTTTCTTCTTTGTCATTATGGACAGCACGGGCACTCTAGTATTTATATACTTCAGCAGGGATATAGTCCACCTCTGAAGTTTTGTCATTCTTCAGCTTTTAAGTGCTCGATGAACTTTATCTTCAGACACAGTGCATTGTTCATCCGGGTTCACCTGATCACTCTATTCTGCGCCAAGCGTACTGGGAAACTCTGTCATTAGGGAATGACAAATAGAACCTACATACAGTAATTCACAACAACTTACAATGTTGTAAGTCGTGAGTTCAGCTTGTAACTCGACATACTGTATTGTAACTCTGGCCAGATTAATCAAGCTACTTACAACGTTGTAGCTCGGTCATCTTGTATCTTGACTTGCTACACGGTAATAGAAAAAATCTGCAAAAATTTAGGAGACAGCTCAAGAATCTTGTGAAGTATGCTATGTATGTATATCTTTGCTAGACCTTGGGAACACTTGTAAATGATTACAACACTAGAATCTCAACGTGTAAATAGAAACAAAACTCTGACATAATCTACCTGCGGATTGGTAGTTCGTTGAATGGAAGACGAAAATCCACACAAATGGTGAGCTTTAACTTACAATGACATGACAGATAAATATAACATTGTATCGTCGTTGTAAGGAACAACAGTGTAAATTTTACTACTGCTATAATAAACCCGGGCCCGGGTTAGTATGACATTTGGCTAGTGGAGAAAATTTAGCAAAGACAGATTGAACATCTTCATTCAACTTAATAGACTGGTGATCAAAATAGGATAGTTTGATGATAAGCGTTTGTCGATTACAAAACTGCATCAAACATATATTTGATTCGTTCAACAATAGTGAATGCTGAGAAGCCGTTGCTAGTAGGAACCGTCATAAAGAAATTTAAACTCAAACCTGCACTAATGAAGGTACTCAAAGTGCATTCTTGCTTCTCGTTCATTAGTCCAGCCTTTGTTTTCCCTCTTGCGTTTTTTTCTCGTTTAGCCGTTTTTTGTTGTTGTCTTCTGTAGTTGTGTTTGTTTTTCTGAAGCTTCTTTACTCTGTTCGTTCTATAACTATGATGCGTTTGCTCATAGAATAGCATATTTTAAAGATAGTTTCGATAGTACTTTTTTACATCGTTTCAATATAATTTTCCTAAATTTTTTGCCACGGAAATAGCTGAAGACAGTTAGTTGGTCTCAAAGTTATTTTTATTATTAAATAATAACTGCTCCAATCTTTATAAAATCATCCTACGTTTAGCCATTTTCGCCTTACTTTTTATAATAAGAGCTATAATCCTTATAGCACGTATGCTTGATTTGTGTTCACCATAAAACATGTATTTGTGTTCTGAAAGTGATCGCTCTTCAGAAAACTCTGCTTCTGTGTAGCAGAGACTTTTGCAATTTATACAGGCTTTTACTGTTTTATAATTGAGAGAGTTTAATATTACGGAGTAATATTTTTCAATATATATATATTATTATATATACTAGTGGCCAATGCCGTCATTTTAAATGACGGCAAAAAAATTAACACTTCACCAAAACCCCGGCCGTCTTTTGGGATTCCTCATTCTTCCCCTATCTAATACTGAAGAAAAATATTCCAAGGTATCCAACTTTTTTTTCGCCTTTACTTTAGACTTAAAAGAGGATAGAATAATCAAGATAAAAAGGGGATAGATTATGACTTCTTAAAGATTCCAGGGTACCCCACTTTTTTTTTACATTTTGAAATCTGAATTTTCTCCTATGTTATTCCCATAGAGCGTGGCAGGAAAGATATAAATAAATAAATAAATAAATAAATAAATAAATAAATAAATGAATAAATAAATAAATAAATAAATAAATAAATAAATAAATAAAATAAATAAATAAATAAATAAATAAATAAATAAAAACACGACGTGAATTATTATATAGTAGATAGATATTGGATATATGGAGAAAACAAATAAGGATATTGTAACGAAACAATACTGCGTTCTATTTAACAAAACCTGTATACAAGAAGGGTTGCTACCTAAATACTCAGATATATTCCAATATATATACATTTTTGGAGACGTCCTAAATTGATTTAACATTAAGAGCACTAACATTATTGGCGTTGGAGTGTATATGACAGCATTGAACAGAAACGCTAATATGGAACTTCTGCTCCTGTGATTTGACGGAGACGAGGGAAACTTTCCGTTAACTAGCCGATTTACAGACAGCCCCTGCGATATTTTCGAAGCAATGCAAAAATTTCCGTCGTAAGAGCGAGGGAACGAAATGTTTTTGTTACAAACTGTGTGAACTACAGGCTCTCCAGAGAAACAAACAGTCGCCACTTTTATGCACCTTGTTCAAAACGGAGAAAATGTGAAAATTTTTCATTTGTAGAGTCTCATAAACTCATGCCTGCTTGCTAAAGTAGAAGAAATTAGAAACAGGGTAACACTTCTTTTACAGTGTAATGAACAATTTTGTTTGAACAATTCGTTTTTACAGTCAGTAGAGTTTCATGAAAATTCGAGTTCTTTTAACTTAGAATTACGTTAAAAAGTGCATAGTTATGTTTTGAAAGAAGTAAAATTCATACATTTATTTTCATAAACTACATACGATTCATTAACTCGTAGACTATTCATTTGTAAATTTCAACAGGGTTTGGATAACACAATCTATATTACAACTAGCTGGACCCGTGAAAATTCACGGTTTACTAAGTTTATTTTCAGTTTTTGGAATATTTCTGGTACCGGTATGCTTATTACTAGATTTTAATGTAGTTAGCAACTAATCTATTTTTATCGTGGTGTTTATTATTGCGAATCGATAGTTATCCTCCCTGTAGGTAGTTGTCCTCCTGGGGGTAGTTAAAACTTCCTAAGGGTAGTTGTCCTCTTGGGGTAGTTGTTCTCCCAGTGGGTAGTTGTCATTCCAATAGATAGTTAATCTCATATGAGGATAGCTGTCCTCCTATTTAGGTATCTGTCCTCTACGGGACCCGTGGATATTCTACGGTTGGTTTAACCTGAGGTGGTGCTTCTAACTTAACCCAACCCGTCTGAGCTGACGTCTATCGCTTACTCCTGCCTTTCGTTACGCAGTCCATCTACCTTGCATCTCGCCAAACCTTTCTAAGTATTTTTAATTCAACACTAAAATTAATCCTGCATTTATTCTGACAGCAAAGAATTCGCACTGGTGTCTTAATAAAGACAGAAACTGACGGTACTTTTTGTATTGTTCTCCAATGCATTTGCATACCTTTTCCAAGCTCTGTTTCCCCACAGCTTACAGGTATTATAGCCTTTTGTAATCATACGCATTTCAATTTTTTGTCAGCGTGCCTATTCGATTTCTCTCACTATTTCGGTACCCGTGGATAGTGATCAATAGCCCATCATTTTTCTACTTTGTTTAATGCCATAGCTATGTAATAAAAGAAAGCAGATTCTGTCAATTTTTCCACTCGCAGCAGGGTAATCTTCTGTTCTTAAGCTGTCATTGCACTTGCTCAGTTATCGCACTGTTGTGGCGGAATTCCCACGGTAACGGCAAACAATGATTTTTTTACTGCTCATATTAATTTCAATTACTTCTCTTTTTTCTCTGTAGAGTATTCATCCGTAGTATGGATACGTGTTTTAGTATATAGCTCTAGGACCCATATGCATCTTTCCCCTGACGACGAAAATAAAATCAAACAAACAATCAATCAATCAATCGGACGCTTCAAGCGTGTCAGTGACTCGGAGAAGCAATGCAAACGCTAGTATCAAATTCTTATGTCGCTACGATCAGAACTTGACAAACAAGATGAATGAACTACAAGTTATTGTAGCCACTCTTCCGTATGATGTTATCGCACTCAATGGAACATGAATCAACCTTTCAAACAAGAATCTGGACGCACAAGTTGTATTGGAAGGCTACAAACTTTTCAACATAGACCGACCTACAGAAACTGGCAGAGGAGGGGGTTCAATCATATCTATCAAGGAACACCTTAATCTCCTATGTAACCGTTTTGCAGCAACTAAAGAATATGAATTTACCACTACCCATGCTCGTCTCGGCATTCGACAGTCGTTAAATATTATACTCGCCTATAGGAGCCCGTGCAGTACCGCCGAAGCTGATGCAGCACTTTACAACAAGATCGAAAATGCACTGAATACTCCGAATGAAACAATTCCAATGGGTGACTTCAACCTCCCTCAAATAGATTGGAGTACTTTGTGCAGCCCAGCCCCAGGCAGCAAACTGCTCGAACTCCTCAGCCAGCACCACTTGACTCAGCACGTTAATGAACCTACGAGATACGGTAATATTCTAGATCTGGTATTCTCCACTCCTGATGGTAAAATTGTTGACCTAGCCATCCTAGACCGGCTTGGAGACCAAAACATGATTTAATTTACGCTCCAAATTGGCAATGAATTCACTACTAATGCGAGTCATCTCAAGCTGCCAGACTATAGAAGAGCGAATTTTCAGGGAATGGCAACTGAAATAGAAACAACTGACTACAAAACCCCTATGAGAGACGCCAGTGTTGAACAATGCTCACATATTTTGATGACGAGCATTCTGAGAGCAGCCGAACGATACATCCCGGATAAACGAGTTCGTATCAGTAATGATCCCCTCTGGCTGAATCGGACAGGCAGACGCTGCATTTCTTGGCGGCAAGTGCGTTCCAAAGCCTGGAAGCGTAATCCAACAGAGGAAAACAGGTCCAGTCACATAAGGGCATGTCGGGATGTAAAGAAAATAGTTAGGACCACAAAAAGGGCAGAGGTACTTTCCGTAGCCGCTACGGCAAAACGCAACTCAAAGGCATTCTATAAATATGTAAATGAAAGACGCCTCAAAAAAAAAAAAAAAAACATACGTCTGCTCAAAGGACTTGGCAGTGAAATCACCAATAGCCTAGAAGACAAAGCCACAATCTTAAGCGACTACTTCACCTCTGTATTTACTACTGAAAATGTTACGAATATTCCTGAACCAGCACCGATGCAGGTTGCTCCAATAAATTCCTGTGTTTGCACCGAGCTCCAATAAGACTTTGACCCCCTCATGGAATGGAGTGCAACGTGGCAAATGAGATTTAATATCGATAAATGCTCAGTAATGCACGTAGGCCTGGTGAACCCTTCTGCCCCATTGAAAATGAACGTGGCGTAATTGGCTACTGTCACCCAACAACGTCACTTAAGGGAATCACTATTACAAACAAGCTACAACACAGTCAGCAAGTTGACAAGAGTGTGAAAATGGCAAGCAGAGTACTGGAATTTATCACCAGAAGCTGTGAATACAAGTCCAAGGACATCATCGTTCCCTTGTACAAGGCATTAGTGCGGCCATACTTAAAATTTGCTGTTCAATTCCGGTCGCCACATCTCTGTAAAGATATCTATAACATGGAAAGAATCGAACGCAGATTTACGAAATTTATACCGCAGCTGAGAAACAAGTCGTATGAACGTCGCCTAAAAGAACTGGGTCAGATCTCTCTCGAGCAAAGACGACGCAGGGGGCAAATAATAGAAACATTCAAGTACTTGAATGACTTCAACGACGTACCTACCTACTACGGGACTCTTGGAAAAAGACCTTAATGATCGCGTGCGAATGAACGGTTAAAAAAAAAACTTTAGCATAAAGCTCGATGAATAACCTTAAGTCAGCAGTTCTTTCTCTTTTCATAATCAGCATTTGAAATAGACTCCCTTCCGACGTTGTTGGTTCTTAGCCAGTCAACTCGTTTATAAATGGTCTTGACATACATTGGGAGAGACATCCTCCACAGCTAAGAACCCCTCCTCCACGAGTCACAAGCTCTTAACGGCCAAAGCTTCCCAGGCCATCTTAATCCGTCCTCTTCTCACTTCCGCTCCATCTACATCTTTAATTAAGCGCCGCATATCAGGGGCTATCGATCATGCTTGCGTGCATTCATGATCATCTCTTTGGCTGAGATTCTTCTCCTCCTTCTTTTTTATTTCTTCTTCCTTTTTTCGCTTTTCGTTTCCCCAGTCCTCTATATCCGACTAACATAATGGCAATAGCTCATATGAAGGCCGGAGCGTAAGTTCTGGTGTCTCTTTGGGAATGGGCCTATTGGTTCGTCTACTACCGCCTATCTAATTTAATCTAATTTCTCAGCCACTTAATTTTTCGCTTTGGTGGTCACGCTGCCGTGACTACAACTCATAGCGCTTGAAAATCACGTTAAAACTATGCGTTATTGCAATCTAAACTAACTCAAAAGTAGGAGGTGCATATTCCCAAAGCTTGGCCATTGCTGCTTGTTATAACGTACAAACTGCCAGAAACGACTAATACATTAGATATTCTTTTTAGTGGCATAGCAATGTCCAATTAGATACAGAATTGCGTAGCAATGCAACTTTTACGTAGGTGTGCGCGCGCGCCCTAGGTCACCCTGTACATGCACAACATATCTAGCACTATATGACTGGTGGATCTCGCAGATATTTTACCAGCAAAATTTTCGCCCCTGTATATCATGATAGAGATATAAAGACAGCATAAATAAGCATAGCAATCTCGCTTTTAGGATCTACTTTTCTCATTACTTTTCGTTTACTGTATATTTACATGACTTTGCTATCCTTTGTTTCTAATCGTCTGAAGAAAACATTATTTAGACTTTCATATTCTTGACATTTCCATTTTCATCGGTGTAAATTTTGATGATTTCAAGTCTACTGGGGGACCCGTGGCTGCTTTTTACACTTGATGTGCGACAGCGCCAGCCAACATAATACAACACTCAGACCAATTAAAAACAGAAAATTCACTCGTGTCGCTGAAAGCACGTTTTCTGTTAGCTTACGTTTTTTCTCTAAACCTCGCACTCTCACTTGAAAAATGCAGTTTAGAAAGAAGCAGTTGAGAACTGCTTTGTTTGAACCGTATTATGGCTACGATCGCATTTTCCCATATTTGGATCGATTTGTAGCCCCAGCACAGTTCATTTGACTACAAATAGTTGCGTCAGCCCTAAAGGAACACACTTTCACCCAAGCTCAGCCAATCACCGACTGCCGTGACTGGCGTCAATTTCAGCCAGTGGGCTACTGCTACGTCACTCTGCTGGTGTAAACAAATGGGGACGCGAGCGGCGGCTCCTTGTGCTGCAGTATCTCAGAAAGGCTCTCCAGCCATTTGTTTATCATTTATTTCCTCAAATTAGAACTACCAATACTGGCCATATACTCAACTACATAAAAGGAAAATAATTGACTTTAGATTTGATGTATTGTATTGCATCTTGATTTTCAGCGCCATAAAAAGAACTAAGAAAATCATCTGAAAATATTTGCCTAAGTTTAAGCGAGTGCTTCACGCGGAATCGACTGATTCGCATGAGTTTAAAAAGACAAAATTAGACGATTTTCGTTCACCAAGAAAATTTTACATTACAAGTTATAAAGTAGAATGTTATACACACATGAAAAGCATAATAAACTGCAACTGAACAAGTTTACCAACGTTTATGTAATAAACAATATCGACACACACTCAACCTCCCACACACGCAACGACGCCATATTGGAAAGTAGTCAAGATGCCTCTGTCTTGGCATCACCCAGGATGCACCCGTGCAAAAGGAGTGACGCTACAGGTGATACATTTTTGTGACGTCACCGCTGTGATGTGACTTTGCTGCAACTGCAGGTGCTGCCACTATATACCTAGCTTGATATAACAGTCTGTATTAGATGAACTGTGGCCCCAGCAACGTGAATATTACAAGAAGGGAAATTTGGTATCATGGTAGGTATGATACGTGCAAAATGAACTTCATGTCTTTGCTTGAAAGATGACTGAAATGTTTTTCAAGAGCGAGCTGAAAGAAAACAGCTGTGGTTCAACTTCCTTCCAGCGAAAATCAGAGCTTCTTACAAGTTGAATTTTTCCCTCTCTATTATTGAAGAGGTAACACATGAAGGAACGAACGAACGAAAGAATAACGCCATTAATATTATAGATTAGATAGGGGAAGATTAACTCATCCTTGAGGTATCCTTGATGCGATCTGGGAAGTTATCATATGTAAGCTGCTGCTGTTCGGTTAGGTAGAAGGTGCACTGTCTGACTTGGAACATTTTCACCCTTCGTATGCATGATACCGGCCCGAGAGCATCATAACTGATTAACAAAGCTTTTGTTCTGCAGAATTTCTAGAGGTTCCTTCAGTATAAGATGGGGAAATTTGGACGAAACGGGTCTCAGATGTCCCTGAAGAACATTGCTTTTATTTTATGAAAATTCTACAGGTTCCACTAGTTCATTTATTATTTCTTCGAAAAGTTTCATTCACTAAGAATTGGAATTATACAGAAAATTGATATCAAGAACTTGAATTTGTTCATTTTGTCATTATTTGTTGACTACTAGCTTGAAGCAATCCTGTAAAGTCTTATGCAATTGTCTTTAAAGCCTCATCAAAATGGAACAAGCAGAGAGGCAGTAATACGTTAGGCAGGTTGACATAGGTCAGTGAAAGATTAGATAGGCGGCAGTAGACGAACCAACAGGCCTATTCTCAAAGAAACACTGACAGTTACGCCCCGGCGCTCTATGAGCTATTGCCATAATGTCAGAAGGAAATAGATGACTGAGGAAGAAAGAAGAAAAAGAAGGGGGAAAGAATCTCAGTCAACGAGACGATCATTCAAGCACGATCCATAGCCGCTAATATGTATGCGGAGCTTAGAGATGTCTATCTCTGAAGCCGGAGCGGAAAAGAGAAAATGGATTAAGGTGGCCTCGGAAGCTGTGGTCGTTAAGAGTTTGCGACTCTTGGAGGAGGAGTTCTTAGCTGTGGAGGTTGTCTCTCCCATTGTTCGTAAAGACGATTTTTAAACGGGTTGACTAACTCCGCACCGACAACGTCGGAAGGGAGTCTATTCCAAATGCTCACTTTGAAATACAGAAAGAACTGCTGACTTAAGGTTGTTAGAGCTATGCGCTTGAGTTTTTGACTGTTGTTTCGCAGGCGATCATTAATATCTCTTTCGAAAAGTCTTGTTGTAGGTATCTCGTTGAAGCCATTAAAATACTTAAATGTTTTTATTAGTTGCCCCCTGAGTCGTGTTTGCTCGAGAGAGATCAGGCCCAGTTTTTTTAGGTGACATTCCTACGGCTTGTTTCGCATCTGAGGTATCAATTTTGTTGCTCTGCATGCAGCCACGGTAGCTGCATACTTCCGTTCTCAGCTCTAACACCTTGTATCGCTCGCTGGTTCGATTCTCCGCCAGACGCTCGAGCTCTTTCCAGATCATGGTGTGCTGACTCGGCAGTTGTGTGTGCATGCACAGCGCTCTGGCAGAACTGCCTGCCTCAGAGATGAGGGGGGTGGGGGTCTCGGGTCAATTGTTCTTTCCGTCAAATTGGCGCCATAGTTCTTGGTGACCCAAGGGCGACTGCGGCTACACTTACTCATCTGTGGCCAGTGGGCCTATACCCGCAGCACAAACCAGTGCATGTGGGTTTCCCAGGTGAGGGTGTGGTCTAAGTTGAATTTACCTTTACTTTGACTCTATCCATTTTATCGATATCTTTACACAGATGTGGCGATCAGAATTGAACAGTAAATTCTAAGGGTGGCGGTACTAACGCCTTGTACAAAGGAATGATGATGTCCTTAGATTTGTATTCGAAATTCTTGTGATGAATCCCAGTACTCAGCTTGCCATTGTCACACTCTTGTCAATTTGCTGATAGTGTTGTAGTTTATTTGTAATAGTTATTCCCAAGTTACGTTGTTGGGTGACGGGAAGACGGAACGAGAAACTTTAAAGACCTTCCAGGACTATTCAGGGTAGACGGATGAGCTTTCTGATATACCGGTTCGATTCTGCCTTAATATGTTTGCCAGAATACAGCGGGTAGCACTAGCACCTCGTGCACTTGCGTTTCTTTTAGCTGCTGTGGCTTAGTGGTTAGAGTATCGGCGTGGTAGTTTATAAGTCCCCCAGATCGAGTCCTGGCTCGATGCTTTGTATTTATTCTATTAAAACACAAGGGGGGGACGGATGAGCCCCATGTTTGGACAATTCCGGGTGTTGACGGGACGAGACACTGTAAGATATATATTATATATATTTGCATATATCTATATTTGTATATTTGTCTGTCCACCCAATAAGTGGTCGAAGAAGTTGAGCAAGGTTCATAATTTTTTGCAGGGAATCTAGTTGGTTGCCATCGATATGACCCATGCCAAAAAAACAGGCAATAGCTGGCCATAAAAATGACGGCGATGAAATTTGCTCTCCACCCAAAAACAGGTAGACGGAGTTGAGCTATCTTCATTATTTTAGGCAGGGAGTCTGGTGGGCTATCCTCAATGTCACCCATACAAAAAAAAAAAAAGAACTAAAAATACTATTAGCTGGCCATAAAAAATTACAGCAATGATATTTGCTCTCTACCCAAAAACAGGTAAAAGGAGTAGGCTATCTTCATGATTTTTTGCAGGGAGTCTGGTGGGCTGTCCCCGATGTGACCCATACCTGAAAACTAGGATTAGCTGGCCATAAAAAAACGACGGCGATGAAATTTGCTCCCACCGCGGGTGATGGTCTTAAGCCACCGAGGCGTTCTAGTTTGAATATGCAGCAATACGGTCACAACTGTCTGCATATTCAATTAACCTAGAGAAAAAAGAAAAACTTGCAACGTTACATATCTCAATGGCGTAAAGTTCACTTATGTAAACAGTTCGTTTTACTTAGGCCACAAAATTACTGACGATTTTCGTGACAACCAGGAAATAGAGAAAGCAAAACGTGGAAGCTGCATGAGTTGGGCAACATGCCCTGAGAAAGTTGGTCACTGTTCTGAGGAGGTCAACGTTTGTCTGCTGTTTCGTAGCTACTGCGACCCTATGTACTGTAACGCTTTTGTCGAACAGCAGATGAGTATAGGACTCCTACGAGTGTCCTATTATGACATATTTCGCCGGTGTATGAATGTCCGAGGTCATATAGTGTGACTGAGATATTTGCTCATCAGTATAATGGCTGCCTGAAAGTCAGAACGAGGAATTGCGCTTTCGCCCATCCAAATCAGGATGGAAAAATCGGCTAATACGCTGGTAAATGTAATTTCTAATGACCCTGGCTGCAAACTGTCCGATATGCATAGTCGATGGCAGCCCATACTCTTACCAAACAGAGGCCAAACACTGAGCGGCAGTGCAGTGTAACGTGTACTGATGCCTTCTACCGTATTCTGCATGTATTTGATTTAACTCTAGTGATAAGCTATGTTCCGTACAATAATGCACCATCTCATTATATGTAGCTAAAAAGTTGATTGATTGGTTTCAAAGTTATAATTATTTTTCACCGTTAAACATCACGTGTCGCTGCGCTCAATTAAATGAACTCAAAAAATTTAAACTTTAAAGTTAGTGAGCATTGCCCAGATTAATAACCACCAAATTGTTATGAAGTTCAGTTGTAGCGTTGCAATGTTTGTACATTTGCTTTGATGCCTTGGTACGCTCTCACTGAGCCATACAAAAATGAAATATCCGGAACTTAGCATTTCATATTAAATCCGGTTCACACGTAAGTTTATTCAAAGTGCTCTTTGGTCAGTGTGTCCGAATGTTTGTTACGTCCATGTGCGCATAACTGATTGTCTAACAAAAGATCTGTGAATATCTCGCCGTTACGTCGATTGGCTGTAGCAGGAGTCGTTGACACCGTTAATAATATTTCTTCGAATATGCAGTGAATTAGAACTCAAAATGTAGTTCACATTTCTGCTGTTTAAAAGATTCAGTAAGACATTGGGGCAGCTTACTAAAAGAACCCTTTGAAAGGGACAAGCAAACCGGCCTTTAGCTTTCTTACCGTTTGCTCCAGAGGTAAAATATGGGCAGTTCAAATGATATTGATTTTACAATTTAAAAGCCTACTGCCTGTCATACTGCAGCAAATAATGTAAGCTCATCAAAAAGAAGACAAAGATAGACAGGCCAAAATCCATTGCTTGCCTATAGCGCGATAATGGACGTCTGTACACCGAATTGTATGAAGACTCTTTTGAAGAAAGTGGCGAGAAATTTAATGATGTTCATGTCGAACATCTTATTGTGACGGGGTACTTTTATGCGGTAGTGACCAATAAATAATTCCTCAACTTGTGGCGTTATAAAAATTTCGTGCATAAGTGCCTGCTACTGATGCAGTATTATGGGCGTTTATTAGTTAACTGTCCGTACACATGTACTTTTTGTCACAGTAAGTGTTAGGTCCGTAAAAAATTAATGTCGAATTTTTAACTGAGAGCTGATATTACTACCTATCGAACAAGAAAAAATCCAGTTTAGTCAAAGTATTTATCTAAACTAAATTATCAGCACACTAGAGTGCTGTCAAAAATAACAGTGAGGACTTTGTGATGATCCTTCTTAATTGATTATACTTTCGTTACCAACATGTTTCTGATGGATATGCTTTATCAGCAACTCAAATTGTCTTAACAGATTAGTGTTCTCTGTTGTCATCTGAGCAGCAAACTTCTTCCTTCCCAAAGATGACATGCGAATAAAATCAGTTTAAATCAGCAAGCAATTGAGTATCAGTCGATTTAATTAAATTTCCCGCTACGTATCCTAGTTACGACACAATAGAACTTCAATACGGGGAAATTTTTGCGGTCAGGCAAATACTGCTTTGTCAAAGAAAGAAAGTAAGCTGTAAGAAGCAATTGCTGCTCTACTGCACATTGGAAAAAATCGCTTCTCCTGTGCGTCGTTGATCATATACTCAATTTGTACGTCATGAGCTGAGAGCAAGTATAGTTTCTATGAATGGAAAAAGTAATACGAATCAAACTCCATAGCAGCGCTAAGAGAAGTGTAAATCACTTCATAGGGCGAAATTCAACTTTGGCTGATCAAGAACTGCATTCAAATAAAAGGATAAAATATTACAGCTTTGGCCATCTTCTGCAACCTGGTTTAATTTTCGCTTATCGATCACCATTAAAGCGCAACATACCGGAAAAATCTGGAACCTGGCATATTTTTCGCCTTTTACGTTAAGAGCACGACAGAAAACATTCAAAAAGGTATAAATATAAATACACTATTGTGTTTATTATATTGTGTTGATATTTACACTTGACTCAGCCGTCGCTTGAGAGTATCTGCTTTCACAATAGATTTCTGTTCATCATTAAGCACCTAGAACTGATCTCATTCTGGGGATGTTCTCAAGAATAAAACCACTAGACCTGAACATGTCACACCATACTCGTACAGTACGTTCATTCACCACACCCAAACCAAACACCTTCTTAATTTTTAGCTGTTTGGGATACATTTGTGTTCCTATATTCATAAGCAATATGAAATCTGTTTCACCCCTGAGTTCCATGATAATAACTTACATAAACAACCACAAAATG
>LQNS02278070.1:47281114-47307449 GCA_001587735.2 Parhyale hawaiensis
GCCGGCATCTCGATAGAGGTACCAAAAATCTATGCCGTCTAACGGCCTGTTAGGTTGAAATGATGAAAAAAAGCATTAAAAACACCATAGAAATCCCAAATTTGGTCTCATTTTGAAAGAAAATAAGTCTACGTTGGAACGCACGTCCACTTTTCGACAAATAAACCTCCAAAAAACTTTGATGCGACCACCCACCACCACCGCCCTAGTTCAGCACCCCTTCCAATGAGCTCTTACCCCGCCAACCTTGTAAGTTAGGAGGTCAGGACTGGTTCTGATAGTGTCCTAATAACTTTTATAGCATAGCAAATCCATATATATATATATATATACCTATATATGCTTAGGATATTAGCAGAACCAGTCCTTGCCTCCTAACCTACAAGGTTCTCGGAGGAGGTGTACCTCTATCAGGCCAATTAGATACATATCTACAACAGTTATAAGTAGAAAAATGAAAATTTAATTCGGAGGAAAGTCGGCGATAATACGCTTATCATTATGGGCGATTGTGCAGGAGAAAATCGACCATTGTAATCAAGGGAAGTCCTCCAAGATAATTTTGGTGGCATGCAGTTGAAAAACTTTTTAATCGGTCACCCGTTCATGATAGCCCATAAAATCTTGGGTATACCGATAATTAAAGGCGTTGCCGACGATGATAACTTTTGACTGGGCATGGTGAAAATCTGGCAAGATGACGACACTGCTGAAGGCGTTTATGCCACTCAATAGAAACCGTACTGATCACTAACAGCTCATGAAAGAAACCTTGTTATTGAATGCTCTTTATTAAAAACTCACCCATAGCGGCCTTTTGTTTTCTTGAAATATTAGAAAGGGTTAGTGAATTTTAATTAGCTTGGTTTGATTCTAGAAAGCTATGATGTAAAGCCCACGTTAAAAAAGTGGGGCAAAAGATAAGAAGAATTATTTTGTAATCTATGCTGGGTCTAATTATGTGGTCCAGTTTCTTTGAAAATAATTAATTTTCCTTTAATTTATTCTGTATTAGTCCACATTATTGTAATCTAGAATGGAGCACCCATTTTCTGTATTCGTAAATAAGATCTCTTTATTTAAGCAACATTCTTGGAGACGAAAGTAGCTTACTGATAATAACAATAACTTTACTAACGCATTAACTGCGAATCACAGAAAAATCCATTCCCGAAACGTTCTAAAAGATACGCATGCCGCAGTTAAGGGATTAGAAACACAGTAGTTTCTCACGCATGCCCATACGTACACAATAAACGGAATCGTTACTGTAGGTACGAGGTCCAGACAAAGCAATAGAGTGTACAAATAAGGTAATTTCAAGATGAGTGCAATTACTCCTTGCTTAACTTTTTGTTTTATTGTAGGCATCCCAAAACCTTCCGCTAGTACTATAATTAATTTATGCTAGAACAAAAGCTCCTTCAATAATAATACTCATCGTGTGTCTGTGTCTATGATTTTGTTATTCATGTGAATGGAGAATATTATTGTTTCTTATTACTATTTTCCTCCTATCATTGGCATAAAAACCCGAAATAATTAGTGCTAAAAAACAAACATACTTTTAAACTTAACTCGCTAAAGTAAGTTCCTCCAACTTCAGTCTTTCCTATTGTAATGGGTATTCTTAAGTTATATATATATATATCACTGTTTAATAATATACAGTTTTTTAGTTGCACACTTGGGTAATACTCGTATCTCCAATCTCATCTGAAGCATTAGATATGATAAAATCATCTGAAGCAATAGACGAGAGGAAATTATGCGAAACATTAATTTATGAAAAAATTCATCTACTGAACGGCAATGGACCCCTTACCCTACCGACTTTTTTTTTAAACACAAGCATGGAATGTGACTGAAGTACCTTTAAGTGCTAACATAAATTCTAGATTGTACTTATTTTTATTTCCGATCGCGAATATTTTTCCTCTCTGAGCTCAAGTTGCGTACATTGAGTGAAAAAGATGGACAAGTGAAGGACATTCCTAAGAACAGAGCTCCCAAAAACATTGGACGATACGCTGGCTATAATTATTTTCTACGTCATCTGATGATGGCGCGGGTCACTGTTGTATATAGAATACCAACGTTGTTGGTTAGATGCTTGTGTATTCGCTTCGTCGTCCCGCTTTGAAGGATGAGAAAGCAGACAATTCATTCGCTGAACGGTAAGGGGACCGTTGCATTGCCAAGTTTATAAACCTTAGCACAGAAGACATCAGAAGTGCCTCCAGTGGCAGCTTATATGCGATTATTATTTTTATTAATATTAATAATTACACTAAACTGGCGACGTGAGAATGGAGGAAATTCTATTTGGTAAACAAAGCCCCACGCAACCAGCCCAGCAAGCCAACAAAAAAGAAAGAGAACATCAGAGATGACAGAATTGCTCTGTTTACAGATTGCTTAAAGCTGCAATACCCGCACCAGCAATGAAAAGCCATCAAGACCATTCCAAAATTCTACATAATGGTAGNNNNAAAGAAAGAGAACATCAGAGATGACAGAATTGCTCTGTTTACAGATTGCTTAAAGCTGCAATACCCGCACCAGCAATGAAAAGCCATCAAGACCATTCCAAAATTCTACATAATGGTAGAAAAACGAACGAGAACACCTGCTTGTACGGCATCGTACTAGTTCCACTGCAAGCTCATGAAGAGCACTAGTACGCCGAGTATAGCTAGATTGTCTTTCTCTGACACTGTAATATGATTTATTTTTCTGAGCTAATTACTGGCAGGTATTCTTAAGAAGAGAGTTACAAAAACCAGTGAAATAAACGGGGAATTTGTTGAAGTAACTATTTTCTGCACCTGCCATCAGCTATCCAAGACGACGCTCTATATAATCTCGTTCTCCCACGTATGTGAGCGTCGATGTTGAAAAACGTTCTACCATTTTTTCAACGGCGTCTTTTCCTAACAAAATACCATTGCTTATATTATAGGAGTATCCCATATATTATGATAGAGCATTAAAGAGCGGCATAAAACATGAGCCCTTCATGCGATTGCATAAGACTTTTTTATTTGCACAAAATGCTTTGTTAACTCTAATGGCTGTGCTGATAGTTAATGGTGTCGATGCACGTGCGCCATATTTAGTGCTTCACACTCGAGCGTAGTGTCCAAAATTACGGGTTTAATTTATTATATAAGTAAGAATTATAGGAATAAAGTATCATGCATTTGCCGATCATTTAGAATTTATTAGGTTGGGTACGATGTTCTTGCAGTTTTTTCAACATCTTGGAATCAATTGTATTTTTTAATTATGAAACATATTTTTTCCATCAAATTCATTGCGCGTTTAGGAGGTTAAAAATACACTTGTATTTATTACTAAGTAAAATATTTGTCACCATCAAAGTTCAAAAAGACAACTTTTCGATGTCTCAGGCATCTTCATCATGTTAATAAAATCTGGAATATACAAGCTCCAAAAATTAAAATGATAAGAATTGAACTGAGAGACTAACTAAAGCTAATGATATTTGCACACAGGACTATATATAGATAGTATTAACTATGAGCAACAAGGTTCGTGACTGACTACTCCAACCGCATGTCAATCCGCACCCCCCTCACAAACACAAAATGGCGGCTGCTGCCAGAGCAGAACCCCTCACCCGCCCCCTCCCCCCCCCCAGCATAGGCTCCACTAATGTTTTTTAATAATGTTGGTACTAGCATGTCTATTGAACAATTTGCTTACTTAAAAGATATAGCTAATGTTCATAAATGAGTAGGGCTTCAACGATGTTCAAGTAACTTCTATTGGGTGCCTCATAAAAAATTTTAGTGCTATTATATATGATCTTCCTTGGTCGGTTTGCGGTTATGAATGTTGCGATAATGGTTGAATATAGCGCTTTGGCACTTGTGGTAATAAAGTCTATTTTGTAAGGTCATCCTAGTAGGTCCTATGTAGCATACATCCAGAGACGTACATTCTCCGCTATCGCATTTAAACTTGTACACCACACCAGACTTATCCAGGTTACTTACTGAAGACTATGCTAAGTTCTTGCGAACGATGAGGTCACTGATTTTTTGGTTTTTATAATGTATGCATGGTCGGATTTGAGCATAACTGTTCATTGGATTTAAGTAAGAGTGAATAATAGATTTGAGGGCTCTTTCATCGATTTTATAGTTGGCTGGCATTTGATTCTCATAATTGATGTTGATGGTTTCCTTGAGTTATTTTAATTTGAAATATGACTATTAGGAAATTGGTTGATTTACGATCTACTAAAGAGTTAGGGAAGCGATGATTGATTAAAAGCTTTTTGATTCGTAAAAATTCTGTGTGCAGTGATTCCCAGGAATTACAGATCTTCAAAGCTCGATTTAGGAAAGTATTGATAAGTCCCTCTTCATACCGCATTGGAGCATCTGAGTCAAAACACAAAGTTTCACCGGAACAAGTAGATTTAGTATAAACAGAAGTTTGAAAACAGTCATTGCGCGACTCAACCATTACGTCCATAAACGGCAACTTGATGTTTACATTCTATTCGTACGTAAAATTTAACACCGAGCATTCCTCCATTTTTGACTTTAATTGGTGTAATTGGTCCATATTCTTTACTTCAACAAAAATATCATTGACGTATCTACAATAAATCATGGTTTATCTAGATAGGAAAGTGATTGCAAGATCTGTTTTTCAAGGTGGCACGTGTAAAAACTCGCGAGCGTTGGTGCGAGCGGTGAGCCCATCGCCACACCATCCACTTGTCGGTATAGCGTCCTGTCAATGTGATAGAATGGAGCTTCGGTTGTGCAGATTGTAAGCAGATTCTTCAGATTGGTGCGACTTTAGGCTGTTGGTGGTGTTATCGTTAGATGATGGTATACGTAGTCCAAAATTATATCAATTGTCGTTGCTACAGGAACATTTATGAATATAGCGACTCCACATCGAGAGAACCCAAAATGCCCTTGGGTTGCTTACTGCGAATGCTGCTGATAAACTCATTGGTGGACTTCAACATATACTCTTGTGACATGTACGGTGTTATGATTTTATTCAGGGCCTTGGCAACAGCAAGTTGCCGTTTCTGGACGAAATGGTCGAGTCGCGCAATGACTGTTTTCAAACTTCTGTTTATACTAAATCTACTTGTTCCGGTGAAACTTTGTGTTTTGACTCAGATGCTCCAATGCGGTATAAAGAGGGACTTATTAATACTTTCCTAGATAGAGTTTTTAAGATCTGTAATTCCTGGGAATCACTGCACACAGAATTTTTAGGAATCCAAAAGCTTTTAATCAATCATCATTTCCCGAACTCTTTAGTAGATCGTAAATTCAACCAATTTCCTAATAGTCATATTCCAAATTAAAATGACTCTCAAGAGCCGTCTCAGGAAACCATCAGCATCTATTATGAGACTCAAATGCATGCAACTACAAAATCGATGAAAGAGCCCTCAAATCTTTTATTCATTCTTACTTAAAATCAACGAACAATCATGCTCAAATCTGATCTTGCATATATTATATAAAAAAGAAAGAAAATCAGTGACCTCATCGCTCGCAACAACTTAGAAAAGTCTTCAGTAAGTGACCCGGATAAGTCTGGTGTGGTGTACTCTCTGGATGTATGCTACATAGGACTTACTACCCGGTCGGATATAATGGTTGTGATTGTAGTAGAACAACTACGTTTATGGTCGAAATTTTTGTTGTTTATTATCGATATATCCTCCATATTCAACCATTTATAGGGTGCATTATTGTAGAGATGCGTCACAACCTTCGACCATACTGCCAACCATAATTCCCGACCATACATACCCAATTACAACTATACAGGTTTAGCTGCACAACCATGATCTACCATAGTGAACTGTAAGAAACACCATTCACGGCCAAAATCGACTGTGTTCAGCGAATGATACAACTATAATCTATCAATATCAACTTTTTCAACTGTTGACATATTATGCCCAGGATGCCTGCTTTGTTTGCTGATGATTAATTCATTACACAAAAAAAAAATAATTTATACGTGTTAGTTAGGCCTGCAGCTCAGGATGGTGAAAGGCTCTAAACTTCAGGACGATGCCATAGAGCAGGAGCTTGAACCAGTCTGTGTAGTTAACGCACGTTTATATACAACTTTTTCAACTCTGACTTGGCATACGGCTTACGACACGGTTCAGAGGAAGTCACTAGTCGATGGATGAATTTGTGACCGTACCCGTTGTCATGGTACGTAAGGCCAAATTTAACATGTAGTTTGGTATTGTTTTCCATAGAGCTAAAAGGAATAAGCTGTTTATGACCTTTACAGATATAAACTGAATGAATATAAAAATAGATGACAATATTTGATCAAAGCTTGCAATACTGTTTTACAAGGGATACAACAAATAAATACAAATAATGGGTAACTACGCTAAAGTGGTAAAGCGTGAGTAAAATTCAGAAACGCTAGATAAAACTAACGTCAAGGCAGTTAGCGTCCATACATACCCTAATTTTTTTTTTGCAATTCTCCGAAACGAATAAAAAACTGAAAATGTGCACTATTTTTTCACTATAATATGAAATTTTAGATGCTTTGCATTGAAACTTATAGTCATACAATTTTATTTTGGTCGATTATGTTGGGAATTCTAGCCATATTATGATCCATGGCAACCCATAAATATTCTTTCCTAAATAATGGGAGGAATTCCACTCTTGATCGTACGTACGGAAATCCGTTGATAACCTACCATGGTTATGCTCTAGCATATGCTCTACCATATATAGTCTTCAAACATCCATGTACTACCATCTACCATATATAGTCATCATACATCCATGTACTACCATCCACTTTCGTTCCCTGACAAACCTCAAACAATCACTATTGCCTCCACCAATATCGACCTAAATATACTAAAATCAACTGTATGTTTTGGTCGAAATATCTACCATATTGTTTCATCATCCATAATCGACCGTAGTCTCTCATACACCACTATATTCGACTATAATCACAACCATTATTTCCGACTGGGTATCGCCAATATGACCAAGGAAGCCATACAAACGCATGGGGGGGGGGGGGAAGTCCTGCACACCCGCCCTACTCTCTCGATTTGGCACAATTGTTTTCCACCACATTCGATATCTTTTAAATGATTTTCGCGGAGTTGTGTTTACTATTGATGCAGAAGTGAAAGCCTGGTTGGTTGATTTTCAGAGTCAAAACCGGATTGGAATTGAAAATGTTATTGAACGTTGGGAGAGAGTTGTATTATTGATCTATTAGTTATTATTTTTTATTAAACCTCCCAAAAACATTTTATTGAATAAAACGGCAAGGACTTAGCTTACAGCATGACACAATATAATCATGACCGATGTCTATTTATCTGCTCATTTAATTCTTTATTTGTTTATTCATTTGTTTACATGTTTATCGGAAAATTTTCTGTCACGCTTCAAGAAAACAGATAGGCAAAAAAATTTAGGCCGGGTTGGAGACTGTAGTCATCCTGTTATGCTTCACTGAAAACTGATAGGTAGAAAACAGACCACGTTGCAATTGCAGCTGATGGCAATCGTATTTTACAATGTATATATTTTAATGCACTTCTTCCTTAGCGAAGGTTGAAATTCAAACAATGACAACATTTAACGCTTGTCTTAGCGCTGCCCATACATCGAAACTATAGTTGCTCTCAGATCACGACGTATAATTCGGTTGATGATCAACGAAGCAGAGGCGAACCGATGATTTTTTCTCTGGGCAGTAGATACAACAATTATTTTTTCCAGCTTGCGGACTTCTTTCGACGGAGCAATTTTCACCTCAAGACAAAACTTCGGTGTACTGAAGGCGTACCACACGGTAGGTAGGATCCGCGGTGGGGAAAACTAATTAACTTCATTAATACTATGCTGATTGCTGATATACCTGTATACTCATTTTTCCCATGCCATCTAAGGCGGGGAACGAGTGTGCTGCTTCGATAAATTATTGAAAGAGATATACTTATCTGTTACAAGAGCACCTGCGCGGCCAAAAATGATAGCGAGGAATTCTTGAAGACCCGTTTTCATGCAACATACTTTGTCTCTAATATACTTCTGAAGGATACGCCACAATGGCAAGCTCAAAGTGTCCTAAGACATAAGTGCTCTCTCACTCTTTCAATTCATCTAAGCAGCTCACTCGTTCCCCACCGTAGATGACACGCGGAAAAATTAGCTTATACCAGCAATCACCAAAGCAATATTGATTTTAATTTAATTCCTCGCCGCGTATCTTACCTACCGATTGAAATGCCTTCAATAAATCGAAGTTCTTGTTTTGAAGTGAAAAATGCTCCGTCGAAGGCAGCCAGCAAACTGGAAAAAGTGATTGTTGTGTCTACAGCCCCGTGAAAAATCATTACTTCGCGTGCGCTTCCTTGATCACCTCCTGAATTTATGCAGAGTGAACTGAGAGGAAATACAGTTTTGATGTATGGAGAAAGTAATAGAATTCAGACTCCATGGCAGCGCTAAGAAGAGCTTTAGACATAATTTTTTGAATTTCAACATTCACTGAGCATAAGGTGCATTCAACTATTATATGTATAATCTAATACTAAGAATGACCGTCGTGTGTTTATATATTTATATGTTTGGTGTCACGCTCTTAGCGAAATAGATAGGCGGAATTTAGCCCAGGTTGGAGTCTCTGGTTGTCCTCTCAAGCTCCATTGAAAGTGATAGGCAGAAAATAGGCCGGGTTGCAGAAGATGGCAAANATCTGAGTCAAAATGCAAAGTTTCACCGGAATTAGTAGATTTAGTATAAACAGAAGTTTGAAAACAGTCATTGCGCGACTCGACCATTACATCCAGAAACGGTAACTTGTTGTTTACATTCAATACGTACGTAAAATTTAACACCGAGCATTCCTCCATTTTGGATTTTAGTTGGTGTAATTGGTCAATATTCTCTACTTCAACAAAAATATCATTGACGTATCTACAATGAATGCATGGTTTATCTAGATAGGAAAGTGATTGCAAGACCTGTTTTTCAAGGCGGCACATGTAAAAACTGGCGAGCGTTGGTGCGAGCGGTGAGCCCATCGCCACACCATCTACTTGTCCGTATAGCGTCCTGTCAATGTGATAGAATGGAGCTTCGGTTGTGCAGATGGTAAGCAGATTCTTCAGATTGGTGCGACTTTAGGCTGTTGGTGGTGTTATCGTTGGATGATGGTATATGTAGCCCAAAATTACATACATCAATTGTCGTTGCTACTGGAACATTTGTGAATATAGCGACTCTACATCGAGAGAAGCCAATATGCCCTTGGGTTTCTTACTGCGAATGATGCTGATAAACGCATTGGTGGACTTCAACATATACTCTTGTGGCATGTACGGTGTTATGATTTTATTCAGGGCCTTGGCAACAACAAGTTGCCGTTTCTGGACGAAATGGTCGAGTCGCGCAATGACTGTTTTCAAACTTCTGTTTATTATACTAAATCTACTTGTTCCGGTGAAACTTAGTGTTTTGACTCAGATGCTCCAATGCGGTATAAAGAGGGACTTATTAATACTTTCCTAGATAGAGTTTTTAAGATCTGTAATTCCTGGGAATCACTGCACACAGAATTTTTAGGAATCAAAAAGCTTTTATAATCAATCATCATTTCCCGAACTCTTGATTAGATCGTAAAATCAACCAATGTCCTAATAATCATATTTCAAATTAAAATGACTCCCAAGAGCCGTCTCAGGGAACTATCAACTCTATTATGAGAATCAAATGCATGTCAACTACAAAATCGATGAAAGAGCCCTCAAATCTATTATTATTTCTTACTTAAAATCAACGAACAGTCATGCTCAAATCTGACCTTGCATATATTATTAAAACAAAACAAAAAATGAAAATCAGTGACCTCATCGTTCACAACTTAGAAAAGTGTTCAGTAAGTGACCCGGATAAGTCTGGATGTAAGCTACATAGGACTTACTACCCGGTCAGATATAATGGTTGTGATTATAGTAGAACAACTATGATTATGGTCGAGATTTTTGTTGTTTATTATCGATATATCCTCCATATTCAACCATTTATAGGGTGCATTATGGTAGAGATGTGTCACAAGCTTCGACCATACTGCCAACCATAATTCCCGACCATAAATACCCAATTACAACCATACAGGTTTAGCTGCACAACCATGAGCTACAATAGTGAACCGTAAGAAACACCATTCACGACCAAAATCGACTGTGTTCAGCGAATGATACAACTATAATCTATCAATATCAACTTTTTCAACTGTTGACATATTATGCCCTGGATGCCTGCTTTGTTTGCTGATGATTAATTCCTTACACAAAAAAAGGTAATTTATACGTGCTAGTTAGGCCTGCAGCTCAGAATGATGAAAGGCTCTAAACTTTAGGACGATGCCATACATAGAGCAGGAGCTTGAACCAGTCTTTGTAGTTAACGCACGTTTATATACAACTTCAACTCTGAGTTGGCATACGGCTTACGACACGGTTCAGAGGAAGTTACTAGTTGATGGATGAATTTGTGGCCGTAACCGTTGTCATGGTACGTAAGGCCAAATTTAACATGTAGTTTGATATTGTTTTCCATAGAGCTAAAAGGAATAATTTGTTTATGACTTTTGCAAATATAAACTGAATGAATATAAAAATAGATGGCAATATTTGATCAAAGCTTGCAATACTGTTTTACAATGGATACAACAGTAAATACAAATAATGGATAACTACGCTATAGTGGTAAAGCGTTAGTAAAATTCAGAAACGGTAGATAAAGCTAACGTCAAGGCAGTTAGCATCCATACATGCCCTAAAATTTTTTTGCAATGCACTGAAACGAATAAAAAACTGAAAATGAGCACTGTTTTTGCACTACAATATGAAATTTTAGATGCTTTGCATTCAAACTAATAGTCATACAATTTTATTTTGGTCGATTATGTTGAATTCTAGCCATATTAATAAAATCCATGTCAATCTATATATATTCTGCCACATATAATGGGAGGAATTCCCCTCATGATCGTGCGTATGGAAATCCGTTGATAACCTACCATGGTTATGCTCTAGCATATGCTCTACCATAATTATATAGTCTGCAAACGTCCATGTACTACCATCTACTATATATAGTCTTCATACATCCATGTACTACCATCCACTTTCGTTTCCTGACAAACCTCAAACAACCACTATTGCCTCCACCAATATCGACCTAAATATACTAAAATCAACGGTATGTTTTGGTCGATATATCTACCATATTGTTTCATCATCCATAATCAACCGTAACCTCTCATACACCACTATATTCTACTATAATCGCAACCATTATTTCCGACTGGGTATCGCCAATATGACCAAGGAAGCCATTCAAACGCATGGGTGGGAAGTCCTGCCACACTCGCCTTACTCTCTCGATTTGGCACAATTGTTTTCCACCTCTTTCGATGTCTTTTAAATGATTTTCGGAATTGTGTTTACTATTGATGCAGAAGTGAAGGCCTGGTTGGTTGATTATTAGAGTCAAAACCGGATTGGAATTGAAAATGTTATTGAACGTTGGGAGAGAGTTGTATTATTGATCTATTAGTTATTATTTTTATTAAACCTTTCAAAAACATTTTAATAAATAAAACTTCAAGGACTTAGCTTACAGCATGACACAATATAAACATGACCGATGTCTATTTATCTGCTCATTTAATTCTTTATTTGTGTGTTTATTTATTTGTTTACTTGTTTATCGGAAAATTTTCTGTCACGCTTCAAGAAAACAGATAGGCAAAAAAACACAGGCTGGTTTGGAGACGGTAGTCATAATGTCATGCTTCACTGAAAACTGATAGGTAGAAAACAGACCACGTTGCAATTGCACCTGATCGCAATCGTATTTTACAATATATATATATTTTAATGCACTTCTTCCTTAGCGAAGGTTGAAATTCAAACAATGACAACAGTTAACGCTTCTCTTTGCGCTGCCCATACATCGAAACTATATTTGCTTTCAGATCACGACGTATAATTCTGTTGATGATCAACGAAGCAGAGGCGAAGCGATGATTTTTTCTCTGGGCAGTAGACACAACAAATATTTTTTCCAGCTTGCGGACTTCTTTCGACGGACTTCTTTCGACGCTCTTGGCAGCGCTAAGAAGAGCTTTAGATATCATTGTTTGAATTTCAGCATTCACTTAGCATAAGGTGCATCTGCTACTGCCACGTTGTCTAGTTTCTACCTATCAGTTTTCAATGAATCGTGACAGGGCGATCACAGTCTCCAACGGGGCCTAATTTTCTTCTACCTGTGTTCTTAAAAGCGTCACAGAAAATGGACAGATAAGCCAATGAACACACAAATAAACAGATAAGCAATTAAATAAAAAAGCGAAAAAATCAACAGATAATCATACATCGGTTTTCATCATATTGTAGATGACAATTTGGCCGTTGTACGGTATATTTCAGAAGTATATTAGTAACAAAAGTATGATAAATGAAGACGGGTCTTCAGACTCAGAGACTCCTCGCTGTCGTATTTTTTACAGCGGGGGTAATCTAGTTATTTTAATAATTGTACATAGCGCTAATTCGGCTTATGGCGGCATTTGTAACACAATCAGCATAAAGCCTTTTTAGCGCCCTCAAGTTGCTACTCACAAGTTGGTTGGTAAGCTTAATTCAGATGGAGCCCTTTACACTAGCCAAAGTATTTCCTAACTAATGAGTTTGTACGAGATCTCGAAATTCACGAAATGTTTATAACATGAAATACAACACTCAAGTCATATCTAGCACACTGTACGCAAAGAAAAATCGGTCAGCACATTACGACAATGTTCATAGTTCTACGTTTAATTTCGAGATCACACTGTGCAATCGGATGCGCAACTTATGGGCGGACGTTCAACTCTCAAATTGTTCGTACTTCCGACTTTCACGGTGGATAGGGACGACGTGGCAGCTGAGCATCTGCTCATAAGTTGTGGGTACGACTGTACCTATAGTTTGGTCCCGACATTAGACTAGTTTTGTTTCTATGGGAAAGGAATCGAAAATGAATTGTAAGTTCATACACAGTACATCTTAACATACATTATAGACTGTAAAACATAAAAAGAAATACGAACGTGACCAAACTCATTGTTAAAAACATACGGTTTTTGTGGCTTCAAAAGAAGAAAGTGTTCTAGAAATTGGTTTCAGAGGAAAATTCTAAAATATTACCGAAATATTTTCTTCTCTCGTAGCCAGAAAACTGCCCCTGTCTCACAATGATTATGGCCACATTGGAACTTTTTTTGAAAACATGATTTAATTAAACTGACCTCTTCCTAAAACAAACTAAAATTTATAGCAAATCCACAACCAAGCGTAGTGTATGACACGTGATGTACCAGAAAGAATGATGTTTCATGGGGTAAGTAATAGAAACATTCAAGTCTTTGAATAGCTTCAACTACATACCTTCAACGGGACTTTTTGAGAGAGACTTTGAAGAACGCCTGCGTAACAACGGTCAAAAACTCAAGCATAGAGCTCGAAGAACAACATTAAGCCAGCCGTTCTTTCCGTATTTCAAACTGAACATCTGGAATAGACTCTCTTCCGATGTTGTCGTTGCGGAGACAGTCAATGCGCATAAAAATTATCTTGACAAACATTGGAAGAGACATCCTCCACAGCTATAAACACCTCCTCCAAGAGTCACAACCTCTTAACGGCCAAAGCTTCGGAGGAGACCTTAATCTATAATCTTCTCATTTTTGCCCCAACTAGCTTGACGTCTCTAAGCTCCGCAGATATGCTACTACAGTATAATTCGTGCTTGCATAATCGTCTTATCGACTTCGATTTTTCCCTTATTATTCTCCTTTCCTCACTCATCTTAATGATGTGAAAAGTTTTTGGGCGTCTTCATTGACGACGGACTTAGTTTTCACTCCCATGTTGCTCATGTACAAAGTAAAGTTGCAAGAGCTTGTGGTGTCTTACGCAGACTGACAACGTTCGCACCGGAATTTGTTCTTAAGAAAGCCTACTTTTGCTTAGCCTATCCTCACCTGGTGTATGGTGTCACAGTCTGGGGTTCTGCTGCTAAGACTCACCTAGCTAAACTACAGCGACTACAGGACAAATGTGTGACGCTGTTTGCCCCACGGTTGCCTGTACACCTGACTTACCAGTCAATGGGTTTGTTTACCGTAGCCAAGGTGCACGCGTATTTTGTTGCGATCAAGTTCTTTCTTTTTTATAAGGAAAGTCATAGCATATTTTTTTCAGAAAAATTTCATAGCTATGAGATAGTCCATGGCTGTGGCTCTCGGGCCAAGAGTAATAAACAGCTCAACTGTCCCTTAGTACTGAAATCCACACGCCTTACTTCATTTCATCGCAGATCTGTTATTTTATGGAACTCTCTACCTGTTGTGCTTCGTGACCTCGATGACGCAAATTCATTCAAAAAGCACTTGAAGTGTTACTTATTACCGTGAATTCTGGAATTGTACCTAAATCATAGATTTTCTCAATGTGTACCTTAGGTCTCCTTCTATTTCATAACTCTATCAACTTAATACTGTTATTTATTCACCATTTCCACCACTGATGATCTTCTTCTTCTGAGTAATTTGAAGATCCTTTTATTTGCCCGAATAGTTTCAGAAACTAGCAATGGGCTTGAATTCATTGCTACTTTTGTGATTTAACTTTCTCACCTAGCCAAGTGCCCCCAGGCAATGTTCCACTGGTTGCGCCAATGTTTGGTAACTGCTGCTAGTAGGTAGCTACTCCTTGAGCTCCAGTGCGCATTGCCTATTCCGTTGTTCGCATAACCAAAGTTCGGATGCCCTGTAGGGTTGAGGTTTAGGTTATTTCTTGGCGCCCTTAAATGTTGTACTTTGAATGAATGTAATGAATACAATAAACATTATTATTATTATACCGACATAATGGCAATGGCTCATAGAGGAAAGGGGCGTAACCACGTAAGTTCCCGTGGCTCGCTGGGAATGGACTTTTTTGTCCGTCTACTGCCACCTATCTAATATAACGTTGACTTGATCACGAGATAAAGTCTCGGATCAGCACACTCTACATTCAACTTACTAGTGGTCCGTACGTAGATACGGCAGCATGGACGTCCGCTTATTAAGCTGAGCTTGCTATTCTATTGTGTGGCGGAGGCATTAGAGGTTAGTGCATTCCAACGGCTACTGTTAATAATACTATTACTATTGTGAGTGCGCAGAGCTGCAGCGTCAGTGATGGCGTGCCAAGAGGCAATGTTCCGACGCGCCGCACATCAACAAGACGTCTGACCGGAGTAGGCCACGTGTATGAGGAGCTTACCCTGGATGACGCAAATTGCACTGCAGTGTTCCACTTACGTGATGGACTGCAACACGTGTTCGGATTATGCGAAGCAAGCGTATTTAAAGAGTATTTTGCAACAGAATAACCACTGATTATGTGTAATTACCTCCGCCAAGGAGGTTATGTTTTCGGCGTGTTTGTCTGTCTGTCTCTTTGTTTGTCTGTCTGTCAAAAAGATAACTCAAAAAGTTACGAACCGATTTGGACGAAATTTGCCGGGATTGTTAGGCATGTTAGGAGGAACAGATGATTAACTTTCGGTGCAGATCCGTCCATCCGTTTGTTTTGTTTGTCTGCCTAATTTTTCTCAATGCTATAAAGCAAAAAGTTATGGATAGATTTTTATGAAATTCACATGAGTTATTATGTATGTAACAAAGAGTAACTGAATAAATTTTGGCAATGGTCTGTTGGTTCGTTCGTATATCACTGTTTTTGATTTTATGCTTGTTAGCCCAATGAATCAAAAAATAATAAATTGATCTTCATGAAATTCATAGGGTTCGTTAGTTATGTTAAAAGACATAAATGATAAAATTTTGATGCAGATCGGTTGGTTCGTTTGTATGTTTGACTCCTGTTTGTCATAACGTTTGTTAGCAGCGCATAACTCAAAAAGTTATAAACGGATCTTTAAGAAAGTTGCACAAGCTGTTATTACTTTTAGAAGGCACAAACGATTGGATTTGAGAGTTGATACAATAAAAAACATATTTTCAGAGCCAGTTTGATTTTTTTTGCTAGCGTTTGCCTCGCTTGGCGGAGCTTTGCGCTCTCAGAGTACTCTAGTTTACATAGTGTAAACATAAGAAAACAGGTGCACGTGAGTTACCTGTAGAAACTTCACAGTTTTTATTTTCTTGAATTCATTTATGGAAGTTTATGAAAATGTTTTTTTTATTACTCCATAAACAACTTTTACTTTTCCATAAATACACCTAAGCAAATTGGGGTAGATAACAGTGCATCATAATAACATAACAAAACAATGAAAAAGTTTTTTTCATCTACAAATGGGGGTAGATAAGAGTGCATCATAATAATATAACAAAACAATGAAAAACTTCTTTTCTATCCGATGTATCTTATACCTCGAAAAATGTAAAAAATCTTTACTCGTGGTGCGCTACCTTACCAGGAAGCACACTTATCAGTGACCTACCTATCTAAAATAATATCTAATATTGCGCTTCTGACATGACCGGGCGTCTCTCAGACGTGAACAACTTTGCCCGAGCAACACAGTGCTAAATGATTGATCTCGCCCCCAGTCCATTATTATATTGTTCTAAACCTACTGTATTTATCCATTTTCATCAGTGAGTTACATTTGATAAGCTTTTTCGCAGAGAAATAGCACAGGGCTTTGCATTCATGATTAAAGTTTTTAAAGCGGTAATTTGAATGGGTACACCTGACTTCATAAATAATTGCCTATCTTAATTTTCATTGTAGGATTTAATCTTGCCTTTTTCGTAGGAACAGCCATTTGGGAACATTGCGTGTAAAGGAAGGATACAAAGGGTTCTTTTAGGTGACAAATTGATTGTTCTTTATGTGCCGACAACTGCAGGACGTTGAAATTTATTTCGACTATAGTAAAAATTATTCGCTGACTTCTGAGACAGAATATGGACTCAACTTGTTATATCTTTGATAAGCGTTTCTGCTTACAGTAGTAAACAAACTTGGTAAACGTAAGTCTCTCTTTGGAATTCTTTTACTGGCTGTAAATTTTCATGTGGATCAGTAGAAAAGAACAGCGATATATTGTAAATCTATCTTTTTAGTCAATGTACAGTGCACAAAATTGAGAACCCATTAAAATAAATTCTGTTTAGTTACTGACAACGATTACTCTTATTATAAAGGGCATTGCTATGACTAGTACAACTTAGCCATTGCTGTCAATTTCTTGGCATCTACAACCAGAGAACTTTACTAATCTATTTCAGTGTTCCGGGGTGACGTAGTTTTTTAAGCTTCCTGAAGTTTTACCCCAAATGCGTTACTGGGGTTGATTGTTTAACCCAAATTGCATCACCACAAATATTCCTCACGTCAGTAGGACCGAGATCAGGACTTTGAGCTGGCCACGTGAGTCTCACTTCTCGCTCTTTCTTACTGAAGAGTTGTTGGACTGCAAGAGATCGTCTGTTGAGCCTTACATCACGCAATCGGCAAGATATAGTTATCCGAAAAAAACTCCTACATTATTCACGATTTGCTTGACGCACAAAGCTAGCTGCAGCTTCTACGCGGTTCTTCATAGAAATACTACGAATGGGCATGCAACACAAGTGCTGTGCACCACTAAGTCTTGCCTGACGGGAACGCACTGAATACCTCCGCCAAGGAGGTTATGTTTTCGTCGGGTTTGTCTGTTTCTCTGTCTGTCACTAAGATAACTCAAAAAGCTATGAACGGATTTTGACGAAATTTACAGGGATTGCTAGGTATGTTAGGAGAAATAGATGATTAATTTTTTGGTGAAGATCCGTCCATCCGTTTGTTTGTTGGCCTCATTTTTCTCAATACTATAACTCAAAAAAGTTATGGACAGATTTTTATAAAATTTACATGAGTTCTTAGGTATGTCATAAAGAGTAAATGACAAAATTTTTATGATGATCTGTTTGTTGGTTCGTATGTTTGTTGCTGTGTTTGATTTTATGTTTGTTAGAGCAATAACTCAAAAAGTTTGGAGTGAATCTTTATAAAACTTGCAGGAATTGTTAGTAATGTTAATGGACGGAAATAATTAATTGTTTAGTGCAGATCGGCTGATTCGTTTCTATGTTTGAGTTGTGTTTGTTATAATGTTTGTTGCGCAACAACTCAAAATCCTTTGAATCTATCTCCATAAAATTTACAGGAGTTGTTAATAATGTTAAAAGATGTAAATGATTAAATTTTGGTGCAGATCGGTAGGTTCGCTTGTATGTTTGACTTATGTTTGTCGTAATGTTTCTAAGAACATTACTCAAGCAGTTATGAAAGGTTCTTAAAAAAATGACAAAGCTGTTAATACTATTAGAAGGAACAAATGATTAGATTTTGGAGTTTATGCAATAGAAATCATGGTTTCAGAGCCAATTTGAATTTTTCGTTACCGTTGCATTACTTGGCGGAGGTATGCGCTCTCAGAGTGCTCTATTTTTTTCTTCTTGAAAACACAGACTAGTCTGTTTCGTTATCAAAACGATACAGTAAATACCAATGTATATTTGTATATATAGATGTAATTTTATTTCCGTATATTATATCTTTCGCGTTCTGCGAAGAAGAAACTGATTCGACGAATACAACCCAGGTTGGAGATTGTAGTTACTCTTTAGCTAGCATTTTACTGGAAATCTATAAGCAAAATTGGAACGGGCTGCAGATGCTGACTCAAGTCAAAGCAACAATCATCGATATCGCGACAGTGGATATAAGGCTTGAGGATAGGTTGCGCTATCGTCTTTCGCGACGATTTGTGTTTGTGTACGCAGATCGTGTGCGCGTGAGCGGCGTTCAAGTTGGTGCGCCGCGCTGCTCGCTGTATCGCTGATTAAGTTGGGTCAGGTTAGGTTAGGTAACGTTAGGTAGCGTTTGGTAACGTTAGTTAAGGTTACGTAAGGTTAGAAACGTTAGGTTGGGTTAAGTTGGGTTAGGTTAGGTAAGGTTAGGTAAGTTTATGTTAGGTTAGAAAGTTAGGTAAGGTGGTTAGGTGAGATTAGGTAAGGGTAGGTTAGGTTAGGCTAGGTTAGCCTAGATAGTGTATATTTTTGTGGTGGCGTGCAGGAAAGCTTTCTTTGAACGCAAAATCGTCGTGAACGACGATAGTGCGTCCAGGTTTTTTTCGAAGAGAGACATTTTAATGTATGTCATGTAGAAATTAGCGGAGGCTACCCCTAGGGGTGAGAACATGCTGACGTCATCGGTTTGGAGGTACACTTTGCCGTTTATATGGGCGAATAAGTTTTGCGTTGTGCATATGAGAAGTTTACGTAGGAGTGCCTTATCAAATGGAGGCGGAGAGATTGTAGGGTGGCTGTATGCACAGTTGCAAATGATGTCCACGGTCTCAAGCACAGGGACGTTGGTAAACAAAACCACGATAGTGATGTCAGGATACCATTCGGAGATGTAGCACGAAGGACCATCTACGAGCCTATCTGCATCTGCAAGGCCTTCACTAGAGCGGCCGAATCCGAAACATTTGGACCTGTCTGCAATGTCTGCAAAGCTTAGTCACTATAGGGCCGACTCCAAAACATTCGGATCTGTCTGCATGTTCTGCAAGGCCTAGTCACTATAGGGCCGACTCCAAAACATTCGGATCTGTCTGCATGTTCTGCAAGGCCTAGTCACTATAGGGCCGACTCCAAAACCTTCGGGCTTGCCTGCATGTTCTGCAAGGCCTAGTCACTATAGGGCCGACTTCAAAACATTCGGATCTGTCTGCATGTTCTGCAAGGCCTAGTCACTATAGGGCCGACTCCAAAACCTTCGGGCTTGCCTGCATGTTCTGCAAGGCCTAGTCACTATAGGGCCAACTCCAAAACATTCGGATCTGTCTGCATGTTCTGCAAGGCCTAGTCACTATAGGGCCGACTCCAAAACCTTCGGGCTTGCCTGCATGTTCTGCAAGGCTTAGTCACTATAGGGCCGACTCCAAAACATTCGGATCTGTCTGCATGTTCTGCAAGGCCTAGTCACTATAGGGCCGACTCCAAAACCTTCGGGCTTGTCTGCATGTTCTGCAAGGCCTAGTCACTATAGGGTCGACTCCAAAACATTCAAGCCTGCCAACGTGGTACGGAAGTCTTAGTCAATACAGCGGCCGCCTCCAAAACATTCGAGCCTGTCTCCATGCTCTGCTAGGCCTAGTCACTATAGCGGCCGCCTCCAAAACATTCGGGCTTGTCTGCATGTTCTGCAAGGCCTAGTCACTATAGCTGCCGCCTCTAAAACATTCGGGCTTGCCTGCATGTTCTGCAAGGCCTAGTCACTATAGGGCCGACTCCGAAACATTCGGGCCTGTCTGCATGCTCTGCAAGGCCTCGTCACTACAGCGGCCGCCTCCAAAACATCGATTTAAAGCCTCTAACGTTGAGCGTTGCGCTTGGTCAGTCCCACCGTAGGCCTAACAATGTCCTGCGGATATTTTTCAGCGGTTTGCGGCACGATATTTTCCCTCTTTATCAGGGATGACGTCGGTCGGCTAATGGTACCTCGTGTCCAGCATTGTCAATGAGCAGCCCTGGACGCACTGAGCGACTGCCTACGATTTTAAAGCCTGCTTTTACCCATGTTCTTTTTGAGAGGCAATCTGCTAACGGCGCGAGGAAGTGTCCTATTTTGTTTTGTGGTTTACGGCCATCGGCGTGCAATATGTATCGGTGTCCGAGAAAGGAAAATGTTCTAGTTCTTACCCTTAGAATAAAATTATCCCATATTAGGGAAGTTTTAGGAATTTATTATCAATTCATACGGACACATCGTCACATAGGTAATTGTGGCAACAAGATTCACTTTACTCACTTGTTTCACTACAGCTGCCGAAATACTGTAGTTTTTCTTTCTGTACACGTGTTTTTGCACGAATATATTCACGATGAGATGACACGAAGCCGCAACTCTTGAGGAACGACAGGTTGGTTGCTATGCTCTTGACAAATGGCATTTCCGGATTCCATGGCCAATCGATTAACTGAACAGCCAGCACAGCGTAGTGGCAGTAGCCGCGGCCCACCGAAATCAACCAACTTCATTCAGGAGTGTCACTGCCGAGCATCTGCAGTGAAAAATAAAGGAAATACTGATGTGTGTATTATAAGTTCTATGCAACTATAGACTTGGCGATAAGATGACTATAGTGCTACTAGTGGACCCATGCGTGAAGAAATTCACGCAATAATATATGTATTTGCTTAATATAGGCCGGTGCGGAATTTTCTTTTCTTTGCTTGCTTCTTCCTTATCACAAGAAGTTTGTGGTGGCACTTCTTCATTGATTGTACTTTCCTAACTAAAATACATATAGAGGAAAACGCTATGACGGCCAACTCAAATTATCGTAAGAGATGCGTGCTTTCTACTGAGCAGTACACTTCAGTTCGTCTTCAGCACACTCCTTCCCTTCCTCAGATGACATACAAAAAACTATATTAGTAAACACTGAAACATCACTGAATTTTATTTCCGCTGAGTATCCAAAATACACAGTGAGATAGCTTCAGCGTAACAAACTTGTTGCGTCCAAGAAGTTGAAATAAATTGTTACGTCTACTGCATCAGGAAAATTTGGTACGGAGCTTTAGCATTGTATCCAAGATATTCGAGGGTGCATATAACTCGCATTCGGAGAAAACTTCTTCTGTTGAAAGAAGAACCCAAAATGGAGAAAACAGTTTGCTGCCAAGAAATCATCCAGGCATTCATGCGCGTGCTGATCGCTGAAGAATAACTTGCCATTTGTCTTGATTTATGTAATCAAAATAAGACGACCAGGGCAAACTAAGGCAGCTGAAGTTTGAATGAAGAAAATTTCAGGACAGACTACGCATCACGATGGAAGAGATTGCTTAGAGAAGCTGTATGCATCTGTATCGAATGGACTTCAACGTATAGTCAAAGAAAGACCGGACCGGACGGAATCATCAGATATACTGCTCCAGCTAGTGCCACCATCAGCAACCTGAAATATTTTCTACCTATCAGTTTTCTACAGTATGAAGCATAGCAGGATCACCACAGTCTTCAAGCAGAAGAATACACTGATGCAGCCAGGAAGCCCATATATATATATATGTGTGTGTGTTGTTGAAAGCGACAGAAAGCTCGTTATCTATAATGCTTTTATTAACTCTCTCAAACTGCCTGAAACATTTGATACAGCTGTCTTTGTTGGTTCTGTGAGGCAATTGGCCAAGGTTTCCATCGACGTTTCGACTGCTCTTGCGGTCATCATCAGGAGGTACTGGTTGTGGCGGTGCTGGCGGCAGTGGTGGCGGCGGCGAAGTGGCAGCTCCTTCCATGTTGTTAGTTCTGGAGCTAAATAAAGATGCTGATTAATGAGGAATTGGAAGGTCCCGATATAACCTCGCTGCGCTGTGAGCTTTGACGATTCTGTCTTCTGATTGGCTGAAGCGGAGTCTCCGCGATCAAACGCTGTTATCGGTTGGCCGCTACGCGCTTCTCTGCACGCTGGTTCTGCTGGTCTCCGAGCAGCTGTAGTGTTCTGCTGATGCCAGTAAATTGAGAGCTAATGTATGGCTGGTGAATCCTGTTGAGTAATGCTTCTTCGACTGGCAGACGGTGCTTGTCTCTGTTTTTTCGTAAAATCTTTGTGCAGTTTACCAGATGCTCTCTTGTGATCAGTTGGTTGTGTGTATTTTTCACGTGGTTAGCAGGGCCCCCTGATCTGAGGTGCATAGTTAAACGCCTGGATAAAGTTGTGGTAGTCATACCTATGTACGAATTTGGTTGGAGTTCACAGCCTCCAATATTACAAGTAAATTCGTACACTAGGTTCGTCTGCCGAAGTTCTGGAAGTGGAGGCGGACTGTTCCTCATGAAAAGTTGAGCGGATTTTCTGTTCTTGTAATATATCGTGAGCTTCAATTTGTCTTCTGGATTTCTACAAGCGATATTGTTGTGGATAATGGTCTTGATGACGTGTTAGTCTGTCTTGTATGCTGGGGACATTTGGTTTGTGTAGAATAGCTGAATTACGTGCTGATCTTCTTTTGCTTCAAGAGAGCTGCGTTTTTCAAGGTAGGTTTTCAAGGTAGGTTGTCGAAAAATGAGTTGCTGTATCCGTTGTTAACGAGCGCTGCCTTAATTGTGTAATATTGCATGGAATGCGTCCCATGTCGAACAGATCTTGAACGATCGGTGGATAAGTGCTGTCACTGTTCCTGTATTGTAGCGTTCAGGGCATTCACTGATAGCATTGAGATAACTTCCGGTGTTGCTTGTTTTTTTGTATACCGTTGTGAAGTAGTGGTTTCCACTGCCGTCGACCTGGACATCCAAGAAATAGATCCTGTTATTGTTGCTCAGTTCGTGAGTGAAGTGGAGGACTGATGTTTCTTCAAAGGCTGCTCGTAGTTGCTCTAAGTGCTCTTTGTCTCGCACCACCATATAGCAGTCATCCACATATCTGCAGTGAATACTGGGCCTGAGTGCGCTGTCCTGCATCACAATGTTTTCGATGTGGCTCATATAAAAGTTCGCAAATGTGACTCCCAACGCAGATCCTATAGCGATACCATCGACCTGACAATATAAACTCCCATCAACGTGTATGAAAGGAGCTTAGTGGTGCATGTGAGCTGAAGATCGCGCAGGATGTGTCTTGCAAACAACGGATACAGCAACTTATTTTTCGACAACGTTCTGAAAACCTACCTTGAAAAACACAGCTCTCCTGAAGCAAAAGAAGATCAGCACGTACTGTAATTCAGCTATTCTACTGAAACCAAATGTCCCCAGCATACATGACAGATAAACGCGTCATCAAGACCATTATCCACAACAATATCGCTTGTAGAAATCCAGAAGACAAATTGAAGCTCACAAGAACAGAAAAACCGCTCAACTCCTCATGAGGAACAGTCCGCCACCACCTCCAGAACTTTAGCAGACGAACCTAGTGTACGAATTTACTTGTAATATTGGAGGCTGAGAAGTCCAACCAAGATCGTACATAGGTATGACCACAACAACTTTATCCAGGCTTTTAACTATGCACCTCAGTTCAGAGGGCCCTGCTAACCACGGGAAAAATACACACAAACAACCGATCACACGAGAGCATCTGGTAAACTGCACAAAGATTTTACGAAAATACAGAGACAAGCACCGTCTGCCAGTCGAAGAAGCATTACTCATCAGGATTCACCAGCCATAAATTAACTTTCAATTTACTGGCATCAGTAGAACACTACAGCTGCTTAACGACCAACAGAACCAGCGTGCAGAGGAGCGCGTAGCGGCCAATTGATAACAGCGCTTGGTGGAGGCGACTCCGCTTCAGCCAATCAGAAGACAGAATAGTCACCGCTCACCGCGCCGCGAGGTTGTATCGGGACCTTCCAATTCCTTATTAATCAGCATCTTTATTTAGCTATTCTCTACGGACTGCTATTCTCTACGGAGGTTGTACGTCAAATTTATCTGCTGAAGGCATTTACTCTCTGCACATCCCCCGGATATTGGAAAAGTACTGTTTTCACATCTTCACGGCATCAAGCTCGGCTTCTCTACCGGCTGGTGAGTGTGAGTGTAGNATACCCAAACAGTCCGCACGCCCTTTGTCAAAAAATCGCTTCGTTCCTCAGGCCGGTGAGCGACGCAGAGAGGGGATAACTGGTCCCTTCTTGCTGAGCTATCTAGGGAGACGCAAATTGTAGGTCTCCCACTACAGCGTTTGTAACTATCGTTGCTTGGTTAAAAATATTATAAAAGTTCACAGCTGTGTGAAAAAAACACCTAACTCCGTAGCGAGGGAGCGGAACTTTTACTTAGGCTGATATTTTCACTACTGCTTCGGTCGATATACGGTTCCTACAACACCAGCTGTTTGAAGGGGAAGAACAAAATCTTCGGACACTTTGTAGTGGACACTGGGAACAAAATCATGTTCATGAGTCGCAACCACCGTTTCAATGAGTTTTCTCATCTAATTTTTTTGTTGCGTCCTTGCGAACACAACGTTGAATATGCGGTGCTTCATTCCGAAAACTGCCTGCTGCTAAACATTCAGTTTGCAGTATGCGCATAGCTAAAGAAGCAATTCTGTCTTTACATATACAATGAGTTTTTAATTCAATATCTCATCGGTTTTTAAACTGAAATGTGTTGTAAATCGTGTAAAGCTACAAAATATGACATGCATCCCAGTCACGGCAGGAACGAAGAAATCAGATGGTCTTCGCCATTTTATTTTCGCGTTCCACCTCTGCTTGTAACGGGGGCTGTGATTGGTCGATATTGAACTATGGACGATTTTCAGTAATTGCACGCAGAAGGGCCCAAAGAGAAGATAAATACCTTTGAAAATGCTTTGAGCACTGGAGATTTAGAGGACTTGAGATGTTCTCAGAATAAGGCTTTTTAAGCAGTTTAAGGAAGAAATTTCTTCAGCGTTATGGGCATTTTGTGCATCCCGGCCCAGGTTCGTACAATGACTTCTACCACCATGCTCAGTTCACACGTGACGCTGAACATTCACTTTGGTGGACCACTGGCCTGCTGTTTATTTTTGGAAAGTCGATCCTGTTGTTTCCCAATCGTCGGCCGACATTGTCGATGAATGTTCATCCAATGGAGCAGTTGGGTATCTATGGCAACAGAACCTTCGTGCACTATAATGCACGAGCAGTGTGCATTAGGTTTTATGTCAATAAGACACAAGTAACTTTGCCTTAAACATATATATATATACAAATGAAGATAACGATATTGGACACGCTTCCCTGTAAAATTTTCTGGGCTATATTCAAAGTTGACAACTGTACGTATCCGATAAGTTTTTATCGAAAAAGAATTATTCTCCTTTACTATACGAGTGTCGTTTTTATTAATAATACAAAGCGTCGCCATTTCCAAACAGGAAATTGCTAAATGCTGCATGCACCCTGCAAATTATTATTAGCCAATATTGCTTCCCAATATTATCTAAACCGGTGTATTTTTCTCTGAGAAAGTGTTAGGAAATAATGCGTACTGGTAAGGGGTATTTGTTAGGATGCGTATAAGCTAATTTAGGAACCAATGAGTACAAGCTAATTAACATATGTCTAATTAATATATATAAATATCTTTGCTAACTCCAATTAGTCACTTTCAAATGATAGCCCAATATTCCAATTATTCGTTTAAATTACTGTCAAATTATTCATTTTAAATTACTGT
>LQNS02278070.1:47364767-47378001 GCA_001587735.2 Parhyale hawaiensis
ACATGTTTGCACAAATAAACACGATAAAATTAGATTTGCAACTAATTACATTAAAATTCAATAACAAGCATACCGGCATCAAGAAATTTCCAAAGACTCAAAATAAAGTTAGTAAACCGTGAATATTTTCACGGGTCCAGCTAGTAGATATTACTGCAGATCTCTGGACAACGAATCGCTTCAAAATATATATTACATCATCTCTCTTCTTTTTTCTTCTTCAGATATCTAAATGTTCCTGACATAATGGCAATAGCCAATAGAGGGCTGGAGCGTCCGGTTGGTCCGTCTACTGCCAGCTGTCGAGTGTGTTCCAACCATAAGTATATGCTGCTTTGAGGAGGTTCATAATCCTTTGTCTCATGACACCGCTAGGCTTTTTTTTTAGCTTTTCCGCCAGGGCTTTGACGGGTATAACACCTCTTCCACTTCGATACGTTCTTTTAAATTGTTTAGAATGTAATGTACCTTAGAATTAACTGGAACGTAATGAATAAAACAGCATAAATACCACATTATTATTATAGGTACCCCCCTATAGGTACCTATAGGTATTATAGGTACCTTCGCATTTTTAAAGTTTTTTACCAACTTTGATAGCTCTACTATCATACTTTTAGTAAAATTTACTCACTATATTAATTCCGTTGAGTAATAGCTTCTGAAAATTTAGTTTCATATTCCTTTTAACGTGCGGATAAACAACTACTGTAAATACTGTAGCTGAGGATTGTACAAACGTTTAAAAAAATAAGTCATGCGCTGGAAAAAGAATAAAAAACAGTATAGCAAACAGCAACGTGTAGTTGTATATTTATTCATATTTATTTTTTCTTTCGTGTCACGCTCTGAACAAAATAAATACGAGCAAAAATAGGTCAGGTTGGATATCGCTGCCATCTCGCCAAGATCTGTTAAAGACCTCTAGGCGAAGCTAGGACTGAGCTCCAGATCATAGCAAAAAAGAATTCCCCCAAATTGAATGTAATTTCTTACTCTAGTAATTTGAAATTCAGGCCACGCGAACTTCTGAATTTGCTCTTAACACTTCCATTGATCTTTCTATTTCATTTTTTCCACGTCTGTGAGTTCACAATGCGCATCATTGAGCTAGTGAGCAGCGGAACAAAGGTTAAATATTCTTCTCACATATATGCTTCAGCAGACCAAAGGAGTCGGAGGTTCACTGTAGTCACCATAGTTCCTTGGTTAATTTTTTTTTTTTGGTGAAACGGCTTCCTGGGCAAGCGTGAGTTTCGACAGGTGTAATATCTTGACATTTCAGTGATATACTCTGAGGCACTTTCATTTTTGACTAATATTTGACTGCCTCATTAGAAAGAACTACTTCACTGCATGTCAAGGAACAGAAATAACGCGTACGCTTCTTAGTAAGCCTCAGTCCAGCGGGATCATCTCCTTTGATCATTGTAAGCAGGAGTTACTAGGTAGCTTTAATAATGAAGAATAAACATAAACTTTTCGCAATAATTTTTGACGACCTCGTACGCAAATATTAAAAAACAGTCGCTTGCATTTTCCGCAATATTTCTATGTTGCTATGATGTCTACTAAAATCCAGGGAACAACGGAAGTTCAGTGAATTTTATATATATATATATATATACTTTTTCTCGACGGAATTCATGAAACCGTCAAGTATAGGGGAGCATTTTTTTCTGTTTGCCTTCGATGTACGCCATTATGCATAATTTAGAAAGATAGAATAATAAGAAACAGCTCTTTAAGTGAGAAATAAATGGCTCGTACATATATTTACCGAGCAATTATGGATAAATAGTCGAGAAAGGTAATGGCACGGAAGGAATGAATTTATGCAACGAAGTTTCTGATAAAATTTTCTTCTAAAAATATACGATTGTCGATAAATTTCATATATTTCGGTATTTTAATTTCCCACACCACCTTTTAGATAACTACTGCAAACTATTCCTTGACAAACTATTCGATCCCGGCATAGCTAAGCCCACTGTTCGTAAACTAGAGTTTCTCGATTCCCTCCCATACTACAGCAAAACCAGAATCGATAACGACAATTTCCTGAGAGCTTTCCTCTCCGAGGCCTACCCGCACATGAACTTTAGGTTCTCCTACGAAATACATTTACAATAGGATCCTATTTTTAATTCAAAGATAAATCTCCTACAAACCTGCGGTCCAGTGTTGTTTACATCTTTTCTTGCACGAGCTGCTCAGCTCTGAACTACAGCAGCACTGGACAGCATTTCAAATCCCGCGTTGACTAACATTTAGCTATATCGAGCAGAGCAGGTTTACCACAAGCAAAACCAGCTCATTCAACTCCCCGTCTTCATGCAGAGCAAAACAACCATCCATTTAGCAGGAAAGACTTCTCTATCATAGCTTATTCAAGACGAAACCTAGCCTTAACATAATGACTTCAGCTGTACCGCTTGATCGTCACGATCCATGACTGACGCTTTTGCCTCCGACTGGATTTGCCCGCTTCCCTCCGCTTCCCATACCGACCGACGCTTATATAAAGACCCTCGTTGCGCACTGCAGTCATTTACTTTTTAGGTCCCCTCATGCAAACACTTACTCAATTTTAGGTCTTGCCAAATTAAACATTCTAATTATTATTCATCCTTTGTCAGTTACAAATTTTAAACTTCTGTAGATGAGAAATTAAATTCCCGAAACGTTATTTTTTATGAAATTTGTCGACAATCGTATATTTCGTTTATGATATTAGCTTTAGTACAATGTATTTTATTTTGCAATTTATTGATCGGGTGAGCTTATATGCATGATGGTTCAGAGCGCCTTACAGCTCTTGGGCAGCTGAGACAGCATACTTGGTGAGCTGGCACACTTAAATGCACTGGCCAGAGCATTTAAGACAAAAAAGTACAATAAATGCTGTTTGCATTCCCATTCTGAATATTGCGATTTCCGCCACCATCTTCTAAGACGTGTTGCTTATTTCTCCATTTCTGACCAACGTTCGTGGAATATATGTGATTATAACATTCTTGATGAGGCTCCCCTGATGTCCTTGTACAAAACTTCAGTATTTTTATGCTTGTTTTATTTACAAGTCCTTTGTGTCCTCCCCGGCAGTCAGATAATTAAAACAAATTTCTCTTCCACTCAGGACGAGGGTCGGCTGAGAGCACTTCACTGAAGATGGCTCCATGTACAAGATAACAAAAATTCAGAGTCATTAGAGCCTGCGGGGCTCGGGCTGCGCATTTCGTTGCTCACTTTTTTGCTATTTGCTTTTCTTGATGTTTGGCTGCGCTTGTCACGGTCGTGGCTTGGTCGTACGATAGTGTCACAAGTTCAGTGTTAATGTTATAATCATATATAGTTAGCTTAAGCTTCCATAACTGCTACAGAGATGTTTAAAGAGTGGAAAGGGAAGAAACATGTTCTGGTGTTTGTAGGCCCCAACCTACTTGGCATCAACGGCCTGGATTTTACCTTACCAAAGTTGTTACCGAGCCTTAGGATGAGATATTGCAACACAATGAGATAGTACCTTATTTATTCATTGGAAAAAATACGGTTGCAAAACATTGTGTGCTCTGCAAAATAAAATGGAACAGATTACTTCAAAGTAAATACAGCACATAAAATATACAAAGAATTATCCATTATTAAATTGAAAGAGCGGAAGTAGCTAAAGACTCCAGAACACACGGACTACGCGTCTATTCTATTGTCCTAAGCATCTACTGACAATTGAAGGAAAGGAAAATGAAGGAACACGTAGTATGTCTATAGAAACGCGGGACTCCCGCACCGAGGTGGACCAACACACTAGGTAAGGGCAAGATGGGAAGAAAGAGGAAGAACAGAGTGCAGCCAGCACAGTACTAAGTCAGGAAGGAAGCAAAGTGGGCTCGAAAGAGAGACGTCCTATAGGCCTAGCTAGAATAACCTACCCATTCCCCCTTGGTTTGCTGTTCCCATAACTCCGGATGGACGAACCTGATCAACCTACCTAGGGCTGCTTGCCCATCCTGGGCTCCCAGGAGAGACTACCAAATCTATCTTCCTAACAGCTCACTCAGTAAGTTCCAACTTTGCATACAGCACAAATTACGTAACACCATAGGTAACTATAAATATAGGCATCACAATAAAGGATGGGGAAGAGGAAGAAAGAAGAAACAAACCTCAAGGATGAGAAGTTATGATAAAGCCGAAAGAAACTGGAAGACATGCGTATGAAACTGACCCAGCAACTCTGTGAGGGCCCAGCGGCCGGCAGCTGTTCTGTCAGGAGAGAATTCTTTTTCTCCAAAGTAGGGGTTGAAAACTGCGGCAACAGTGTTCAACGAAAATTTGAAATCCATGCGCACACTCACGTAAAAGTGACACCTCCGCATAATTCTACAGCCGATTACGCTGCCACGATCAGGGCGTCGACTTACACATTGGTACGTCACTGAATAGAATATGTAACATATGTGCCGTTTCTTGCAGTTAATTTGTACTTTATGGCTAGTGGCAATGGTAAAGCTTTGAGTATTATCATACTTCTTAGTCGGTGTAAAGTTACAGTGACGTATATAGTTTTAGCGTGACATTCAAACGCCTTAAGTAGTAGTCATAGCAACGTGACCGCCAAAATGATAAGTTCAGTGACCCGCCATACGGTGCTCTACTTCCCTGGGGCGATACTCCTAATAGCATAGGACAAGCAATCATATCATTTTTACCCGGCGGCCAATCATATATGCCCCCTTAGGAGCAAGCGAAGCGAGGTGCCACGGGCGGAGCTCATATCTCAGTACACAGAGCAGGAATAGCAGCTTCAAATATTTACTTTGCAATAATTTTAAGACAAACATTGTAGTGCGGTACGAGGGTTGCCAGAAATGCTCTGTGTAGTAATTTGCTTTGCCAAGCGTAATCGATTCACGAGCAACTGGGGCCGTTGGATATAAAGTCAGATACGAGAACAGAATTCAGACGGAGGTAGATAGACATTGAACCTTTCAGGTTGACAGTACTTTCATTTCCAAGGGCGAAAATGGATGCTTTCGTCCCGTGGATGAATTTTTCAAGATGTAATAAATAGCCATGACCGATTGCATTTACAGTTTGGTAGATCATCAGTGAAATTCTATCAGTTGATACAACAAGCTTCGCAAGAGTTCTCTCAGCTGTTTGAGACGAGCGTCCGAACCTACATACACAGGTTCTAGAGGAAGAATACCCAGCTAAATCCAAGGAGTTTTAATAGATGGAGGGAACACAGCTGTATTGCGTCGCACGGGCCCTAGATATTAGTCGGGCACCGATGGCTGTTTGCTGGTACTGCATACATTAGACTAGAAATCTATTCTGCAAATCATATGTGTATCACGCTGGTCCAAAAGTCATGTCCGATTTCCTGTACAATTTTTCATATCGAATTTATTAATTCTATAACCCATTTTTCTATTTACATAAAGTAACCCTGTATTTAATTTGTATCACTTTCTATGCGACTATCTAACGTTTGCCCATGATGTTCAAAAACTTTACCCCATATTTGTCCCACCTAACGATCATGTAAGAGAAGGTTTACTCGACGAATTTCATAAAGGTGTTGATGCAAGTGCGGCAGTAAAATCTATTCAGGACATTTATGAGATTGATGTAGTGAATGGAAGAAGTTGCAGGAGGTGGTTTTCTCGCTTCCGAAGTGGTGAATGATTCAACTTTGAAAGAAAAGTGAAAAATGAAAAAAAACGTGATTCTGCAGTATTGAGAGCTTTCGTTTCAGAGAGCCCTACCATTACCACGAAGGAAATTACAAAACACCTAAATACCTATAGCCCATTCCACCGTGGTACGCCGACTAAAACTTTTTTTATTTTCTTTATATTTTTTTAATCGGACATTACTTTCGCACCGAGCTGTTACATAAGGATTTGAACCCAGGGACTTGAGCATGGTAGGCGAAACCGCAAGATCAACGCTGAGAGAGCATAAAAGGCAGGCTAGTAGTACGCGAAGTACTTCACCGCTACCTTGCTCCCCTACAGAGAGCATTTAACTAGTGACGGTTACCTACACTTACCACGGAAGTTAGCACTTTCCAAATAATTTTCAACTCAAAAAATCAAATTTTTACTCTCTACGCACACCTGGATGCGAGCTTCCCTTCTGGGTAACTCCAGGTGTGCGTAGGGACTGAAAATCTGATATCTTCACTAGGGAATTACTTAGATGATAAGAGCTTTCATAGTAAGAGTCATAACTTAGAAACTTGAGGGCCATTATTTACCCTTTCGCCCAGTAAAGTTGATACATATGAAATGTTTTTCATACATCAACACGTCCTGAATCCAAAAATCACAACCTTTTTTTTTGCAAATGTTTACTTTTCGAGAGATTTGACTTTGAAGTTCTATTTTTTCCCTCTTTAATACTGAAGAAAAAAGTTTTAAGGTACCCAACTATCTATTTTTTTCAAAAGGGACAGCCCCTTTGGGCAGCCCCATGTAACTCTACCAGACAACTGAACCTCCAGCATTCGAGTCCCGTTGAACCTTCGATCTTCGTGATCGTACTCACGCATTTTAATGAAACTCCTTGGGTCGCACCTCAAGCGCGCGGTGAGGTAGGCCATCGAGTCCAAGGAGGCTTAAGAGCGTGGGCACACGTACGCAAATGTTGCATTGCAACGCAACTTTTCCCTTCGGCCGTCACATTGCCGTGACTACTACTCATTTTGCTGGAATGTCACGCTAGAACTGTACGTCATTGTAACGGTAAACGAACACAGAAGTAGGAAGTATTCTCAAAGCTTCACCATTGCTGCTTTTTATAGCGTACAAGCTGCATGAAGCGACTCATACCTTAAATATTCTTATCAGTGGCAAAGCATGGGTAAGCCGAAGTCTAGGGCGCTGCAGCGCAATCGAATACAAAGTTGCGTTGCAATGCAATTTTTGCGTACGGATGCCCACGCTCTAACAGAAGGATGGAACGCGGTCGTTGTTCGCCTGATAAGCCTGCCAACTTTTTTTTCCGGCGTGGCTCATCTCTGCTGTCGCTTTTCTTCGCAAAATATGTTATGTAATCAATATATATATAGGTCGAAATATAAAGTTCACGATAAGCCCGTGAACATTATTTCCTCACATTGCTGCTCTGCCCAGCCACTGCCACAGCCTTCCAGCCTCCACAGCCTCCACAGCCTTCCAGCCTCCACACCCTCCCAGCCTCCACAGCCTCCACAACCTCTCAGCCTTTTAGCTTCCACAGCCTCCCAGCCTCTACAGCCTTCCAGTCATTCCTCTTACATGCATCCTGGTGCGCGTCGGTTTCCGCCTGCACACGAGCTCACAACAATATACATATAAATACGTTTTTTCAGCGTAAAACACAGAAAACCTTGAAAACTATTATAGCATTGCAGTACATATGTACAGGCAGTTAGAGCGAATGCCAACCGTGGTTTGATCAGCTGAAAAGCGAAAAATTATTAACTGCATATTGAAATACTACTGATACCATAGGGCGCAGAAACGGAAGTCTGGCAGGTTGTGGTGATGGGTGTGGTCACAATGACAAGCAAATATAATTATGAGAATTATTCAGTTAGATCAGCTGAAAATTTGAAAATTCTGGCCAACACGGGTCACTACCGTTCGAGGTGTCGCCCAAGTATCTCTGGCCTTGGCCCTCTGTTCACAGGTTATTACCGCTGTGCTACGGAGAGCGGCTTGAATAGGACTCACTACTACTGGAGCAAGTTTTTGACCCTCGCTTCAGTTCTATTGAAGGCAGCGGCCGTGAGAACTTTGGCTTCGTGGTACAAGCGATTCAGATGCTATTCCCTGCCTGGCAAATTACTGTAGCTGGCGTTTGGAAGTAAACTGCGTTAAGTTTTCCTTCACCACGGACGATGGATGGGAGGTGCGTGACTGATTTCTTAGGAATAGGAGGTGCGCCCTCGCTCGCCCAGGGTCCTTTGACCCGGCTTGGTAGCGGTGCCTGCACAGTACTACGTTAGAGGGTCTGAGAGATCCAGTCGCTTCCAAGTCTCCAGATTCTCACCGACATTCTCTGGGGTACCTGATCGATTGGGAATGATACTCAGCTGATGAAAGTTCTGTCTCAGCGAAGCCTTGCTGCTAAACAAGTTAATCATCTTCCAACCCTCGATATCAGGACGAAGAGATTTTGTAAGACTCACAAAGCCTCAGTGCGTCACAGCCGTGTCCATGGCCATCGGTTTTCCCATCTTGGATCCGGACCAGATTCCTTTGAAACGGAGTCATGTACGTTAACGCAGTCGTCAGGCCCGGGTGACGACCCGGTGCCAAGAGTCTCTGTATTTTGACCTAGTGTGGGCAAGAGGCAGAGACAGAGGGCACTCCAGAGACAAGGTGTTACCTCTGGACTCTGGAGGGGCTGCAGTTAGTTGCACTGCTATTGCCAGTGGTTATAGATAGAGAAGATTATGATCTTAGCGGGGGGATATCCCGCCGGAAGTTGGCCATGCATCAGGGGGCTTTTTCCCAAGCTGCAGCATTCGGCGGTAATTGATCAGGGGTAACCTCTTTGTGCCAGTGGCAGCTCCGCCGGAAACCTAAACTATTACGCAAAGCACCACTAACTCTGATCACCGAGTGATAGAAGTCTGAGATCAGTAGTTAAGAATTCTGGCCGACGGAGGTTACTATTCCTCGGGGTCGAGCCCAAATCTAATTACCTCTGGCCCAGAAGTGGTCAAAGTGCAGCTGCAACGCCCTCAGGGGAAAAGTTGCCGGTGGATGCCTGAGGTCGGTTTCGATTAGAGGCAGGGTGACAAGGAATAAAGGAGATAAACTTTTCTATAATTTTTCAAACAGTTTGCAGCAAGCGATTTAGGTCTCTGTGTGATAATTTTAACCTATAATTGTCCCTGTACTCCTTTTGAAACTTTTTTCCTCTGTTTCAGATCTGAGTGTCATGTCTAACAAGAGAAAAGCTATATTTTCGCGTCATGAAGCATAGGAGACACCGTACAACATTGCTAGATTGCTGAAAATTCAAAAGCAAACAGTCTTCAAGATGATCCACAGGTTTCGAGAGCTTGCCATGAAGGTGACCGTCCTGGTCTAGGCAGAAAATGGTCTATCAGAAAAATGTAAAAAATCATTAAACAGAGGGTGCAGCGAAATTTGGGGATTTCAATAAGAAGAATCGCTTGTGACATCGGAGTTCACCGCGAAGCAGTTCGTGTGAGGGCTAAGGAGGACTTGAAACTCAAGCCTTTCATGGTCTGGAAAGTGCAACAGCTTTTAGACGCGAATAAAACCGTGAGGAAGGAAATATATCAGGCGTTGTTGAGGAGGGTAGCCGGTGATAACTGGGAGCGAATTCTTTTCACTGACGAGAAGTTGCTCACGATTCAATAAGTTCGCAACGGTCAAATGGCAGAGTTTGGTGTCAACATCCTTCTGAAAATCTTACACGCGCTCAACATTTCCAGAACCCTCGATCAGTCATGGTTTTGGCCAGAATTTGCGCCACTGGCAAAACTCCTCATTTTTCTTGAGGAAGGAATAAAAATAAATCAAGAAAATTATCGAAAGGATATCTTGGGGGCTGTGGCACTTCCCTGGGCTCAAAATCACTTTGGAGACCAGCACTGGATCTTTCAACAAGATTCTGCTCCTGCTAACAGGGGGAAAGGAACTCAGGACTGGTGCTGCTTAATTGAATTCCTGACTTCATAGCCAGGCAAGAATGGCCTCCGTACTCAAGTGACCTGAACCCTATGGAATATTCGATTTGGTCGATCTTAGAGGCCAAAGCCTGTGCCAATCCTCACGAAAATTTTGACTCTCTCTCTCTCGCTTGATCAGTATATACCTCGAGGCAGGTTTGGCTAGTTTAAACCAAATGGTTTAAACCAAATAAAAAAACATGGTTTAAACCAACCAAAGAAACCAGGTTTTTTGGTTTTTAATGAACTTTTTCGGTTTTTATTCATAAACATTGCAAAATGAAAATTTTACTTCTAGAAAGTATCAAATTTTGGTCACAGAACTGAAATGATGAGTTAATGTGCTTCTATTCAGGAATCCGTTCACTGTTAGGACAGTTAGGGTCGACTATTGTATATGTTTATTAAAAACCTACAATTTAGTAAATTTTGTGATAATTCATATCAGAGATGCATGTCTAATTATATTCTGGTAAGCTAGAAGCTTTTCAAAATTAGAAGTAGTTGTAGTTGCTATTAAATAGTTTCTGAGCTCATAGGAAGGATGTAAGCATATAGCTATTTCACTTTCTTCAGTTGATCACGCTGCTCTTAAGTAGTTAGTAGTTAGCTGTTTCTATCGAGATGTCTTTGTTTTTCAGTGTTTCCAAGATTTTCAAACGATTTTATAGCTATATCACTTTCTTTAGTTCAATACTCCGTTTTCAATTAGCTACTAGCTTGCTATTTCTGTCAAGTTGTATGTATAATTCGAAGTGTTTTCAAGTTTTTCAAAGGATTTTATATTGCAGTTATAAATTATAGCATCTCTGTAGTTTGCATATTAAATGTAGCCACAGGAAATACAGGTACTCTGCTAACTGATTTTTCGTAACCCCTTTATCTTAAAAATCATTGTTCTATAATGAGAAGTTGAAAGGAAGACACAAAGATTGTTGATGATTAGCTTGCTACTTGTGTCTACACGGTAGAAACCCATTCAAATGTTTGATAAAATTCACAGAACTCTGGAAAAACAATAATATATTCAAAAAACAATAAAAAACACGTTTTTTGTAAAAAAAAACATGGCTTTCAGTTCAAACAAAAAAACACGGTTTTTGCCAACCTTGCCTCGAGGTCATTGCGTCGTACCTGTCCGTGCCCTGCTCGAGAAATAGTTCGGCTCTAGTGCGTGGGAAATCTACTTGATCTGATTCGCAAGCGATTGCAGTTTGAAAGTTGTTAGCATATATCGAATGGGTAATATCATCTGGCAGAGATGGCGTGCCAAATACTGATATGGAGCAGAGTTTAGGCCCAAGAACGGACTCGTGGGGAGAACCAGCAAATTGATCAGGTAAGGGAATTATGAGCTCCAAAGTACGATAACTCAAACCAACCCCAGCTAGGAAATTTATGTACACTGATTCATGCCCGCTTCATCTAAATTTAAGGATTGCACTACTGTGGTCAACTAGTTTGTCGGAGCTATGGATTATAAACGCAATATGGCAGCTACGACTCTGAGACTGTCGTCATTCCTGGTTAAGTGAGCGTCCTCGAAGTGGAGTAGTGAACTTCAGGGTTGTAGATGCGCAACCCTGAGCATCGCAAAACTTCACCAGCTCCCTGGCTAAAAAAAAAAAGAATGTTGCACACCCGATCCCCTCTCACAACGAGTGCAGCGCTCTGTCCACTGTATAGCTGCCATGGTTTATCTTTGTAGTTACGTAACTAGAAGCCCAATCTGAACGAACATTGCTCAGTGGGCGCTCTCAGTTGCTCTGGATAAATCCAGTATCATGAAAAAAAGATGAACGCTGCTCATCTTCATTGTTGAAAATTTTTGATTGAATAATATTCTAGAATATTTCCTGACTGGTATGTAAACTGATAACTTGATGGATAATGGTGTCTTTCGATATTCAACAATAACAGGAATTCGTAAACTTTTGTAAGCTTAATATCATTTTTCGATAATTTTCTCGTGTCCCTGTCAGCGTACAATCTTACTGCATCCTAATTTACATGATGAGGTTTCAGTCAATATACCACGTTAAGAAAGCCTATTGGGTTGATAGTGTGATTCATTCCTAACTAGAGTACTTTGTTGTCAAAAATGAAGGTAGTAATTTGTAATTAAGCCTTTTATTGTTCATGCTTGCGGTACAGATTTTATCGCAAAAATTATGCTTCATACCTATAGGCTTGTCTTCCGTTAAAGAAATGAATGTTGTGCCATCATGTGTTTGTGAGAGTAAAATTTTCCTCGGGAGAGGAAAAAGCAAATATCAGTTTGGAATTGTTCCATAGTTTAGCAGCACCGGAAAACATAGTTCAACCAAAAGAATTAACCGGAAATTCTCTGAGTTTACTGTATCCTGGATACCACCAGATAGTTGAACCTTCGGTGTTGAAATTTAGCTGCAATGCGTATTGAAAATATTTGCCTTCTGCTCAGCATAACGTTTCCACTTCCACGAAGAAATTCAGGTAAGGAAATCATGAGCGAAATAGATTATGCACAATAGGAAGAATTACTTCAACCAAGTCTAGCGTCTCTAACTGCTATTGAGCAATTTATCTTATGCAGTAGAAGCTCGAGCGGCAATTCTGCTCTCCAACGTTGGTTTGACAAGCTACATGCTGGGCCAATTCTTGCACTCTGTAGATACTGCATTTAAGGATTTTAGAGCGTTGCACTATGCAGGGGTATCGATCCAAAGATGTGATGCTGCCGGGCTCTCGCTCATCCACGGTGCATCAGCCTGCAATTGAAATTGGGGAGTATAGTCTGCATGCACTGAATTTCGGTGAAAGTTAGGTTATTTTTATTTAGAAAATTTTTCGCTGTTAAGATTTATGTTACAGTTATAATTTTGTAGCTATCTATTTTTTTTAGCGCTCAGGGGTATATTCTGGCGGGCCCTTTTCCTCTTAGAATATAATTATATGGGTCTCAATACCCCATGGGACGTCACTACCGTTTTCTCCGTAGAGGGTGTTGCAGCTGGCAGTAGTCCCTGCTGAGAAGTTAAATTTTGTTACGTTAGCTAGGGTTTCAGTACTTCCCCTTTTGTTCAGCAAAGAGGGCCGCCAAATAGTGTAGAGCGACCCATCGTGTGGGACTTGGTTCTGCTCCCGTGTGGAAGGAGGGATATGGAAGGAGCCCTCCGCACTGGTGATGTGTTTCTTCTGTCTGCTTTTTTTTTTTTTTGTTTTGTTTTCAGTTTCTTGCCTCTGTGTGGAATGACTGAGCGAAAATGTTCAGCCGTGGCTTTGGGTTGGAGATGCGCCTTGTTTCTTGTTCAGTAGCGCAGTAACCACTTAGAGCTCATCTGAGTTCACTGATAATCTGAGATTTTCTGGCAGAAAAGCCAAGATGAAAATCAGTGTGATAATATAGTGAGACAAACTTCGCGTCCTAGTGGCGCACGAGCCTGTGTTAAACCACAGGAATAGTTCGGCACCATATAGACAATGTATTCCTTAGGCCGGCTGCACACTAACAACTTTCGTTGTCGCTAGCAGCCTTGACGCAACTTAGCT
>LQNS02278070.1:47394447-47405514 GCA_001587735.2 Parhyale hawaiensis
TATACTGTAATCCAAAAGAGGAAGAAGGAAGGGACACAAAGAATGGCAAAGAGAAACGCGGAACCCCTGCACGATTCAACACGCACGGGAACAGCAAGCCGGGAAAGAAGAGGAAGAACTGAACAAAGCGCCATTGACAGGAGTAAGGAGATGGAAGGAAGCAAAGTGGGCACGAAGGACAGACGGGCCCAAGCTAACGGCCAAAGCCACCCATACAGTAACCCCCGTGGCGCCAACCCCCCGCAACACAGAGTGGGCGACCCCAACCAGCCCAACCATGTGGCTATAAACTAGATAGTTAAACCTGATTAAATTTCGTGGAAATACGGACATTTTATGCTGATCAAATAACGAGCAATGCTTTGAGTGTTTCTTAAACTGCTGCAACGAATTAATTTGCTTTATTGATGCTGGAATATCATTCCAGAACCTGACGGCGCAATACTTAAATGAAGAAAAAAGTCTGGATAAAGAAGTGACGGGGGTGTTTAAGTTTAGGGACTGAGTGAATCTTGTATCTGGCAGAGATGGCGTGCCAAATACGGATATGGAGCAGAGTTTAGGCCCAAGAAAGGACTCTTGGGGAGAACCAGCATTTGATCAGGAAAGGGAATTATGTGCTCCAAAGTACGATAACTCAAACGAACCCGAGCTTGGAAATTTACGTACACTGATTCATGCCCGCTTCATCCAAATTTAAGGATTGCACTACTGTGGTCAACTAGTTTGTCGGAGCTATGGATTATAAACGCAATATGGCAGCTACGACTCTGAGACTGTCGTCATTCCTGGTTAAGTGAGCGTCCTCGAAGTGGAGTAGTGAACTTCAGGGATGCAGATGCGCAACCCTGAGCATCGCAAAAACACCAGCTCCCTGGCTAAAAAAAAAAAAAGAATGTTGCACACCCGATCCCCTCTCACAATGAGTGCAGCGCTCTGTCCACTGTATAGCTGCCATGGTTTTATCTTTGTAGCTACGTAACTAGAAGCCCAATCTGAACGAACATTGCTCAGTGGGCGCTCTCAGTTGCTCTGGATAAATCCAGTATCATGAAAAAAAGAAGAACGCTGCTCATCTTCATTTTTGAAAATTTTTGATTGAATAATATTCTAGAATATTTCCCGACTGGTATGTAAACTGATAACTTGATGGATAATGGTGTCTTTCGATATTCAACAATAACAGGAATTCGTAAACTTTTGTAAGCTTAATATCATTTTTCGATAATTTCCTCGTGTCCCTGTCAGCGTACAATCTTACTGCATCCTAATTTACATGATGAGGTTTCAGTCAATATACCACGTTAAGAAAGCCTATTGGGTTGATACTGTGATTCATTCCTAACTAGAGTACTTTGTTGTCAAAAATGAAGGTAGTAATTTGTAATTAAGCCTTTTATTGTTCATGCTTGCGGTACAGATTTTATCGCAAAAATTATGCTTCATACCTTGTCTTCCGTTAAAGAAATGAATGTTGTGCCATCATGTGTTTGTGAGAGTAAAATTTTCCTCGGGAGAGGAAAAAGCAACTATCAGTTTGGAATTGTTCCATAGTTTAGCAGCACCGGAAAACATAGTTCAACCAAAAGAATTACCCGGAAATTTTCAGTGCTTACTCTATCCTGGATACCACCAGATAGTTGAACCTTCGGTGTTGAAATTTAGCTGCAATGTGAATTGAAAATATTTGCCTTCTGCTCAGCATAACGTTTCCACTGCCGCGAAGAAATTCAGGTAATGAAAACATGAGCGAAATAGATAATGCACGATAGAAACACTTACTTCACCAAGTTGAGCGTCTCTAACTGCTATTGAGCAATTTATCTTATGCAGTAGAGGCTCGAGCGGCTATTCTGCTCTCCAACGTTGGTTTGCCAAGCTACATGCAGAGCCAATTCTTGCGCTCAGCAGATACTGCATTTAAGGATTTTAGAGCGTTGCACTATGCAGGGGTATCGATCCAAAGATGTGATGCTGCCGGGCTCTCGCTCATCCACGGTGCATCAGCCTGCAATTGAAATTGGGGAGCATAGTCTGCATGCACTGAATTTCGGTGAAAGTTAGGTTATTTTTATTTAGAAAAATGTTCGCTTTTAAGATTTATGTTACAGTAATAATTTTGAAGCTATCTCAGGGGTATATTCTGGCGGGCCCTTTTCCTCTTAGAATATAATTATGTGGGTCTCAATACCCCATGGGACGTCCCGACCGTTTTCTCCGCAGAGGGTGTTGCAGATGGCAGTAGTCCCTGCTGAGAAGTTAAATTTTGTTACGTTAGGTAGGGTTTCAGTACTTCCCCTTTTGTTCAGCAAAGAGGGCCGCCAAATAGTGTAGAGCGACACATCCTGTGGGACTTGGTTCTGCTCCTGTGGAAGGAGGGATATGGAAGGAGCCCTCCGCACTGGTGATGTGTTTCTTCTGTCTGCTTTTTTTTTTTTTGTTTTCAGTTTCTTGCCGCTGTGCGGAATGACTGAGCGAAAATGTTCAGCCGTGGCTTTGGGTTGGAGATGCGCCTCGTTTCTTGTTCAGTAGCGCAGTAACCACTTAGAGCTCATCTGAGTTCACTGATAATCTGAGATTCTCTTGCAGAAAAGCCAAGATGAAAATCAGTGTGATAATATAGTGAGACATACTTCGCGTCCTAGTGGCGCACGAGCCTGTGTTAAACCACAGGAATAGTTCGGCACCATATAGACAATGTATTCCTTAGGCCGGCTGCACACTAACAACTTTCGTTGTCGCTAGCAGCCTTGACGCAACTGAGCTTATCCGACTGCGCAGCCGTGGCCGTGACTTCAGCATGACGTCTATGAACATCGTGCTGTAATTCTTAAAATACCAATCGTTGTGAAACCAACCACTCATAATTAAGAGCGATCGTTGAAAGTTCAATATTGCCACTCGCTAGGGTGTAGAAATTGCAATAGCAACTGAAATATTTTAAAATTTTTGAAGCAGCTAAATTTTGTGCAAGCTGAAAGCCGTGCCGTTGCTACGTACACGGATAAGATGAGTTGCCTCGAAACTCCTAGCGGCAACGAAAGTTGTTAGTGTGCAGCTGGCCTTATGCGCTAGTAAATTAATACCTCTACTATTTCATATTTCTTATGTATTTTTAGTTAAAAGTTGTTAATGAGGAACTGCAAGCATAATTTTCATTAAAATTCTTGTTTACCATATTAATTATTAATTATGGTAGCATTGCCCAAAATCCTTCCGGCTTTACTCTTTTGCATGCGTCTATTATTTATTGGTCAGATTTCCTTTGGGTCTTTGCTTGATAGAAGTAGCTCCTCAGTTTAAAGTAGGGATCCTTTATAGACGACTACCTGTAGTGCGGTAAGCAACAAAACTGAGTAAACTAGCGATGTAAAATGGCCTTGATGAAACTGCTTTCGTATCATCACGTAGTGCTTATCCTGTGCTATAAGGTGCATCATACCTTTTTACAAGCGTATGTTCTTACAAAATATATCTCAGAAAGCAGAGTTTTTCTCCTACCACATTAATGTCACAGAATGTACTATCTTCTTATGTTGCAGCAATGAACCAAAGATGCAAGTATTAAATTTTTCGTGAGCTGAGTGAGCTACACTTATTCTGGAATCAGTTTAAATAACACTGGTCTGATGCTTCTGTGAACTCGAGAACTACTACTTGTTCAGTACTCTTTAAAATAATTTTGGCTGTCTGTAAACTAATTTACGTTGGTTTGGTCTAGTTTCTTTGAGTTTTATGAGATTTCTGTGTAATCTAAATTGCATATTTATCCCGAGAATCTGTAGATATTTAAATCCCTGTTTGTAAGCCGTACAGACGCCGGGCAGGATGGCCATTGTTCGTTTCTTCGTAATGTCGTCATGGAGGCGACACCTTAGAGGATGTGCTGATATTTTGTGCCAAACATTATTGTTACTGTACGATACTTAAAGGAAGTTCTTTCATTGTTCCTAATTGTTAGTTTGTATGCTTAGAGATCTCAATGATACGTTAAACAAGGCAAATAGACAGTAGTGGTCCGCATCCTAGTCCCATGTCTTTCGCCATTGCTTGTGGTCTTCGACATCGCCTGGCGCCTAGCCAGGCCTCTAGCCTACGTTCATTGTCTTCCTCTCTCATTGATTCAGTTCTCGTGTGTTTTTTGTTCGTTAAGTCGGCCTCGAGCAGTTTTATGGCAGTAGTACCTTATTAGCGATGGACAGAATATCTGTTTTTCGACATTCGCGAATGCGAACACTTTGTTTTGAATTTCGTGAATGCGAAGGTTTACTCAAAGCTTCCTTTCTCAATAAATATGGCATTTCATTTGGATTCTAGAGTCTGGACTCTGGAGTGGACTATTCTTAGTTCTAATTCATTGTAAGTGTTTAGCCATAGAAAATCGAATAGCTAAATCAAATCAATTAAATTTTCTTTGTTTCGTGGATGCAGGACAAGGTCCCACTCTTACATGCATCCCACCAACCTCTTTCCTCAACTACCGCTCTTTGAAAGAGGATTATTTACCAGTAGATTGACTAGATTCACTGGATTGCATGCCACCCATTATTGCTGTTGCTAGTACAAGCAAAAATTCCAACTATCTAACAGTTAAATTCTATTATTGGTAGGGTGAACTTCAAAAATAACAATTTTTCTGTTCTTGCACCAGTCAGGATACTTCGTTTTCATCGCACACTAGGCCGGCACCACTAAAAAGACGCTCACTCGTAACACTAGTTAGCGGACAAGTAAGATAAGATCTTGCTAACTGAGAAAGATTACGGGAAGTATTAGCGTGCATCTTCCACCATTTCAGAGGATCTTCATTGATGAATATGCTTAGATATTTGCGATATATTCGCATGTCCACACACGAATATTGGAAACCATGCGAGTATTCGTGAATGCGAATATTCAGTCCACCTCTATACCATATGATCTTGAAGTACGGTTTATTGTATTGAGGTGTGTATGTTGTCAGTGTTTGAAGTTACTGTTCTTAATTTGCTGTTTTACTGTCATCCTTTACCTACCGACGCTACTCGCAACAAGAATCCCATGAGGTCGGGCGGTTATCGCGGTAGCCGTTGACATCGTTCTTACTTTTGGAACGGTCCAGAATAGTGTTAGGTTGGACACGAGTTGTAGACCTGCAACTGAAACTTGGCTAACTGGTAAGGCTCGTTCGATACTCTCACTGAAATTCTCACAGGTACAGCATTGTATAAAACGTCTCAAATTTACATGTTCCAAGTGTGTATTCTGAAGGAACAACACGGGTGAAATGCGAGCAGTGACACTTAAAAACATCGAAATGTAACCTGATAAAACAAACGGTGTTCAGATGTAGAGGAATAAAGTTTAGCTATTGATTAAAATACAGTTGAAAGCATCGAGGAAGCATACTAACTTTTCACCTGCGATAGCTAAGCATAGTGTCGGTGACTAACTACAAACTCTAACAAAAGATACGTATACCTTCAGTGAAATTCCTGAGAATTATCACTACTGTCATATAAAATGCTCGCTTTTATCGCTCGCAGTATAAGAAAAAATCTATAATTATTATCCAAATCAAAATAACGTTGGAATAACTTTAGGCAATCCAAGAGCAATCTAACAACGCTGTCGATTCGCCCCGCAAGACCGAGTAACGGTAAGCTCAATATGGTAACTTTGATTACCGGCAACAGAAGCATCGAGAGACCCACTTCCAGACAGGAGCCGAGGCCCAAAAGCTCAGCTATTGCCGCTATGCAAACCTACAAGATATGACTGGACAAGCTCGTGCAAAGATCTACTATCAATTTGAACAGATCAGCTATAAAATTATGAAACATCGCATCACGATACTATTAATCGGTTGGCTTGACTTGTCTGAAACTTCAGATACGTGCGTTGATTCTGGACAGTTGGATCGAGTTTCTAGCGTTAAGCCTAAATGGAACGCCTTGAGACTTCCAAAATCTCAATCCTGTTCCACAAAATAGCTTTTCTTTGGTCTCAAGCAGAAAATGTGCTCTTAGCAGCATTAACTCGATTTAAAGTGTTGAAACCAATGCTCCTCTCTGAAATTCCAGCCGCCAGGCCTATTGGAATTAGCTTAGCTCACCCTCGCAGTACCAATCGATGGTGCCTTAATATACATAGAATGCACAAACGTGTGTGAGGATCATTACCTCCGCCAAGGAGGTTATGTTTTCGTCGTGTATGTCTCTCTGTCTGTCCGTCTGTCTCTTTGTCTGCCTGTCCCCCAAATAACTCAAAAATCATCATTGGATTTCAACGAAAGTTACAGGGATTGTAAGGTATGTTAGGAGGAATAGATGGTTAACTTTTGGTGAGGATCCATCCATCTATTTATTTGGCTGGCTCATTTTTTGTAGCCATAACTGAAAAGTCATGGGTGGATTTTTATGAAAATTGTATGAGTTGTTAGGTATATTATGCTGTGTTTGATTTTATGCTTGTTAGCACATTAACTCAAAAAGTTATGAAGGGATATTTATGAAATTTACAGGAATTGTTAGTAATGATAAAAGACATAACTGATCAAATTTTGGTGATAACCGGTTGATCCGTTTGTGTGTTTGATTAATGATTGTTAGGATGTTTGTTTGCAGCATACGTCAAAAAGTTATGAACGGATCTTCAAGAAATTGCAGACACTCTTGATACTGTTATAAAGCACAAATAATTAGATTTTGGTGATAATACGAGGAAAATAATGGTTTCAGAACCAATTTCAATTTTTCGTTACCATGCCTGCTTGGCGGAAGTATGCGCTCTCAGAGAGCTCTAGTTTTATTTGTACGTACTTAACCATGTAGTTTCCGCGAGTATCGTCGGTTGATTTACCCACCTAATGTCAAGCCAACTTTTTGTTTCTAGTACGAATAACAACGTCTGAAGAATAGAGGAACGTTGACACAGCACTTTAGAACTCAATTACGCACATTGTAACAGTTAAGTTCGTAACACTGACGTTGTCTCTAGCCAATTGAAAGAGCTTGGCTCCATGGGCAGCGCATTAATTAAGTCCATATGTTCTCACCCGACACCAAAGGAGAGGTTAAATTGCATTTTGGAGCCCTTGAGCTTAGGAAAAATGATTTTTCTCGTGGGCTTTTTAGTCGACGTCAACAATTGCTTTTATTCACGAGAATGTTCTTCAATTTCCCATTCTTTATGGAAATAAGGCCGCTAACTGATTAACAGGATTAATTGGTGTAAAAAATGTAATAAAAGTAAAATAAAAAAAGGATAGCCGTGTATTCATTGCTGTGAGAAGATAACAAGAAAGAAGCAATACAACGCAAAAGTAAATCAGAAAAACTGCGCAAATATCTAGCCCGACATAACGTGTGTCGTATTTTTGTAGCAGAGAGTATTATATGGCCTAGTATGCTTTATTGCAATAGGTTAGCAGCTACTTCGAATAATTAGGTAAATAATAAATATAGCCGCTTCATTTACTGTGTTAGTTGCAAAATGAACAGTGTATAGTAAATTATGCATACTGTTTCCACATAATGACAAATTACAGCAGTAGTTTCACCTACTGTGGCTGTACATGCATCATATTATCATCCTCAGCGAGGGGAAAATGTATTCGATTTCAGGATTATTGTTGCTGGAATGGCATGTCAGACAAACATAGGGAAGAGGTCCCTTATATCAGTAGCTGCTATATGGGACCAGAATAAATCAGTATTTCTGTGGATACCGTAAAGCTACTACACAGCTTGATCGTTCCTTTCTCAATTTCCGACATTGCATAGTGCAAGAAATATTGAGCTGGCTGCCTATTTGGCAGCAGCTGCTGTAACCTCCGAAGGAATCACGTTAACTTACTGTGCTGGATGCCACTTGTGTACCTAGAGCTCTATTTTACATACGAATCTAAAAATACTACAATTTGTGTACATTTCTAAGCGAAAAATTTCTACTGGTTCTACAATGATGCGCAGCAAATCAATCAGTCCTTGGACTTCGCACATTCTACTTCTCGTACATGATCCTTGAACCGTCTATACTAAACAGGAATAAATGATATATTTAGATATTTGTTATACTGTTTCTACATTTGCCGAAATAGATCAAATAGGGACCAGGCCGCGCGCCGGAGAGACTGTCAGTCCAAGATCAGAAAATGAAGTCTTAAAACGGGCGACGACGGGCAGCAGCTACTCCTCTTTAAAGACTACTCGCTGTACCGACTGTCTTCTTTGGGTAGTCGACGAATCCCATCGACGTAACGGCGGGGAGAGGTGACTACGTCAGTAACCTTAAACTGCATCCTTGTTCTAAAAAAAAATGCATTTTATTCACAGTGAGCTTCAGAGGTTACTCAGTTGTGTGTTCAGGGTCAAAGTTTTGTGTTGGCTCGAGATAAAACTCAATACTAAAAAGTGGCAATTTTCGGGTCCTCTCTTTACTTGCAGTGCTCTTGACAGTCACTTGTGAGTCATAATAGTGAGTTCCACAAGCAAATGCTCCAGTCCATGAGGAAGTCTGTGTTCACATCTGCCGGATGTATTAGACCGCAGTACCTGAGGATAGTAAGTGAAAATGAATTCCTCCTATGGGAAAGTTCAGTAACGTATGATTGCCTTAAAACCAGAGGCATGGAAGGAATTTTCGAGTAGTTTGCGTTAGTCTAAAGTCAATAGATATCGTCAGTCTCCACGTTACGGTATCGCTTCAGTCGAGAATTACAGTCCTGAGCAAGCGGTTCAGCATGTAGGGATGCCAGCACGGCCACTTCACTTAGCATCACACTCGGTTTTTCATTCAAGAAAACAGCTTAGGCGGTGCAAACTCATAGGCTGCGATTACACAGCTTATGAAAATGTTCATTGCAGTACGGTGTGAATACAGTTGGGTTCTCTTGGAACTCTGCTTAAAAGAAAGTACCCATTGCAAATACGCTACAATTTCATTTGTTGCAATGAATGAAACTGCCAATTGATTTAGTAGCTGCAGTTCCATTGATGAACATTATCTCTCAACAGAAGAAAAGCAGGAGGATAATATCTAAATTAACAGCTTACGGTACTAACCCGTGCTAGTGATTGCGGTCGAGGAGCTTAACCCTATCTGCTCCGAGGCGAGACAAAATTGTACCGCCCCACCGTTTTTAGTTCACTGTTCTACGCTTAGTGATTTTCAGAGCCCAACATTCCGTGACATTTCCTAATTTCTCATCAGCATCAATTAAATTCCAAGATACCCGCACATTATAACCAACAATCGTGATGAATTCAATATTATAGAAAATTCGGTGATAAAATTTCCGTGAGGGTGCGCTTCTGGACCGACGTCAGGCAGCATCACAGCAGCAGCTATGCATTGTTAGTCGCCCACTAGCAAGCAAGGACTAAGATATTGTGGCAAAGACACTCCTCTCTGTTTGAATGGTGTGCATTCGTAAATTTCTTTACGAAAAAGAACTTTGAAATGATTACTGAAAGATAAAGCAAGGCTTGAAATTAAAAATAGCAGCAATAATACGTTCAGCTCGTTCAAGTAAAAGATCATGATCTAAATTTACAACATACAGTTGTGTAGTAAGAGCAGAAGCATTGACACTGTCGCTGCTATGGATGTAATTCGCCGTCAGAAATAATACATAATCGTAGTCCTAGTTTAGTGTATAATTCATTAGACTAAACATATCAGGAAAGAGAGTAGGAGTAGTGGCTAATGCACTAAGATACTACCTCGTGACCTTTGACCTTTGGGTCCCGCCTGCTTCCGGTTTCCCAGGCCCCGCCCACTTTCGGATCGTGCCCCCCTTAACCCCCACAACACCGAATTTGCATTGGCCGTCCTAAACCGGAAGGTCAAGGTCACGCGCAAAATCGCGAGGGTAAAACGTCACGAGGTAGTATTTCAGTGCATTACTCACTACTTGTAGGCTTAATAATTGAAGTCTGACCGATTCTAATTGTTCTCTGCAGCAACTGTCAGTGCAGTGCCACCGTGCAGTTGCCTACATCTTCTGCAGTTACCGTAAAAGTACGGCAACTGCTGCAGATGTGCAGCTGGAGCATTCACCCTGTACGCTCCGGTAAAAATTTATTACATTCATATTTAATTAACAATAAAACTACTCTTAGCCAATGTTTTTCTTTTTGGAATAAATAGGTGAAAAAATGTCAAATGAATGACTTTGAGACTGACGAAAAAATTCGGATATTCATGAAGTTGTAAGCATTTTTAGAGGGCGGTACAAATTTGTCTCGCTCAAGCGGCTGAAAAAAATTGGTAACGGATAGTTAATTTACCTTTAACTCTGTGCAGCCGCGATCAAAAATGTTGACTTGAAACGCAGTTTTTTTTTCTCGCGTTACCGGAATGCCAAATTTTTGATAGCGTAATCGCGATAGCTGATCACATGTAGTACGATTGCCACCCCAGAACTGATCAGAATAACAGAGTATAAAAAACAGATGCCTTTCAAACTCCGTGTTAGAAAAATTATATTATTACGTTAATTTTGGAATGTGTTCGAACTCATCTACTGACAAAGCTATAGAAGCTCGCGTGTCTCGTGCATGCGTGGCCCACAGCCCTCACAATGCAACAGCTCTATTGATTATAAGCAGTCAGCCGGACACAGTAACTTTAATTCTCTTAGTGTCATTTGGTAATTCAAGGCGCCGCTCCTGCGTCCAGCGAGTAGCACCTTTTGTCCGTGGACCCCNTATTGATTATAAGCAGTCAGCCGGACACAGTAACTTTAATTCTCTTAGTGTCATTTGGTAATTCAAGGCGCCGCTCCTGCGTCCAGCGAGTAGCACCTTTTGTCCGAGGTCCCCTCGCAGCTGCACACGCTCATCGATTGGTCCTTACCCTGACCGAGAGAAGTGGGTAGAGTTGCGTCGCTACCTGAGCCTCTAGACACCCTGACCGAGAGAAGTGGGTAGAGCTGCGTCTCTACCTGAGCCTCTAGACACCCTGACCGAGAGAAGTGGGTAGAGTTGCGTCGCTACCTGAGCCTCTAGACACCCTGACCGAGAGAAGTGGGTAGAGTTGCGTCACTACCTGAGCCTCTAGACACCCTGACCGAGAGAAGTGGGT
>LQNS02278070.1:47416479-47429350 GCA_001587735.2 Parhyale hawaiensis
AATGCTGATGATGACCTATAGGGTCGAAACGTTCAAATTTAGATACAAATTTTAATAATGTCTTTTAGATCAATCGTCTTTGCCCTCACCTTGATTTTAAAGTGGTGCCGTGTTTTACAACCGAACTTGATTAATAAAATTCAAGTAATATAGTTTTACCTAATTTGATTCCAATATAAATTATGTACTGAAGTTCTAGGAACAAACTAGGCGGCCCGCGACCCATTGGGTCACCGTCAGCATCTTCATCACTTCTCAAAGATATATCCAACGCTATACCGGCAAGCAATGATCAATATATTTTTGAGACGTAGTCCAGTTGTATTTTACTTGTTAATTTTACGTTTACCGACGCACACTTTTATACAGCGAAGCTCAGACGCCCCCCCCCCCCATCTCCCGCCATTACATTAAATTTTCAACGTTCTATGTTATACCGATACTCATATTCCCTTGAGCTTGAAAGCACCATAGACTGACACTATTCTCTAATCGTTTTTAGCTATAAATGTAAATATATATACTGATGCTGGTCAAACAATTAAAATTTCAGAATTTCAATTCTCTCGTGTACTCGACGTGTGTAGCAATTTGCCGCCAAGTTACAACGCTCCTTAAACTACCCGTCTCGCCCTCACTCCTGAACGATAATATAGATTGTGTGCGGAACCTAAGCTTCCCCCGGAGGCGGACTCCCAATTTCACGCTCGATTTTTTTCTAATCTTAGAGCAACGGTTCTGCGTGAAAACACGCAAGCAGGTAAATAAGTAAATAAATAAACAAGTAGCTAAATAAAGTTCGAAGAATTTTAGCATACATAATACTAGACGGTCCGTGACTCATTGGGTCACCATCACTATCTTTTTTGCCTGCGCAAAAAAACAGGTGTTATTCAGCTGGACGTAGACAACACGCTACTTTGCCGTCTACTCCTGCCCTTACGGGTCACCATCACCAGAGTCTTCTCTTTTGAAAGCACTATTCAACACTTTGCCTGTAAGCAGTTTAGCTGCATTTCCCATGTGACCTTTATCGTGCACGTTCATGCAGTCGAGCTCAGGTTCATGTTCTGTATCACGGATACAATCACATTTAATCTTCAACGCTCGAATTTCTTCCTATCTTAAAACGAAGAATCTGTGTGCAAAAAAACAAGTAAATGAATAAATAAAGTAGCATAATGAATGAAGTTCACCAGCTTCTTTGCTTCTCAAAGGTAGATTTAACACTCTGCCTGTAAACAAGAGGAAATTTAGATATGTTTTCCTGTATCACCTTTGAATATAGCGTGCCCGTTCATGCAGCCGAGCTAAGGTTCACTTTCCGTACCACGGATAAGCTGAATTAATTCTTCACCGATCGTATTTCTTCTTATTTGAAAGCGAAAAAATGGTGTGCAAGCCAGATAACAAATAAATAAATAGAAAACGTTCACAGACTTTAGGTATACTATCGATTGATGTACTTATGAAGCAAAGTTTTCGAAATATTAGAACGATTTAAACTGTGACAAGAAGCAGTTACATTGTTAGCCGCTGCCTCGGTTCCAGCAGCTGGCGCCACAAGTCGGGCATAATATGTCATCCCTTGCGAATAAAATTTCAAAATTGCATTTCATTCAATCTAGGTTCTTTTCAGACTCATAATTCTGCACTTGGTATTAATGTTTTCTCTAATGAAGCTTCAAAGAAATAAAAGTAAATAAACAGCAAAAATTACTGTTTTTGAGAATCCAGAGTGAACTATACCGTTGACTGGCGGTTGCCTGGCGTTAGTTATAAGTAATGATGCAACTAAACACACCCAGGCGGTAGTTGCATTACAATTTAGCCTCATTACAATTTAGCAACTTGATTTCCCTCAACATCTACTTATTTCTCTAACTCTTTTTTACATCGCTTGAGTTTTGTCTTAGAAGCTTCAGAGATCTAAAGAAGCAGAAATTTCAAAACAACATTGGGTAGAAGATAGAGCTAATCAGTTACTAGCAAATGTGTTGCGTCGAGTAGCAGACATTGATATAATTACGGCTCATAAGTTGCTTATTAACTAGAGAATTAAAATTCTTTTGATATACCGGTATATAATTTGGAAAACAAATTTTTTACCCATGAAATATATTTTTTCTTTGTTGAAGCATTGAATAAGTAGCGAAAATCAGCAAGATAACGTGGTAACAAATGCAGTTAATTACTGTACCTATAGGCAACCAAACATTGCAAATACTCACTCATGTTAAAACTAAAAACGTCACCAGCAGTAGAGCACACTATTCTAAAAAAATTTGCTACAAATGTAACTAGAGCACTCTGAGAGCGCATACCTCCACCAAGCGAGGCAACGGTAGCAAAATATTCAAATTGACTCTGAAACCATAATTTTCTTTTTATCAACTCCAAAATCTGATAATTTGTGCCTTTTGATAGTAGTAACAGCTTGTGCAATTTTCTTGAAGAACCGTCCAATAATTTCTAAATTCTGCTGCTAACAAACGTTATGACAAACATGAGTCAAAAATACATAATAGGGTGTTTGATAAATTACTGAGCAGAGCTATGCTCAGTTAAATAAGTGCGTAATCAATGACAAGCTTTTGTTCGCTATTTTGCACTGAAGACTGCCACGACGGGAGCGAGTTAAGTTCTGCCCAACGGGCTTTACTTCTCAGGTTCTGCTAATTGAATCTTATTGCAGGTGCTAGACACAACTGTATAGTTTGGAGTAAGATTGAGTTTGCGAAAGCCTCAGGGGTAATCCATTCATGGTTAACGCCTGACTTTGCCTTCAGCTTTACAACGCGGAAAAACCAACGCATTTGCCCTCACTTCTAAACAGCAAGCTGGGTACGATTAGTTGACTTCTTGAATATGATAACCGATTTTACAACATTCGTTCGGTTGCCTCACGTGCATCGCAGAAAAATTGGTCTTATGAGCCGTACTTGGAGGGTGTCTGGCTCGGTAGAATATTACTGATACCTCACTGCTCTAATTATTGCTTTGTCCTCCCTCTTGTGGAACACCGCGCCGTAGTCTGGGGTTCTGCTGTCGATTGCCATCTGTGGTTGCTTGACAAAGTTGTTCGTCGACGTGCGTTCATGCTGGATGGTGTTGTGCCTTGTGATCTGGCGCACAGTCGCAGAGTTGGTGGGGTCTGCTTTCTGTGTAAAATCTATAACTGCCCCAGTCATCCACTGTCTGATTTTCTTCCAGAGCCATTTGTTCGCGTGAGGTATACTCTACTAAAGATACCTTTACACGATGCAATATGTTGCTGGCAACATTACCTCCCCACCCCTACCCCACAAGCCAGTGCAGAGCAACATATTGCATGAGCCTTTACACGGGGCAACAAATTGCACTTCAGTTGATTCAACTTGAACATTGCGATCTTGAGGAAGGTCAGCGCACCGCTGCAGTTGCATTGTCTACAAACTATAAATACTTCTGATTTTAAAGAAAAACAAAGAGAAAGAGAGGTGTGAAATGAAAATTACTTATTAAGAAGGAAAAGTAAATGTTCTTACGCAAATAGGTATCTGAAGAATTGAGTACGAAAGTGACTTCTTTTATTATCCATATTAATTACCTCCGCGAATCAGGTTATGTTTTCGTCGTGTTTATCTGTCTATCTGTCTGTGACTAAGATAACTCAAAGAGTTATAAACCGATTTGGACTAAATTTACGGAGATTGTTACGTGAGTTAGGAGGCACAGATGAATAACTTTTGATGAAGATATATGTCCATCAGTTTGTTTGTCTGCCTCATTTTTTTTCAACGCCATAAATAAAAAAATTATCAATGGATTTTCTTGAAATTAACATGAGTTGTTAGATACTGTTTATAACAAAGAGTAAATGACCAAATTTTGGTAATAATCCGTTTGTTCATTCGTTCGTCACTGTTTTTAATTTTATGCTTGCTGGCACAATAACTCAAAAAACAATGAACGGATCTCTATGAAATTTATAGGGGTTGTTAGAAATGTTGAAAGACATAGAGGATTAAATTTTAGTGCAGATCGGTTTGTTCGTTTGCATGTTTGACATAACATTTGTTGTAGCATAACTCAAAAAGTTATAAACGAATCTTCAATAAAATAGCACAAGCTATTATTACTATCAGAGGACACAAATAAATAAATTTTGGAGTTTATACAAAGAAAATTAGTATTTTAGGACCAATTTGAACTTTTTGCTATCGTTGCCTCAATTGGCGGACGTATGCGCTCTCAGAGGGCTCTAGTTTGATTATCAAATCGGTTAAATGGTGTTTACGTTTCGTGTTGACTATTTCACCGATAATCAGATTGATTAACGTGGGCAATCATGATTGCCCACGTCAACGTATTGAGTCAACGTAAATGAATATCTATCAACTGATCTCTTGAATTCTTTGTGATAATTTTGAGCTGTTGAGTAAAGACATTCAGTAACAAATGCTAGAACATTGTATTTCAAATAAAAACTTACGTGCCCATCGTGGAAGAGAACAATTGCTTTCTTGCAAGAGTTAAAATGATTGAAGAGCAATAAATGATTCAAATGCAAATAATTTCCGTTCAGTAAATACATACCATTCATTTTTAAAGAAATATAAAACAAATTGTTTTGCAGTCTTTTTTATATTCGCTTCATTTACAACCCCATGACTCCTCACTCGAATAAGTGTGATAACTTTTTCGTTCATTCAAGCGTGAAACAGAGACAGCTTAGCTGGAGCTTCTTGACGCCATACTGCTCAAATGGCAGTCGTGACCACACTGAGCGTCTGAGCCCAATGTTGCAGCGGATTATCCAACACTGTCTGCTAGCTGTGCAACATCACAAACTCACCCCCACCGCTCTCAGGCGAGGGTGTATTGAGGGTTCTGCCGCGGTGGCAGCGAGCGGGGGTAATGTTGCCCGCAACATATTGCATCGTGTAAAGGCACCTTTACTAGTGCTCTTCATGAATTATTTTTCGAACCGTTACGATGCCATATATGCCAGTATTCTCGTTCTTTTTTTCCATCGCGTGTGGATGTTTGGAATGGTCTCGATTACTCTGTCTTTGCTGGTGCGAGTATTGGCAGCCTTAAACAAATTGTACACAGGGCTATTCTGTAATATCTGATCTTCGTTTCTTCTTTTTTTTCTTCGCTCGTTGGGCTGGCAGCGTGGGGGGTTGACAACCTCATAGAGGTTCTCCGTTCCTACGTCGCCAGTCTAGCGAGATTTAATCATAATAATATTTGAAAAAATAGTGTAGTTGGCCATAAGATATGACTACAGATATTCGTGGTAATAGCCTGTCCTTTATTTTTGATTGACATTATTGCTATTCAACTGTGATGGATAACTTCCATCTACCCATTCGATAACAGATTTAAAATTCCCTCCGTGCCGTCAAAATATTTAGAAACCATGAATCAAACTTTCGAAGCTACCAACTAACGCTAAGAAATCTCCCTTGCCTCAACCTTATACAAAATGTGCATGTATGGATTATCTATATATCTATAATATTAATAGCGTTGTTCCTTCGTATGTTACGCTCTTCAATAATAGATAGACGGAAATTAGAGCTACGCCCTTGGGAAGTTTTAGAGACTTCAAATGTTAATCATTGCACTCGTATCATATCTACCTACCTCTTTTTTTTACAACATGCTATTGGCTTTGCCGGTAGCGGGTGACATTTCTAAAAGTGCCAGTTGCGTAGCAAATATAAGCCACATGTGAATAAAACGGGTAGTGCTGGGTATCTCAGCTCTGAAGTCTTTATTGAAGTGTATGTGCTGCTGGGAAAGCATCCGCCACTACAGTGCGATATCTCAGCAAATGCAATGACATCTTCAGAACAGAAGATTACCATTTGTGAGTGAAGAAATTGACCGAATCTGTTTTTCTATCATTATGCAGCTATATCGCCTTAATCAAAACAGTAAAATGATAGGCTACTGATCAGTATGCACGGGTTGCGAAATTGTGAGAAAACACTAGATACGCTGACGAAAAATCGAAACGTTTATCCCTATGGAAAGTTAAATTATTAGTAAACTGTGGGATGTAGAGCTTGTAATAGGTGTGCAAGTGCATACGAGAACGTTGCAAGAAGTACAGTACCGTAACGTCGTGCTTCCGTGTCTTTTTCAAGACAAGTACAAATTCTTTGCTGATAAAACAAATGCATGATTCACTGATGAAATCGAGCGAATAGGAAAGGTTAGACGAGATGTAAGGTTGACGGATTGCTTAACGATAGACTGGTTTAAGCGGAGGACGTTAGCTCAGTGGGTTAAGATATGAGCGCTCTACCCCAGCCTCTCAGGATAAATAAGCTATGTGAAGGGGGTCTTTTCAATTTTTTTTTATTTTTGAACCGATTTTTCTGATACATATTTGCACATAAGATGTAGAGATAAAAAAAACATTTTGTTTATGTATTTTTTTCAGTTTAGGCCTTAGTTTTTTCCAGAAAATGAGATTTTTTTTTCTTTTTTATAAATTTTAAAAAGAACACTAAAAAAAGACAGTTTTGGAATCCTTGAAACATTCCTAACAACGCTAAGATGAGTTTTTAAATTTTCTTCTCGTTTTCTATTGACATGAGACTTTAGATGGGTTACCGAAGAATTTCAGCTCTTGAAAAAAATAGATACACGAAAAATAGGTCCGGTTGGAGAATTTGGCTTAGCACTTCCGTTCCAATGCAAACCAATAGACAAAAATTGGACCTGGTTTAGAAGATAGCCAAAGTGGGAATCCTAATTAGCAATGAATACACTTTTTGTTCTGCAGATGGTGAAATCCCTATAGTGAACGTATGTTCCTCACAGCCTCTTTTAGGGCTCTAATGAGTCTAATAGTTACAATTGCCTCTTCCTTAGATCGAAACTATTTACGCTTTCTATCCAAGATGTACAAATTGTGGAGGGTACTCCGTCGTAACGGATTATCGCTGTAACATGTCAACGTAACCAGCCTCTATTTGATGTCCCTGCGTTACCTGAGATTCTTGTGCCTCAGAACACTGACTGAACCTCCGACACTTTGCTAAACAGAAAACGTTTCAGGTCTTTGTACTAACAGTAACGTTGAAAGCCACCAAGAGCTTCTAATTTTTTTTTCTCATCAGAAAAGAAAATTCTCTTCTACTGCTCACTGTCCATGTTTGGTGTTCTCTGGTAAACGTTAAACGTTTTTCTTTGAGACGCAGAAGCAGAGGAAGCTCTAACAGACGCTTTTATCTATTATACCCTTTAGCGTCAGGTGTCACCAGAAATGAATGTCGGACTGAAATTGGCAGAAGTGAGTGCCTTAATCTACATATCTCGAGGATCGTTCCTTATCATGACGGACAGCCCTGCATATTCTCTTACTCAATGCTTACAATTTTTTACCACTAGTTTCGCTATTGTAGTACTGCCAAAGGTCACTGAGAAAGCTGCAAACCGCTGTTTCACTGCGTTCAACTTCAGCTGCGCTGGTACGTTGGGCCAAATCTTGCTTATGCAGTTGAACAATCTGGCCACGTTGAAAGAACAATAGTTTGCTGGCCTTGGGCCTAGTGGCACTCTTTACCGTGAGTAACAACTTTTAACAATCCGTACCTTTATGCTTCTGTTCTCCTGGTCTTGAATTTTTTATCAGTTGGTAAGCCCCTCACAAGAGCCTGGCACGATGGCCATCGCCGATTATACGATGGTGATGGCGTGAAGACCATTGCCATCGGATGAACTACGACTTTACGATGGAACATCGCAAAAATCCTTCGCCGATAGCGATGGTATATGGAATTTGTATCAAACAATCGGCTATGGCCATTTTCTCCATCGACGATGGCCATTTTCTTCATCGGCGATGTTGCTTTGAGGAAGCACTGGTCTGATGAAATAGCTGAACATCTCATCGGCGATGGAGCATCGGTTGTACTTCCGATGCCGACGAAGTAGTGAAATAAGGCTAAAACTACAGAAAAAACAGCTTTGCAAAAAGTTTGAAAAATTTGCTTTTTAGTTACATTAAAACAATGAGTGGGTTACAAAATTTATTCGGTGAATTTTCGAAGAGATCAATAATGACATTTAGTATTTTTTCTTGGCATATATATGGAAAATTAGGCATTCTAAGACGTTTTTCATTAATATCGTTTTTGTCATAAATGCTTAGTTTTTGAGATATTTGACTTAAAATTTCCCATTGTTTTTCTATGGAGAAAATGCGATCCGCCATTACGGCTGAGGCGATATCGCTGTACGCTGTTTTTTGTATATTTCTCGTTGGATATTAACGGAACCAGTCCTTGCTTGCCTAACCTGAATGAGTATGAGCCACGTTGTAGCCGAAAAACTATTACGAGGTTTTGTTCTAGATGGCGAGACACGGCCGTAATGGCGGATATCAACGGAAGAACAATGGGAGCTTTAAAGTCAAATAGGTATCTCGAGAACTAAGCATTTCCGACGAAAACGTAATTCATGAAAAGTCTTANTTCTGCCTAACTATGTCGACAAAAAACTAACCATTACCCATGAGGTCACAATACCTTAAATTTGTGTATCTCGGTAGAAGCACACCGCACCATTACTGAAATAGTTGAAGACTGAAGCGTGTTCCAACAATACAGCAGTCTGCAGCAGCGCGTGTTCCAATAACAAGTGTTGCGCGGCGAAACAGTCTTATAGACACAGAACTACAAAGTTTCCAACAAAAAATAGTATTCCTACAATCACCTTATTCTACGTACCTATTTCAACAAAACAAGCTAGACATTGCACAATTATTTGCGATTGCACAATTTGTTAATGACTCAATAGGGTGTATTCCAACAACCAGTACTAGCATCGCGCTTCTGTTGATCAACAAAGGTACAACGCGACGTGGCTGTAATGGCGGGTGTAACAGAAACACTAGAACGCCTCGGTGGAGTAAGACCATCATCCGCGGTAGGGGCAAATTCAACGAAGTAATTTATGATGAATGAGGCTAAGGCACAGCCCCATTCCTTTCCAGAGATTAGCTCTTCAATAATAAAATAGGAAACAAATAGAATGCTCCGTTCTCCAGACGATCTGCCGCGGTGGAGAAAATTCAACGAGGGCATTTTTATGGTCAGCTAGGTCTAGTTCTTTGGCGTGGGTCACATCTAGGTTAACCCACCAAACTCCCTACGAAAAATAATGGACATTGCTCAACTCCTTCGACCACTTATTGGGTGGACAGACATACAAATAAATATATTTAAATCTTCAACGAAAGCATTATCACCTCTCTCACTTCGTTCGCGGGTGATAACAATGGGAACTTTAAAGTCACATGTGTCGAAAACTAAGCATTTGTGACGAAAATGTTACTTCGAAAAACGTAACGTTTTCGTCAACAAAAATGCTGTATGTGGTTGCTGTGCACTTCGGAAAATTCACCTTTTTCATGAATAACGTATTTGTTGGGAACTTTGAAGTTCTGTTTATATGCGTTTTTGGAAATATCCAGCTGGCTCACATTATTGGAACGCGTATTATACAGTATTGTACTGCCGGCCGTGGTGGTAGTTGTTTCTTGCGTTGTACAATAATTTTACCAGTATTGGTGGTTTTATACGTAATAGTTTTTGTTCACATAGGTAGAATAAGGCATCCTAAGATCTTTCAAATATAACGTTTTCATCGCAAATGCTTACTCTTAGAGGTATTTGATTTTATAGCTGCCATTGTGTTTTGTAAAATAATATAAGATGAGCCTCTACAGCCTTGGCGATGCATCAAGAACGAAACCTCATAATGGTTTTTTGGCTATAACGTTGCTCTTGCTCATTAAGGTTAGGCAAGCAAGGAGTGGTTCTGCTAATATCCTACAAGAAATATATATAAAAACAGTGTGAAGCGGTATCGTGCTAGACGTAAATCTTAGACGCTAGAGGCGAGTCTTATTTTCTCTCATACAAAATCAATGGGAACATTAAAGTCAAATATCTCGAAAACTAAGCATATGCGGCGAAAACGTTCTTCATGAAAAACGTCTTAACAAATACTAAATGTCATTACTGACCTCTTCGGAAAATTGACCGTTTGTTTTAATACTTTCCCCAGATCTAACAATGCCAATTACTCTTAAGGTTTTGAAAGGTCATTACCGTTGGAGTATTAAACTTTGTAAAAGAGGCTTTAGTTAATCATAATAAACTGGGCCTTATGTTTCGCACCCTTTATCAGGTAGAAATAGTATTACTGGTGTGAAAATCGCGCACGGGCTGAAGTTATAAGAGATGCTGCTTTCATTCGATGTTTGTGGTTTGAGACCTTTGCATTTTTAAAATGTGTTGATGCGATGGTCCATCGCCGATTGTGACGCCCTACGATGGCCATCGCCGATTGTGATACCCTACGATGGCCATCGCCGATGGTTACTTCATCGTAGGCCATCGCCTATGAAAAATGGTGATTTTGGTTCCGATGGCGATGGAGCGATGGTATTGCATTCTCCATCGTAAGTGCGATGACGATGGCCATCGTACCATCGAATTTGCCATCGTAACATCATACCATAATCCGGAGATGCCGAGCTCTGCACCTCACTTACTTGAAACGTAATTTTATGGTTGTCTTCTTCTGTCTTCTTTTTTTATGTTTACGAATGAGTAAACATTTATTCGATAAGTTTTAAAGTCTCTAAGTAAAAACAGCATTAATCCAGTTTATCGACCAGCCCGTGTGCACCTGGACAGGTGCCAGGCCGTCAAAAATGATAGCAAAGTATTTGCGATGATAATCCTCTATCGATCATTATTTTGTTCTTAATTGGCTTATATAGGATGCTCTATAACTACCAACTTGAATAAAAAATATATATGTATGTTAGGCATGAATTCTGCTGAACACCGCCAACTATCCTCCGATGATATGGTGAAAAACAATTTATTTACCTTCAGTCGACATCGCTCCTAAAAAATCGAGCTAATCTTCAGCAGTACGTGAAATTTTAGATTGGAATGTATATATATATATATATATATATATATATATATATATATATATATATATATTTGCTGCCAAGAAAGAATCGTGCTATTTACCCGCTGAAGAAGATCTCACCATTTGCTCCGTCGGTCATGTACTCAACTTGAGATTGAACGTGGCCTCAGAGCAGCTGAAGTTTGGATGCAGGCAAACTCAGAAGAGAGTACAAAACATGATGCATGAGAGTGATAAGAGAAGCTGTATCGTTCTGCATTGATTGGATTTAAACTTAAGCACAGCAATAATTGCATTCAGAAATACATACATTTGCCATCGTCTGCAACGTGGCCTATTTAAATCTATTTTCTACCTATCAGTTTTCTTTAAAGAGAGATGGGATGACTACAGCCTCCAACACTTCCTAATTTTCGTTTATCTGCTGTTTTAAAACATGACACAATATGGACAGATAAATAAATAAACAAAGAAACAGATAAATGAACATGAAATAAAGCGTATATCTTGGAAATGCAGTAAACGAATTTAGTACTTGAAGACAATTACGTCGAACTAAACAGAGAAAACTATTTGCAGATTGAAGGTACCACAATGTACAGCTGACTAGCGTCAGTTTACATGTTTAACATGTACATACTACATATGTTTATGAACCGATGTAGTCAATGAGAGCATCAGCTTCAACCAGAGCAGCTGACGGTTGAATTAATCAAGCAAATGATCTAGGTACTCGAAAACAATAACTTCGAATTCAGCAAACTAAATTATTTTCAAATTGACTGTATCGCAATCGGCTCGAATTTGGGTAGGAATAATATACGTGTTGCTATATGGAACAATGGAAGAACATTCTTGGAAAAGGCAGAGAAGAAATCACTGCTATTTAAGGTACACGACGTCATATGGGGAAAGTGAAACACAGCGAAGAAGACCTGACAGATTTCCATGAAATGGCTAATAATTTTCACTAAAATAACAAATAAGGTTTCAGAATTTCTGGAAAAGTCAAGATTTTGGGTGTTTTAAAAAAACTGGAAGATAATACAAAAGTGTAATAGAACTCTTTGAAAAAGAAAGGAACTCACATACATATCTGCACCAAATATCATAACATCCAAAACAAATAGAGCAGATGAATCCCTATAATAGAATAAGAAGAGTAAGAAAAAAATATGCAGTGAAGAAGAAGATTATTTGAAACGAAGACTATGAAGTATGAAAAATAGCATCAGTCTACTGTTTTTGAAGCTAAAAGGATTATGAACATGCATCTATACCTCGACAGTAGTTTCATTAAAAGAAATATTCGTGTCTCTGTATGTTGGAACTTTAAAACCTGACATAACCTATTGCAAATCTTCTTATCGTACGTTTCTCGACAGATAAACGATCAAAAGGGGCTTGCGATGGTACTGCCATATAGTCCCACCTACTAACGGCGACCAACCACCCCTACTAGTGAGCCCCTTCAATGAGCTCTCGCTCGGACGGTTAGGTTAGGCCGGGACTGGTTCTGTTAGCGTTTCTAAGCGTTTTTACTGCATTTATGCGGGTTTTTAGTGTTTTGATTGGTTTTGAGTAAGTAAGGTAAGAATTTATTTATGTGTTATTGTTACATAACGTCAATCTTTGATTGGCCTTACTTAGCGTCAATCTTTGATTGGTCTTACTTAGCGTCAATTTTAAATCGTATATTTCGATCGTTAGCAGAACCAGTCCTGGCTTTTTACCTCACCTTACACGTACGTATTCATTGGCCTGTAGGCTATTACACTTAAGGGCCTATTATGCCAATAATTTCGCTTACCTAACCCAGTTACATCTCAGCCTTTCGTTAGCTATATATATATATATATATATATATATATATATATATATATATATATATATATATATATATATATATATATAT
>LQNS02278070.1:47465498-47478202 GCA_001587735.2 Parhyale hawaiensis
CCCCTTCTTACTCCGAGGCCGCAGCCCTTTTTACTGCGAGGCCGCAACGCTTCTTACTCCGAGGCCGCAGCCCTTCTTAGTCCAAGGCCGCAGCTCTTCTTACTCCGAGGACGCAGCCCTTCTTACTCCAAGGCCGCAGCCCTTTTTACTGCGAGGCCGCAACAGTTCTTACCCCGAGGTTGCAGCCCTTCTTAGTCCAAGGCCGCAGCCCTTCTTACTCCGAGGCCGCAGTCCTTCTTACTCCGAGGACGCTGCAATTCTTACTCCGAGGCCGCAGCCCTTCTTACTCTGAGGACGCTGCAATTCTTACTCCGAGGCCGCAGCCCTTCTTACTCCGAGGCCGCACGTTGGGGCCATGATGGAGTAAAATAACCGTACCAGCCCACTGCTCGCTCCTCTACCGGAAAAGCACCGGAGCTTTTCGTAGGTGAGTCAGCTTTAGAATCCTGATATGGTCAAAGTTGGTCTTTTCGAAGAGCTGGTCCATGGTGCGGGCTTCCCCTTTCCCCTTTTTATCGTAGTCGACTACCGCACTCGTGTGCTTCTTATTTACTACCGCACTCGTGTGCCCTTTAATTACTACCTACTCGTGTGGCCCTTAATTACTACTGCACTCGTGTGCCCCTTAATTACTACCGCACTCGTGTCGGGGAATTAATGATGGCGTGAGCACACGGGGAATTAATGATGGCGTGAGCACACGGGGAATTAATGATGGCGTGAGGTGTGCCCCTTAATTACTACCGCACTCGTGTGCTTCTTATTTACTACCGCACTCATGTGCCCTTTAATTACTACCCCACTCGTGTGCCCCTTAATTACTACCGCACTCGTGTGCCCCATAATTACTACCGCACTCGTGTGCCCTTTAATTACTACCGCACTCGTGTGCCCCTTAATTACTACAGCACTCGTGTGCCCCCTTAATTACTACCGCACTCGTGTGCCCCTTAATTACTACTGCACTCGTGTGCCCCTTAATTGCTACCGCACTCGTGTGCACCTTAATTACTACCGCACTCGTGTGCCCCTACTACCGCATTTGTGTGCCCCTAATTACTGAGCTTACGTGCTCAAGCTTACTTTTGTTAATAATTTAAAACAGTTGCGATTAGTAAGTGTGTCGCTGTCCCGTCAATGCTCTACAGATAAGTTCCTATATCTTGAATTTTCTTTTATCATTAGATTCAGCAACAACAGTTGCAGTTTCTTAAGGCGTTATGGCGCATAATACATTGTAAGCCTGATTTCACTGTGCTGTAATATTTCTCGCAAGTGACTGTTCCGTGGATGCAACTCCTTATGTCTCCTAAAGGAGGATTACGCATTAATGCAAATGTCCCTAAAAACGGAACTGTAATATAATATCTAGTTAGGTTTTGCTAGTTCCCCCTCCAGTCATGCTCCTATTTTTCCTTCCTCCTTTCTAAGGACTTATCGATGTACAAGAAATCCCCTTAAGGGAACCTTGTCCCTTTAGTTAAGCCTCCGGGCTCTCTCCCACTGTATTTTTAGCTTTCTCTCAGTCTTTTCTCATTACTTTATAGATTCATACCTAGGATTGCATCTGCTTGTTCGAAATTTAATGCTTATAGATCTCCTATTCTAGCGTTTTACAGCTGGCTGTCTGCAAGTGATGGGTTAGCAACCACTTGCTCCATCGTCGATGGGCTCGATAGTCATGAACACCGATCTCTTTCGTAAAATTTCAAATTAATGTAAAACTTGAAAGTAAAGCTATAAGTAACTTAAATTACTGCACATTAATAATTCCTATATCCCAATACAATTTTTCTTGGTTATTTTTTTCTTCACTACAACGAAACCTCCGTTAGTGCAGTAAACTCTTTGAAAGCATTCCTCTCTGACGACTACCCACGTATAAACTTCAAAATTTCCTTCGAAGCACATTTACCATAAGATCCTACTTCATATTTAAGGACAAACCCCCAAACCACTACAGTCAAGTGTTATTTACCGTTACCAATGCCAAGCCTGCAGTGCCTCTTACATCGGTAGCACTGGACAGCACTTCAAACCCCGCATTGACCAACATTTAGGTGTATTCAAGTCGAACTTGCTTACCGCTTGCAAAACCCTCATATTCAGCCCCCCCGCCTACATGCTGAGCAAAACAACCGTCCCATCAGCGGGAACAACTTCTCATTCATAGACTCTTCCAACCCAATCGAGCTCACAACATTAGAGTCTCACTAATTCATAGGACAAGACCTAGCCTTAATATTACGGCCTCAGCTGTACCGCTGCACACTGTCCATTCCTAGCCTCACATCTGCCGACTGTACAAGAGCTGACATCCAGCCGCTCCACGTAGCTCTGTTCATTTGCATTTCAGACCTACCCCCCACAGTATCCATGCTCCCCTCACTGATTCAGATATAAAATAATTTTTCATATTTTTTATAGGTTATAGTTTTTCTGATGATGGGATTATCTATCCCGAAAGGTGAAAATATTTAGTAGCTATGTTGACTTCATATTATTAGATAATTACCCTACGAGAGTAAACACTTGCACTTAGTCTGGGTTAATCCAGCTTACATTTTACCAGTTGTGTTATGTACATCGATGTAAACCACACTTACAGTTGCGGCTACAGTATTCAAGTGCGCGGGGTCGAGCTGATAATTCTTTTAAATGGGAGACTAATTCCAAGCTTCTGCAACTTTACTAAGAACCGTATTAAAGACCTGTTGTTGTTGATTTACGCATATAATATTTCTAATTTTCGAGTACATGCATCATGTAACTGAAATAGGGAGTCCAAGTGAAGGGATCTGATAAGTGAATTAAGTCATTCTGAATACATTCCTAAAGACATTGTTTGGGTGATTGCGTATGCATGCTCTCCAGTCATCTCACCTTGGCCAAGTTTTGGTTAGAGGATTGAAACCGTCAGCAACAACCAAGCAGGACAGATCCATCATCGTTTATGAGTAAGGATGTAGAAAACCGTGAAGTTGGTACGATGACTATTACCAGATCTGTTCTTCTTGGCCTTTGATTGACGTCTTTCAATCGGATTTTTTTTTTTTGTCGAAATGTGTTAGACTCGCATATGCCCCTTTGAACATTGACAAGGTCCAGTAGTGAGTCTTATTTCCATAGATAAGGCGCATGGAAGTCCTCACTGCTGGTTCAAAATTCCCAATGCTCCTAAATCAGTTGAGTCGAAGTGCAAACGTTACGCTTTTGGAAAAAAGAAATCGCCGTGGACGAGGTAGCTACCAATCGTCAATACTTTGGTGTAATGCGACCACGTGCGGTTGCTCGGAAGTCCCTGCAGCAACGAAAAGTAAAAATCTTTCTTCTGTCGTGGTGTCCACAGCAGTTACAAGTAACTGGCGAGTGTTGTCATCTCACTTCATCAAGGCTGGATTAAAAAACTACTCTGTCGAGTATTTTACGAGCTTTGAACGACATGTTTCTTTCCTAAATCCTTGCGACTCGCCACTCACCTAAGAAACGAATATTCGTCCAGGACTCAGCACCTTCCCGTGGATCAAACGCAACGCAGGAACACTGATAGAAAAATTTGCCTCTCATTGTATGAAGAGATTATGTGGATTTCTAGCTTACCAAACATAACCCGTTGAGAATATTGGGTAGAGCTTGGTTGATGGAATACTCAGTGCAATCCCGTGCAACAGCACAGTGTCACTATAGCCCTATCATAAACTAATCTAAGTTAACCAAACCTCACCTAAGCTTAACATTACCTCATCCATCCTTGCCCACCCTGGCTTAACCCAACATAGATATAAGACTTATCCTTATACCTAACCGAATGCTAAATTGGTTCTGTTACACTGTACCTTGTCGAAATGTATTTTATTTCACTTTTATTTCAATTGGATACGGCTCTTTCAATCGGATTTTTTTTTTTGTCGAAATGTGTTAGACTCGCATATGCCCCTTTGAACATTGACAAGGTCCAGTAGTGAGTCTTATTTCCATAGATAACCTAGTTCTATTTTTTTTCTTGGAGTAAGTAAAAAAGGTAAGCGAAAAGAAATTGAAGGCTCTAACTTATAATGTATTTTCTATAAATAATACAAATTGCTAATTCATATAATGTAGCATCCATTGGCATTATTGAAGAACACATATCTTTTACAAAAAGAGATCCCAGTCTTGGCCGCTTCATTTGGTTTTATACGCTGTCATGCTTGTAAAGGGTGTTTTTTAAGAACGATAGAACTTCAATATAGGAAAAATAATACAATAAAGCAATTTTTTTCCAAAACAATTTTTGAATCTGAAAGTTCTATGCATTACATTAACATTTGAAGACTATCTGTGACATATGGTCGCCACGACTGTTCTTAACAAACCGAATTCTGGATGTCCAATAACGGCCAATTTTTCCTGCATTTCTGGACGAATGTCACGAGTAACGCGCGCTCAATATTTACGTCCAAGGCATCAATTGTCTCTGGTTTATCAGCATAGTCCTTTGACTACATATCGAGAAAAGTCAAGAGGTGTCAAATCGCAAGACAGGACCATTTCTTGAAATGAGTTTATCAAACTTTGTTTTCAACAAGTCTATGGTTGCATTAGCTGTATGGCAGGTTGCACCACCCTGTTGACACCGCATCTCCTGAGGATCAATGTTCTCCATGTTTTCAAAGAAAAAGTCATTTATCATGGTTCGAGAACTATCTCCATTGACCGTAACACGAACTTCATCCTCATTTTTAAGAAAATAATAATGCCACAATCATGAAAGCCGCACCAAACGGTACATTTTTCTGGGTCTAAAGGTCATGCGATTTGACACCTCTTGACTTTTTCTTGTGGGGCTATGTGTAGTCAAAGTTCTATGCTGATAAACCAGCGGTAATTGATGCCTTGGAGGCCAATATTGAGCGCGTTATTTGTGACATTCGTCCAGAAATGCAGGAAAAAGTGGCCCATTATTGGACGTCCAGAATTCAGTTTGTTAAGAACAGTGTGGCGGCCATATGTCACAGATAATCTTCAAATGTTAATGTAATGCATAAAACCTTCAGATTGAAATACATTTTTGGAAAAAATTTGCTTCAATGTATTATTTTTCCTATATTGATGTTCTATCATTCTAAAAAAAAATGCCCTTTATAATAGTGCCTATAGGTCTGGTTAAATTACGTTAGGTATGTTGAATTGCAGTCAACACTCAAAGGAGACGACAGATTAGTGATTTAAGTCCTATACGCTGTCCATTTTATCGAGGCAGTTTGGGCGCGGTTAAATTCCTCTACAGCGTTGCCAATTCTATGAGCATGTCTGAGAATTATTTCGGCCCATATCTTACCCTCGCCCACTACCTGTGCATAGAGAAATCTCAGGAACGTTCATAGAATTGGCAACGCTGTATAGGAATTTGACCACGCCGAAACTGCCTTGATAAAATGAACAAAGTATAATAATCGATCACTTATTGATGAAAAACATTTTTGACATCCATATATTTTTAATAGCTACCGAGGTATGAATTACTTCATATCAGGTAGGGGATTGAACGCATGACACTGGTGCTGATAACGGCTATCCTCTCCTAATTCTCTTGGTAGCTATGTTTTTTGTATATTTATACAACTTCGGAACGGCCAATATTAGCACGAAAATCAGAATAATAATTTTGGAACGAAGTTGGAGGCGTAATGGTTATTGCACGGTACATCTGCCAGAGGACTTTAACCGTTGTGTTTCTACGGGTGCCTCCTTTTCAATGAATTCTCAATATTACATCAAAACTCACTAGAGGCCACGGTGTGAAGAGACCACAGTTAGAGGACCCCATAACCGACAGGAACATGAGCGGCTGCGGTGGTGCGGAAAGTAGAGAAAACGCTGGCAGCAGCCATTAGATGATGTGAAGAACTACATGAGCCAATCGTTAGTTTAGCTGCTGCTATGGTGTATGTTGGGGACAAAGCGCATAGAGCAATCGAGATGCATGATTCGTTAAAAATGATGAAATTTCAGTTAGTACACAGTTATTTTTTGCTCAATTTTATTCGATCTCTGATGAATAACCGTAATAAAATCTTTCACAAGCAGATACTGGAGTTCGTTTATTCCATTCTCAGTCTCCCATATCGATATGTAGGGGGGGTCGAACAATGCTCTACGATTCTTCAAATAGCTTTACGTCTTAAAAGAATTCCTGCGCGATTGTTAGTTAGATCCAGTAACCGACATGTCTGTTGAAAAACTGTAAAAAATGATATATATATATATATATATATATATATATATATATATAAATTGCTCTAGAGCTTGTCTTGATTTGCCCAAAACATGAAGTCTAACTTTCAGATGGCGTTGCAGATATTTTGTTGTGGAAGAGTGTAGCCTAGTCTATCTACAATAATTATTTCGAAATATCTGGTGCAATGTACCACTGGGAATCCGTGTGTGATATACTTATGAAACCTAACCTATCGGACATAGTACTCGAAAGTAACGAGTTTCTGCTCCAACTTTAGCAGAGTACCTATATTAATTGACTTTTTTAAACTATGCTTAATGATTTGGGTGAAGGTCCTAACTCTGTAGGACGATTGCATTCATTTATTAAATACAATGAATAGACGTACGCCCCTCGCACGACCTGTCGTTCGTAAGGTTCCTTCCTAACGCTGCCAAAGGTATTGTTGCCAGTATTTTCAGGGATGTCACGAAGTATATAACATTGGAGGGGGGGGGGGCACTGAAAAGTACCGACTGACGTCAACTATCAGTCATATTACCGACTGACTGAAATTTATAATTATGTATAATGCTTTAGTACTGTGTACCTATATATATATATATATATATATATATATACATATAGTCCAGCTAATAAGGGTTTAAACGTAAATGAAGTCGTTAAGTGTATATTTTTTGCATTACGTGTAATTGTTAGCATGCAGGGCTTTTAAGTGTAATAGCCTACAGGCCAATGAATACGTACGTGTAAGGTTAGGTATAAGGCAAAGTCTGCTTCTGCTAACATCCAATGAACTTTTTCTCATGAGGTTAGGTAGGTAAAAGGCAAGGTCTGGTTCTGCAAAAATACAAAATATACGATTTAAAATTGACGCTAAGTAAGGCCAATTAAAGATTGACGCTAAGTAATGCCAATTAAAGATTGACGATATATAAAAAAACACTTAAACCATAAAAAAATCTTAACCAAACATTAAAAACCAATGAAAACCCTAAAAACCCACATAAATGCAGTAGAAACACTTGGGAACGCTAGCAGAACCAGTCCCGGCCTATCCTAACCTTTCACACGGGTGCTCATTGAAAGAGCTCTCTTCTCTAGTATAGGGGTGATCGGTCGGGGATAGGGACAGTACTCGTGCACTATAAATTTTCGAGAATATTGCACAGGCAGCGCAGCTGCTCAATCAGACTTCACCCACACAGTGGCACTGCGTGACTGGTAATAGGGTTTTACACACATTACATTGCATTTTATATACATTACAAGTATTTGTTTGACAGACTAGTACTGTATTACTGTAGAATAGTGCATGTGCGTAGCCACTGAGAAATAAACTTTTGGGGCAACACTGAGCAAAAGCTAATACAATTGCATGACGTATTCTTTAAAACACTTTTTTAAGACATTATCAAAAATGGGAGTTAATAAATACTCAGGAAGTTTATTGAGGAGCGTTGCAATTTGAAATACTGTAGCGCGTTTCTCAACGTCAACACGCACAGTTGGGAGATTCAGAACAGAACGTCTCATTTCGTAATTGTGTTGGACTGAAATACTTCAGGATGATTTTAGCGCACAAGTCGAAAAAATCTAAGTAAGACATAGTTGTAAACATCCTGATATTGCAACATTTGTAAAGACGAGTTCAATTCACTGCAACTCATTTACAGGCTTGTTGTTTTCGTTACGTCTAACACAAGGTATTCGCTTAGGCATATTATTCAGTATTAGGCTACTTTAATTTTGTGAATGTGACATCGAGAGGCTCCGCCCCAAACGATGATCATAAGTTCAAATAATTGATAGTATAGCAAAACAAAATGATCGCAATGTAAATAAAAGTGAAAAAGTTTTATTCCATTGCGCTTTAAAAAAAATATAAGTGACGTTAGGTTGCTATTGCAACAGGTTCACAACACGCCACTGTCGCCACAGACTGTCTTTGTGCAGTACTGTCAACAGCGTTGCTGTGTTTTTTGTATCCCCAAGAATGCCAAATGTCACCAAGAATTTCCAAATCTATTTCTTTCTCTTCTCGCCTAAATATGTGATTAAAGGCATATTTTCTAGTATGCATATAGTAATGCATATCAAAAGCCTTTCCTATATATTTACCGAATATGACTACCTAGTCTATATTAATATAACTTGACAGAAACCTATTACTGAAGAAAACTTGTAGGACAGACATTCTCCTCTCTCAGTCTTAGAGCATACTTGGTTATATTGCAAAGATGGGTGTCACCGTGGAAGCGGCAATGCGTTTTGCGCGCGTTTTTTCACTGATGATGTTCGGTTACAGTAAATTTTGACGTTAGTCGGTACATTTGACGTTTGTCGGTACATTTAACGTTTGTCGGTACATTTGACGTTTGTCGGTACATATGACGTTAATCTGTACATTTTACGTTAGTCGGTACATTTGACGTTAGTCGGTACATATGACGTAAGTCGGTACATTTTACAGCTAAGTAAGTCGATTACCGTACAAGTACCGACTGCTCTTGTCAAAAATATACCGACTAGATAGCCCGACCACAAATTATTGGGGGGGGGGGGAGTCCCCCCCGGTCGCGACATCCCTGAGTATTTTAGAGCCCACACGAGACTCCTTCGTCTCCACTTGCCCATTACCCCTTGTGATCTAAATCTGCGGTAAATAAGGCAATGATTGCTGCCAGCAATTCCTCTACTTTCCGTACCGCCACCAGCTCATGTTCCTGTCGGTTATGGAGGTGAAATCCGTTCTCTAAATCTCGCCGCCGAGGTCCATTACCGTTATTTCCGGTGCGTCCGTAGCACCTGCAGCTGCAGCGGTGAGGCGTGTTGTCGTGGTGTGTAGGCATGATACGCCCACTCTGTTAGTGACTGTGGTGTGACGTCATCACAGGTCACTATGAAGGCCCATTTGCGGTGTATCAGTCAGTAACGAAGATAAGAAGGAGTACAGAGTGTGTAATTCGGTGCAATAAATATAGTGTAAATGGAAGGGTATCATATTTTATTACGCTGCTCCCTTACTGCCTAAAATGAAATTCTAAGAAATCCTCATAAAACGATGCCTTAACTAGTTTATTTGAGCAACTCTATTAATTCTCAAGCTATTTCTCAAATAATCGGGCGAATTGAAAAATATTTTGTAGATGCGACTGTTGTGCGCCCAGTATGCTTTACGCTAATTTTTTGCTGGTGAACTTTAGATTGATCTCGACTGCGTCATTAAGGACTTCTTTATGAATTGACTATAGTTTTCACGACCGGTGACGATCCTTGAGATTACCATTATCCTGCATGAAAATTAGTTGGCGTAGGCGTGAAAATGATGGGCACATAGTCAAGGCCACGACTTAGCGTTCTAAAAGAAACTGTGTAGTTCTTTTGGCGAAAATTTACTTTCCGACATTCTAAAATGATCCTAAAACAACATTACCGATGGTGCTCAAAACATCATTTTGCCATTGCCCTGCTGACGTGAAAGTTGATGAAGTTGAACAGCCCTGCCAGTCTAAGAGGTAACCTCACTTTAGCCTTCTTTCCAGAATATTCATTGTTTTAGATTCATTCGAGACGAATCAGAATCACTATCCAAGTTTTTACTGATTCGCATCCTGTTTTGGCCAAAGCGGCATGCTTCTTGTACCACGTATTCAGCTTGGGTCTCGCTATTTGCTTCTTAATGTTAGCCGCTTGTCTGAGGATCCTGTATTATTAAATATATTTAGTCGTTTAAGCCTCCGTTTCCACAACAAAGGCGATCTCATAGAGGAAGAAAGAAGCGACATACAGTACGTAGATAGAAACGTGGTGACAGTGAGCTGGAAAAGAAGAGGAGGAACAGAAAAAGTAAGGGTGCCTGCAAACAGAGGCGACGCGATCGAAGGTGATCCTAAGCGATGTTGAAAGACCCAACACATTGAGGGGCAACTCGAAGCGATGCTCACAGACGCTGAGGCTGTTATTCATGTTATTCATTTATCAATTATTAGAAGATATTGCTTTAACTCAATATATACATATTACAGTAAACATTCACGAAAATGTTCTTGCCTTATTATTATCCATTCTTCAATTATTTGGATGCTTGCCGCCTCATTTTTAAAACCATAAGCTTTGTATTTAACAACCGTATTTTTATATTTTATGAGTAGAATTTCTATTGATGCAATTCAATCGCCTGGTGTTGCCTAGGCTTTTGTGACAATGGTGGAATTTATAAGTGTATACATATAAAAATAAGTCATCTGAATGCAAGCATACATATGTATCCATGCATCAGTAAATGAATATATACAACACGGTTTGGTAGTGAAAGTGTACTGATGCGAAAAAAAAACGTGTGGTATAACCTAGGATTTTGTGACACTGCAGCTACAACGATATCGCTCTTTGTCGCATCGCATCGCTTCAGTGTGCGGGGAAGGGTTGGCGATATTCCATAGGAGAGACTGAGAAGCTGGGCTGTCACAACGGCCCGAATCGCTTTGTGTTGCCTTTGTATGCGTTCTCACTATTTAATCAGGTAGGAAATAACAGAACCACAACCAGATTGCCTGTGTTGGCAACATTGCTCAACGTTGAGCAGCATCGCGTCGCCTATGTGTGCGGGGGTCAGAATTATTTGCTAAGGAATTAATGAAAACGTACCGGCAGAAGCACAATCGCCTCGTGTCGCCTCTGTGTGTGGGCACCCTAAAATCAATAGGACAATGAAAAAGGAAGGACCAAAAGTAAACACGGAGAAAAATCAGCCCAAAGACATAGCTAAGGCTAATGTAACCTACAGGTTCCCCCTGGGGTCACTGCTCCCCATAATATAGGATGGCGAACTAACGTAACCCTGTGCCCAACTCTAGAGGCCTGTTGTAATCAAATTGCCTCAGAGTTACTCGGTGTTACGTGGTGTTAATCACTTGATGTTACTCTATTATAGAGGTGAATGAGACAGGATTTCTCAAAGCGTAACAGTGAAGCAACCAAAATAAAAACAAACCCAATGAGCGACAATCCGCTCATTCACATTCACAGTGTTACGTTCCAGAATTTTCCAAACATATATGATTGTAAATCGTTCGAATCTGCGCAGTATTGAATACAAGTGGAGACAGGTGAGTCGTTTGTGGTAATCGTACTCCTGCATGCCTCGAATTTTGGCCGTGAACGATCGTCGGATACCTTCAAGTTGTTCAAGCTTTTTTCTTGTACTCGGGGGAACAGTACTCTACTCTCGGAAGGATTAATTGCTTCCATAGTGTGAGCATTACATCTATTTCGCGTGACGAGAAAGTTAGTAAAACCCATCCCCTCCATCTTTTTCCCACAGCGATAACTCTAGCAATATGTTCTTCGAACGTAGCATCGTCTTGCATTCTCACTCCGAGGTCTCTTAAAACTGTCTTGCTCTCAAAGTGATATGAATTTTGTCAGAGTGTCTTCAATTGTCAATATGTTTTGCTAGTTTGTCATTCCCAAAGTGGACTTCGTCAAACCGTTTTGAATAATATCAAGACGTACTGAAAAATGGTTAAGCTGTATTTCACATTGTCAAAATCAGTTGTTAAATTGGCCAAAAGCAATTGCAAAAAGGTATAATGTGAAGCCCGTATTGCATAGGATAGAGACCGTTGCGAGCAGGAGTGTTCTTCTGCTTGGCTTGCGCAGAAATCAGTGTTTAGATGCTATTGCAAGGCCATTGGCCCCAACCATAAAGGGGATTTTTGGGGTGCAGACCTTCGCAGCGGAACTTCCATCGCTGGCGCTATAGGTCTGGACGATCTGTGATCGATTGAGCTAGTGTCTAGGTCTGGGGCCCAAAGCAAGGCCTTCTGAAATACTTTAGGTGTCATTGCCAGAAGGCACATATGCATCAGCAGCAGTGCGTGTAGGCTTCCGTGTTGGGGTGTGCGTTCAAGTTGACTTTACAGTAACTGTTACCTGTCGGCAGAAGTTAATTAAGGCACATGAACCATCGATTGTTCGGCGAATTTAAGCCCAATAGGCTAAACTTGTCCAAAAATTCAAACAATCAAATTAATTTTGTCTCACCCTTTCGATCGGGCTTCAAGACATTAACTCGATCTTACCTGATTTTGAATGAGACTTTCGAAAACTTAGTCTTGCTAAGTAAAATGGAGATTGCAGCCGTGATTAGGTTAGTTCTAACTCATGTAACGCAATTCAGAGAGGGAAAGCAAAGCGTCTGTTTGAACGCCTAGCGGCTCAACTGAACTCGACGACAATTTCTTAGCGTTTTCCAAAAGGTATTTTGCAATTTACATTATATATAGGGAAGCGTTCAGACAGCAAAATTAAGGAACAATATAATGGACAAAATGTGATAATATATTCCACGGATACAGAAATAGGCTGAGTTTACACCTGCAAGACATTTCAGACAGATGACAGCAGAACTACTATTAATAGTTGTAAGCCATCCTACTCTAACGAGCCACTCGATGACAACTTAAATCTGCCCTTGAAC
>LQNS02278070.1:47490617-47521022 GCA_001587735.2 Parhyale hawaiensis
TTAGGGACAAACCTCTCCAAAATGGACACAGTCAAGTCATTAAGCTCAGAGACAGGATCCTCACTGTGAATGATCTGGCGCCATGGCAACGATCCTACCGCCCGAGTAATAGCCCCCAGTTAGTCCTGCTCTTAATGAATACCACTCTCCTGGTGTCCACCTCAGGAACAGCCTGATTGAGGTCCAAGGACACCACGAGATGTGAGTGGTCTGAAGAGCCAATAGGTGAGCCAACTGACACCGTCATCAAGTCCGGGACATCGGTCATAACAAGGTCGAGGCAGTTACCAGCAATATGCGTGGAACCGTGAACTAGCTGCACACAACTGGACGAGGTGCAAAAGTCCAATGCAGCCACACCATGACAATCAGTCGATGATGCAGATCCCAACCAGTCCCTGTGGTGTGCATTAAAATCACCCACGAAAACAAACGTTGCCTTGGGATCCGTGCTCTGTATTGAGGCCATCGCCGTCAATAAACAGTCATAAAGAGAATCATCAGTTGCAGGGCTCCGATACAAGGAGAATAAATAAAAATTATTCAATCGGCCACACACCCTCACAATGATGATCTCATGACAGGCGCATCCGTGCACTGACTGCCGGTAAGCACAGAATCCGCGCCGGACATAGACGGCCATTCCACAGAATCCAGGCTCCGATCCCAACAGCCTGCGGAAAGGGGACTGAAAACCTATTACTCTATAAGGTAATCCCTCACTTCGAAATTGAATTATCCGTTAACGAGTAGATTCAGGGATTTCTTTAACTTTTGGCATTGTAGTGAGAGTGTGCGCCACTTAAACGAGGTCTAGAGAGGTAATGATTGCGCCGGCTGTTGTTTGTTTACATTACATTTGTTTCGAGATGTTTCGTGAACATTCTAGAATAATTTCCAAACTAATTTATTCAAATTATACAGTTAAATATCAGAGATTCAATATCATATTTATTTTAGTCAACTACTTTTGTCCCTCATTACTTTTACTTGCGTTAAATTTTTTGTTATAAGTACACATTTGACTGTTCTTTTTAAGTATTCTATTATATATATGTTATACAAACTTCCTGTATTGATTAGCCTAAAGCAAACCCCGAATTCGTAAAAATAGATAAACTAGAGCACTCTGAGAGCGCATACCTCCGCCAAGTGAAGCAACGGTAGCAAAAAATTCAATTTGGCTCTGAAACCATAATTTTCTTCGTATAAACTCCACAATCTAATCATTTGTGCCTTTCTTATATTATTAACAGCTTGTTCAATTTTCTTGATGATCCGTTCATAACTTTTTGAGTTATACTGTAGACAGACGTTATGACAAACATGTGTCAAACATACAAACGAACAAACCGATCTGCACCAAAATTTGATCATTAATGTCTTTTAGTAATACTAACTACTCCTAAAAATTTCATAAAGATCCATTCATTATTTATTGTGCTAACAAACATAAAAATTAAAACAGTGACAAACGAACGAACGAACAAGCGAATCATTACCAAAATTTGGTCATTTACTCTTTGTTATAAACCTAACAAATCATGTTAATTTCATCATAATCCATCCATAACTTTTTGAGTTATTGCGTCGAGAAAAATGAGGCAGACAAACATACAAACATACATTCAACCAAAATTTTCTGATAAAAATACTGAAAAACTGCCTGTGTCTTCCTTAGACTGTGGCATCTCTGTGAAATACTGACAAAGGATTGAAAGAAGCTCACGTGAGTCCAATATCAAACAATTTTCTAGGACGTCAAATATGTTAAAATTGAATTGTTTCAGGCTTGAAGGCATTCCATCCTATTCTAATTTCTTTTTTATTCGATCGCTTTCTCAGGTGCTGCGCGCAGATACAGTGCTAACAGTTGCTGTGGTGCAACTTATATATCCGCAGCCCTGTAGTGCAATATTTATTATCTAAGTCTTTAGTGAAATTTGTTGCTCCTATTTAGGCACTTTTGAGCGATAAATACGAACTTGTGGGAGTAATCTTAAAACATAAATACAATATACAGTATACTGGGTGTTTTTTTAGGCAGACAAATTTCCACCATAGGTAGAAAACGTCAAAATAAATCGGTTTTATGAATGATAAATCCCCAAGACTCCTTAGTTTTCGAGCTATAATGACTTAAAGAAATTTAAATCTTTAACTAGGATACTACCTACGTTCGCGCCAACGTTATCGCTAAATTTGATCGTTCAGCACGTTTTCCGACCACATTCCTCCCCATGCGCTTACACTAAATCGATGTTGATGATTACTTGGGCGAATGACATCAGGATTATTATGCTTGAGCACAATGATGATTATTGTGAGTGTTAAAAGCCCCATCGCGAGTAAAATGCGCTTCATCTGTGAACAGAATCAGCTTGGAGAAGTTAGGATCCCTTGTTCGTTGCTGCATGAACCACTCTGTAAATTGTACACGAGGTCCAAAATCTGGTGGCAGCAACCCTTGCATTTTTTTGGAAAGACACAGATGTAAACTCTGACGACTCGATATAGTGTCCGCCATACAGTAGTGTCATTACGTTAAATGCTAAGTTTGAAACTACAGATATTTTTCCTAACCATGAAATATTTCCAGTTTTTATTGTAAAAATAATGTAAACTGCTTTGGTGGGGTCGGAAACGTGCTGAACTATCAAAACTAGTGCTAACATTGGCGCGCACGCAGTATCCTACATAAAGCTTAAATTTCTTCAAGTCATTATAACTCGAAAACTGAAGAGTTTTGGTCCTTTTATCATTCATGAAAATCGATCTATTTTGAGTTTTTTTTCAAGCTATGGTTGAAATAGGTCCGCCTAAAAAACCGTGTACATATAAACACTCTACTTGCTGTGCGGCACGCTTTACTGCAGGTTTTTTCTTCAATATTAGGGGTACTGGAAAGTTCTGTCCCAATTTTTGTTAGGAGTAACAATTCAAAAAGAATATTACTGACAATTTTTTTTTGCTAAACAAAATAGTCGCCTTCATAGAAATAACCTCTGTTCATATGTTTGGGAGTTTTTTAGCCTCCTTTAAAAAAATTAACACCTCCGGAAGAAATAAACAAATTAAACTCTGCTTCAACCTCTTGAACATTTCGAATCTTTTTCCAAAGTTGAAATGCTTTACAGAGCGGTATAAGTGAAAATCTCATGGAGCAAGGTCTGTGGAGTATGGAGGGCGAGGAAGAACTTCCCAACTTAAGGACTTAAATTCTTAATTTTGTAAAATTTATTTGAAAGAATGGGCTCTAGCGTTATCGAGTTGCAAATTGACTTTTTTTTTCATTCACTTGAGCAGGTCATCTTCTATGCAGCGATGCATTCAGACTTCTGTGTTGCTGACTGTAAAGGTCTGAAGTCACAGTTTTCCTTGCCCTATTAACTTAAAGTGATCGCTCGTGGAATTCATGTAACATGCAATGACGCGTATGATTCACTCTGAATCTATAGCCATGGCTTATAGATGTGTTTAAACTATTAACAGCAGTAGATTGAACTAAAGGTAAAGCTTGACTGAGCAACTGACATGTGATTTAACTACGAAAGCAACAGTCTGGATTGAATCTGATATTTTAGTTTGGTTATAGAAATGCTGGTAGAACTTTTCGGTACCTCAATGTAAATATGAGAACCAAGGATACGGACGCAGTTAAAATTCTGTTAAAACTGCATAAACGCTTCGGGATCTACATGTTCCATCCTCAGTATTCTGGGACGATACGTAAGAATAGAAGAGAAATTGACACACTGCTATCATTTATCTAAAGGTCAAACAGAAATGCTACCAGTCATATAAAAATGAAGAATAAAAGACTAAGAACACGATACACAACTAAGAAACCTATCTGTTTATCATATACAAAGAATGGGCACTGTTTACGTCGTTTAGAACTGGCTCAAATTTCGAAATATACATCGCTTCTAAAATTCGACGCTTAAAAGAATCAGTTGCAAATGATAAAACAGTAAAGTCATTAAGAGACACCGGCACACCGCACTGCTCTGCATGAGCTCTAACGGAGGAGTGAGCGGGACTGGCGAGAATGTTACCAGTTCTCGAATTTCTCTCCGGATGCTCACTAACCCTCGTGTGCAACGTACGATAGGTTGACCCTATGTAATAAGATGCACACTGTGCACAACCGAATTTATTCACGAGGGAGCTCTGCATGCAAAGGCAGCCGATCTTTAACACGGGAAAAAAACCTATTGTGTAACTGTTTGTCTAAATAATTTTAATATCGATATCAGTAAACTACCTCGATAGCAATGTTAAAAGCTCTGCTCTCAGTTTGTACGATTGAGGTCCAAAATATTGCACTGAAAAGAAAATTTCCTTCTTGGAGCCGTTAAAGGTCGGCGGTCGTACAACTTGTTCAAAAATGTAATACAGTCGCAAATCAAAAAAAAAAAAAAAAAAATTGAACTAGTTGTACGACCGCCGACCTTTAACGGGTCAAAGAAGGAAATTTTCCTTTTCAGTGCAATATTTTGTACCTCAATCGTACAAACTGAGATCAGAGCTTTTAACATTGCTGTCAAGGTATGTTACTGATACCCAGTCGGAAATAATGGTTGTGATTATAGTAAAACAACTATGATTATGGTCGAGATCATTGGTTCGTATTATCGAAATATTTTCCATAATCAACCATTTATGGGGTGCATTATGATAGACATGCGTCACAATTTTCGACCATATTGCCCTCTATAATTCTCAACCATATATACCCAATTACATCCATTAAGGTTTTAGCGTTGAACCTTCCCCTTCGGCGCCATAGTTCCCAGCGATCCGTGGTCGGCTACAGCTGTATTTGATCGTCTGGGACCAGTTGGCCTATGTCTGCCGCACGAACCAGTGCGTGAGGGTTTCCCAGGGGAGGGTGTAATCAAAGTTTAGTTTGCCTTGGCCTTATTATTATGTAAAAGTCATTTGTTATATGAGCGCGTAGCATGCCGGCGCACATTGTAGGTAGAGTATTAGTGCAAGTTCTGTTAAAGATCAGCTGAAATAGAGAAGATTGGTATTTAAGCTGTAGATTTACAGCAGTGGATTGTTAGTGTCCGCATTTTGTTAAAGACATAATATAAGGAACATAATTGGATGGGTAATATGCCTAGTGAAGTACGCCGTATGTTTAATCTATGGTGTTATTGCACTAGTTATCTTAGCTCTACAATAATTATTGCAATGATGATGTTGGTTTAACATTTTTTCATTCGAAACATGCGAAGAAATTAGGAAATTTTGAATGAGAGTAGAAGTATTTGAATTAGAATGCGGTGTACGTTCCTAATTGAACGTAATGCAATTATTATTGGGGTCTAGCTCAGTCATTCACAAGAATTGAGCTACGAGTGAGTGGCTTCCGGTTATTGCCGAGCAAATTTTTGACAAAGAAAGGATGAAAGAGAGAAATATAATAACTATCTTATCTACATGTCTACTGAAGATTGTTAGGAAAATTTTAAGACTTTTTATGACTTTTCAGGATAAATATTTATGACTTTTTTATGACCTTATATTTTGTATCCAAAAATATGATTTCATATTCTTAGGTGAGAGTAATCTCTCTTATAACTGTTATTAATGTAAAACTCAATATATATTATTTTTATATTTCATAGGGTCCCTCATACTTCATGCTTCAATTGTTTTTAGCTGCAACTAGCTACTTATAATCAAACAATGAATGGAATTAATAACATTCAGTAATATGTTTAGTGATTTCAGAAAGGTAGCAATTGCAGCATACATTGAAGTATCAAGTAGGATCATTTCTCCTACTGCATGCGGTAGGTTACGATGATAAAATATCCATCAATTCAAATCGTCAGATGATTGACAAACAAAAATTATGACCTATGAGTGAATTTTATTACTTTTTATGACTTTTTTATGACCAACCAGTTTTTATTACTTTTTATGACTTTTATGCCTAGTAGACACCCTGTATAATAGGGACGCAACACTCTAAAGCCCGGAACCAAGTAATCCGCATACCATGCCGCGGCACGGCTTCAACTTGCGCCAAATCAGATGTATAAAACAATGTTAAAATTTTTCTTTCGCTACTGCAATTTTCACAGCATGGCAATGGCAATGTCGAACTTTCAACTATCGCTCCTAATTATGCGCAGTTTAAGTACACAAGGATTGATATTTTAAGAATTAATACACGATGTAAATAGACTTCATGCTGAAGTCACGGCCACGACTTCGCAATCGGATTAGTTGAATTAGCTCTAGGTTGATAGCGGCAACGAATAGCGGCAGGAATTTCAAATGTTGAAGAAAGTTAACAGAGCAATTGATAAGATACAGACCAGGTGATTTTTGTTCCAACACTGAGGGAGTGTAAAAAGGTAACAGTAGAGTCAACTCTAACGCACCCTTTGCTGCGAAACCCACACTCACTGGTTCGTGCTGTAGACATTGGCCAAACTTGTCCCAGAGGAGTAAGTAGGGCTGCAGTTGCATGTGCCGAACAATATTGACAAAATTTGAGACCTATCGAAGTGCGACAGGGCCATCTTGGTGAACCACCGCTAGAAAAGACATGGTGAACAGACATGCGAGGATATACTGATATTACGTAGACAGGAAGAGAATCATCCATGAGGGACCAGTGTTGCAATATATGTAGATGCTGGGCTTGGACCTGTATCCAGCAACACCCGGGGCAAGGTCCTCCTGGAGATGGAAAAGAGTATGAATCCCAGAGCAGTCTCATCCTGGACATATGCCACAAGCAGAAGCGCGTCACCTGGGCTTAAAATACACGAAAGCAAACTATTCCAATATTCTTTTTTACGGATGAGGTCCGGCTACTGTAATCTGGGTGCTCCTGATGGCTGGGCCAAAGAGTGGATCTTTCAAGGAGCCTCTCGTTTCTGTAGCTTTTGATGTCAACAGCTCAGTGGTGGGGTAATGTTTTGGAAAGGGATCATTAGTAATGAACTGGAACGACCACGTGGAGTGCCAGAAGGTGTCAAAATTACCAGCAAAACCTATACCCGGTTTCTGGTTGAACACTTGTCACCAGGGTTGCACGCATGCACCAGCATGCAAAAGTCGCCTGTCGCAATCAGCCGAGGCGACTATTTCATTCCTGGATACCTTAACTATTAAAGGAGAACGTCTCAGCACTTGGCCTCCTGCTTTACACGACCTAAACTCCATTCAACAGCTCTAGGCCATCTTGAATCGAAAGGTTGATGAGTGAGGTGCCGTGCATGCATAGAAGGAAGGCCTGTGGGCGAAGATCAAAAGTGTCGCAGGGTCTATAACAGCTGCTCCAATTAGTCGATTGACAGATTCGGTGGACATAAGACCATTTGGAGCGATATCCAAGCATGCAAATGCTGTTGACAAATAATATAGTCAGTTCTGTACTAGTACACTTTGTTACATTGTATGTTTCTACGTAATGGGACTAACGGGTAAACCGACCAGCCGCATAATGCGATCAGTGCTGCTGGGACGAAATCAAAATTCATGTCTTGTATTGTACACAAAATAACTTCACTCATTTTGCATGACGTTCCGTACGACGGACAAATTTATTATCATTAATTTATTTACAGTCAAAATATTAAATACTCAAAATTGAGTAACAGTAATTGGATTATATTATTTCGTACGAGGAGGCTTTCTTAAGTGATAATAGGCAAGCATATGTTTAAATTGGCAAATTTTCGAAAATGTTACGCATACAGGTGGTCTTAGCATCATTTCTACTTGACCATGTCATTTAGACTTTGATATAAGAAGTGCCTACCTATTCAGAGCCTATAAATTATAACTATTTGCAGTTATAAATTTACCTCCATAATTACAAGCAAGATAAAATCGAGAAAGTGTGCTTATTAGCTAACCTTTATCAAAAATTTAGCTAAAAATATAGCAAAAAATAATTAAATTGGAGAAACTTGAGAGTAAAGCATCAATTATCAGTCTTTAGACTTGAGTTATTTATTACTATGGTAAATTCAATTCATTGGATAACACTATGGACAAAATAGGAGCGTGGTGGTGTCCAGAAGGTGGAGCCTTGACCGGAGATGTGCAGCGGTGCCGTGGGGCCTTCACCATACAATTTTGCTATAATGCAGGAACTGCGGGAGAACATGAAATTTGTTACGGTCGTAGAGTCCGAACAATGCTAAAGCAAGAGTTAATTGAAAAACTTTAACGTTTGGAATTTATGAGTTTGAAATTTAAAAGATTTATGAAATTTACTTTATTTCAAACCGGAAAGCGACCCAGCAGGGACGCGATCAATTAGAAGAAAGTTCATTTTATCAATTTAGAAGTATCAATTTAGAAGTAATTTATAAATTCACAGTTCAGCTATTAATTTACAGTTCAGCTACTGGTTCCTACATATAAAATACAGGCTGAGAGCAACTTCTGGCTAGACCTAAAACCGTCACTTACAGCACCACGACATTCAAGTGTCGGTGACTTACGGCCTCAGTAAAGTCCAACGAAGATGGAGGAAGGAGCAGATGAGGATGATGGCGGTGGGAGAATGGACACTCCCTAGCAGCGGTCCATAACAGTGGTCCGTAGGGCGATCGGGCGTCCCCGAGCGGAAGGGAAGGGGCGGCAGCTAGCCCGTCATCACGGCGATCTCGTCCCGTCAAAAAACGCTGGGCTGAAGCTTAGGAGCGGAGGGTTAAGCTGAATACGGGCGAGACGCAGACACACAGGCGGGAAGACAACTGCCGGATCTGAGTGCTAGGTAGAGACTGATTAGTGTAATGCAAAGTGGCTCCATTATTGCTCCTATTGCGTCAGGCGAGTTTCTGGAGACAAAGGGACCAAAGTAAAATGAAGCCACCGACAAGTTGTTGGTGACGTGGGTGCCAGTGACTACATATCAATTAAATAATACAAATACTATAACTATGAAAATTTCAACATTTTCTACAAAAATCGTTAATTGGGCTTTTTATGATTCGCCGGTGATAGTGGCCAAATCTGGTGCTCCCAATATAGTCGGATTAAGCGGAATAATCAGTAAAGACGGTTCTCAAGTTTTACCGTATCATCGTATACGATTTAAAGTACTTAGACTGGTGTTTTTGAAATTTTATTTAGATTAATAGAATATAGTAGGTTACATTTTTCTAATGGTATATACGCTTCGAATAAACTTTTACTGTCTTTTTAATTTATCTGGTCCTGAACTAACTGTGTAACTCGAGGATTGCCTGTATTATTTTCCTTTATATGACTTCAAATGCACTACATGTTGTTGCAGGGAATAAATAATTTTTTATTGGCTTGAAAAAGAAATTTTCAGAACTTACCTACTATAACGCAATTAATGGGTGTAACTTTGCCTCTTTTGAATCAGTCGTCTCAAAAATGTATAGGAATATTATCGTTAGTATGGACCTTCTATGAATTGAAGCTCATTTCACAGCTGTATCTTTTAGTGAAATCGTAAAAAAAACAACCACTTAGCTATACCGAGTTCACACGTCATTCATATCAACGAGTTCACTCATCCACTCGTCCCAATATTTAGCAACGTTTTCAGTACAACTTACTGGCTAGTGTATGGCATGAAAAGTCGTTAAAACGTTGACCGTAAAGTGAGTTTTCTCTAGAAGTGTCACAGGGCAACTACGGATATCCTTTCAAATTATGGGTGAAATTAAACTCGGAAAACAGCGAATGTTTATGCTATTTCTAGGGCATAGTAACTTATTTGGACAAGTGGATGAACGATCGCGTTGACATGAATGGCGTGTGAAGCCGCCCTCCCATATGCGCGATGAAACGAGGTGCCAAGGGCCACGTTGGCACGACGCTAAATCCCGGCAAAGTAAATTAGAGCACTCTAAGAGCGCATACCTCCGCCGAACGAGGCAACGGTAGCAAAAAATTCAAATTGGCTCTGAAACCATAATTTTCTTCGTATAAATTCCAAAATATTATCATTTCTACCTTTTAATAGTAGTAACAGCTTGAGCAATTTTTTGAAGATCCGTTGATAACTTTTTGAGTTATACTGCTAACAAACGCTAAGACAAACATGAGTCAAACATACAAACGAACTAACCGATCTACCCCAAAATTTGATCATTAATGTCTTTTAACATTGTTACAACCCCTATAAATTTCATAAAGATTTATTAATTATTTTTTTGAGTTATTGTGCTAACAAGCATAAAATGAAAAACAGTGACAAACGAACGAACGAACAAACCTTTCATTACTAAAATTTGGTCATTTACAATTCGTGCTAATTTCATAAAAATCCATCCATAACATTTTCAATTATTGCCTTGAGAAAATGAGGCAAACAAACACACAAACAGACGGATGGACATATCTTCATCAAAATTCAATCATCTGTTCCTCTTAACATACCTAACAATCCTTGTAAAGTTTGTTCAAATTGGTTTATTACTTTTTGAGTTATCTTGGTGACAGACATCAAACATACAGACAGACAAACACGACGAAAACGTAACCTCCTTGGCGGAGGTATTAATAAAGCGTGACAAGCAGCTTATGAAGAATGCGAAAACGAGTACAGTCTGGCCGATTATGTAAGTATTGGATAGTGTAACGATTGTGATGAATACTCTGGCTTCCATGCATCAGTAGTTCTGACTGAACATTTGCCTACATGAAAATAAATTTTACCGGCAAGAAACACAGAAATTTAAGTAATATTTCACGCATACTGCTGCTTTGAAGTTCATCTCACTCGCTCGCTTCTTGATTCTTTTGAATAAGTGTGACAGAGGCTCGAAAAAAAAAATTTCATGACATGCAGAGACTGTCACAATGGGCCGTCCATCGATGATTCATTCCTTCATCAATCACCGTCAGTTAATAAACTTTTGCAAAGAATACAACGGCATTTTGACTTCCGGTGCTCACTTTCCTGAAAGCTTTTACTGATGGGACGGCCAGAGCTTAATGATCAACATGAGATGCATTTCATAAAACGAGTAAATGCTAGTATGCATTTCTTACGAGGATCTGTTAGCTGCACTCATGTCACTAGCTTGCTTTATTTGTCACTGCTGGCTGTTCGCGACCTGCCTGTCTTACTGCAACAAAAGTTCTCTTTACTGTTTTGAGAAAACTTACGTTAACGTTTGCTGTAGCAAAGTTTTTATGTTGATCAAAGAAGCGATGTAAAACTTGTTACAGATTTTAGTTCCAGCACGTTTTTTTTCTAAATTTTTCTTGCTGAGGCATGAGTTCAAAGTTTTTCAGTACTGCGTTGCCAGCAGTAATAAAAATGAGAATATTTTATTATTCGCCGACTTTGCAGAAGCTCTACATGTAAAGAGTTATGTGTGCTGGCATAACTTTGTTGTAGTGGAAATACTTCACCCTCTGCTCCTTCCTTAACTTTTTGAGTGACTACTCTTTGGCAGTGTGTAAATCGATTTTCTCTGGGCCATCAAAAGCCACTATTGGAGTATGTGTGCCTACATATCAGAACTTGCAGAAGTCCAGTTGCGTTTCATTTTTGCATGTTAGGATGACCTTTAAAAGTAAAAATTATTCTTCATAACACAAATATAAAATTGAGCAGTTTAGACAGCTATCATGAGCAGTCAATAGTTGTAATGTGCATTTATGCTTCAATGGAAACAAAAACAGTCAAAACGTCTGCTCTAATCCACGCGGGCCATAACAAATAGGACGTCGAGGGTTTCATCGAAGAATAAGCATTACGGAGGCGGGGTGCTTGGTAGAAGACCTCTTGGACGTACTGGCAGGCAATGAAAGAACGAGATCGTTCTCTTTGTTTGTGACCCGATGCGCAGTGAAAGTCTTCTCATGTGAGATAATGTTAATGCTATCTCCATGGTTGGTCAAATCGTTAATAAAATGCCGCCAGCGCCCATGACGTTACTACTGTAGGCGTGCTGTTAGCAACGACTTTTCCGCGTGGCTCAAGCTCTTTTCTAGCGCCGCTTTTCTGAACTCCAAATTTGTGCTTGTTCTTTAGCCTACCTTAAAATGTTACCGCCCTAAGCTGTTTACATCAAGGATGACTGAGAAGAACTAGCCAATGTGTACGGTGCTGTACGTTGGGTAGGATCGTCGGTGCTTTCCTTCTAATTGGTGCTTTCTTCTCACATTCTACTTTAGATATTTTCGTAATCTTTAGACATTCTCACTTTTAGCTTTAGAATTCTTCTAATAAAAGCACAGGCTTCTAATATTTTGGTAAATTAACATTATTGATATATTAAGTGAATTATTGACATTGTGTCGGGACGTTGTTCTGTCCCAGCGGCATCCATTTTGGATCGTCGCAGTAGTCACTTTTGTAGCAGCCTTATCCTTCACATTCTCCAACATGGTAAAGCCTGTAACATTTTTTCATTGTGAACCTTTGCCATAGGAATACTTGACTACACATTTACCACTTTCCTTATCTCTACAGAATATAATCTATCGTGATATCTTATATAGCTAGTGCCTCCTGCCAGTTAGTGCTCACTTTAACTAAGGAGGTGAGTAAAAACAGAGTATAAGAAATATTTTCCCCTTCGGTAAGCATCATTTATAATGATTAACAATGTGTTTTGGTCCATCATAATAGGGGTGCACCGTCACGTGCTGTATATGCTGTTATGATAATTGCCGGTCATGTTTTAATCCCGCAATTTATTCATGATACTTTGTCGTCATTATACTATACTGCAGCTAATAGTGACTATTTCTATGAAGTTAAAGGTTCAAATCTTACGTGTGCATATCCATATTCACTTTCGCCAGTTAATACCAATGTAGTTCAATTTTATATAAAGTCATGATTTGCGACGGTTGCAATAGTGAAATTCATTTTTTCCAGGAATTTGACTTTTATTATAGTTAGTTGTCTTCCTTGCTTACTCGTTGTTTACTTTGCTGCTTTTCCGCGTTTCTTCATGTTAGCCTTTGATAATTCAAGCTTTTGTTGTCTGCTACGCAATAGGAATTTGTTTATTAGCGTTTTTTATTTTTGTCTTTCGCGACATATTCCCTGTTGCTATGAATATTCTGAAAGTGATGTAATTTGACTAGTAATAGTTGTGTGATGGTGAACACTGAGATAAGAACGATAGCACTTTTACACTTTAAGCGCAAGCTTTTTCCTACTACCAAACCTTATTGATATTAGTGATTTATATTACTACTTCACATTTTGTTATGTCATACTTTTGCAAGACTAAGATTTTCTTTATATTGCTTTGGTTTTGCAGATATTCATCCATTGAACATGAAGTTTTTGAAATCGCTATTTTTTTAGGCAACCAATCGTAACATGGATATTTATGCGCAATGTTTAATACTTGCCTTTGCCATGTGCTGATTATTGCTGCGATTTCAGGTACTAGTTGGGGAATAAATCAGAGATCAACCGGCACTGCGTTTCCTTCATAAACCTTTGGGGGCACTCCCCGCTCGCCCCTCACTTTCTTTATTTATGTACTATTGACGGCCCTGGAGTACAGTAGATATTAAATATATTCGTACCAGCTGGATTTCAGAGTATTTAGTGCTATTGTAAATTGAATGAACATAAATTTTGATTTAAATAAGACAGTGAAGAAACGTCACTACTCCACGGTATGGTGTAGTCTACCTACAGCCACTATCATATTTAAGAATTGTCGTTTACGCTACTTTAAGAGGTGGCATCATAGTAAATTTTTATTTTTGTAACTAAAATTGCTGAAGTTGCAATAAAAATCCCCTGAATTCTCTGCTCTAATCACCTGGCTAGTGCTTGTGGCTTCCTTCTTTCGTCCCTGATATATGATGACCTGGGACGCACCGTAGTAGGTGTAGCTATTACATTAAAAGGACTGTAGTTTGTAGTTCCGATACGTAGTTGTAATGACACAATAGTAGGACTTGGTTCTCTGGTTTTTCCTTAGTCATTTCAACACCGTCCTCGATGTTCTTTGTGCAATGAGCTTTGAATAAATTTGTGAAGAAATGTTAAGACAAATCTCAGTTGAACGCAGTAGCACCGCTTGTAGCTGATGAAACAGCCATCCATACTGCACAATGACTTCGAAACTGTTTAACCCTATACGTTATCAATTTTTTTAGCTGCTTGAGCAGCAAGGAGAGATGATATATATCATACCGCTCACTTGAAATGTTTATAACTTCATTAATATCCGAGTCTTTTTCTTCAGAGTCTCAGAGTCATTTATTCAACTATTCCTTTACCTATTTAATTAAAAAAGAATGCCTAAGAGTAGTTTAAATGCTAATTATATTTGAATATAAGTAAGTATCACCGGCCAATACAGACAGAATGCACCAGCAGCAGATGCCACTACACTGATAATTACAACAGAGAACATTTAGAATGGAGAATATTATTCTTTCTGATATATTTAGGCTAATCCATTTTATACTAAGCTAGAATTTCAATTAGGTTTCATCTATGACGGTGAGCTGCTTCCAGTGATGGGCAGTATTTATATATAGAATTCTATTTAAATACGTATTTAATTACATTTTGTTATTTGAAAATGTATTTGCAAATACTTTTGAAAGCGTGTAATTAAATACTGTATTTAACTACATTTTTGAGCATATATAAACGATGTAATTAAGTTTTCTAAAATACATTTTTAAATACATTTCGTATTACTTTAGCTATTTTTGCTGAGCGTTCTGCCTTGAATGTATTTCACATTACTTCTAAATTTTTCGTATTTTTACGTATACCCGGGTGTAGCATTTGTCATGTATTCATGACTTGCAGTTACGGTAGATAGGGTTCCTAATAAGGCCTCGCAAATACTGTTTTCTTCAGTTCTTACAGTGCTTAACTGGTAGGCTAATAAATTGTGACAAACAATTATGCAAACGCAGAGATAAATGATACTGTACAGTGTACATGACAATTGAATGCTGTATTAACTAGTTAAAGAAAAAAAAAACAGACGGTGCTATTCCACGCACACGGTGCTATTCCATGTCAAAAACTTGAAGTCATCTCGTGTCGCAAGCATCAGTGATCTTTTTGGCAGAGCTCGTAGGCATGTCTTTCTAAGTTTTTTTTTTTTTTTTTGCAAAAGGCTTAGAGCGCTCGTAAATTATCTTAATAATATTATGAGCACAGCACTACAACTTGGGATTTATGCTTGCAGTAGGAATAAAATAGGGTATAATGGTTTCACCATCAAGTGTAGAGCTTCAAGAATTCAACTCTAACGTACTACTCTTGACATAGTTCAGCCTATAGGGCTTCAATTCGCCACCCAAACGATGGGATCTATGTCTTAACATTTACGGAAAGCTAACAGTTACTGTAAAGTCAACGTGGCCAGACATCCCAACTGGGTAGCCAATACGCACTGCTGCAGACATGTGTCTTCTGGCAGTGCCTCCTAAAGTAGTTGAGGAGGTCTTGCTTTTGTTCTCAGAAGCGTAAACAGCTTCAATCGATCACAGATCGTCAAGAGCTATGGCGCCAGCGATGGAGCCTCCTATGCAACGGATTGCACCCCCGACAATCCCCAGTAAAGTTAGGGCCAACAGACCTGCAACAGCATCTGAATACCGAATGCTGAAAAGAACTCGCCTTCAGGTAACAGTGTAAAATCTACGCAGTTCGGGTCTGACATTAACGCTGAAGCAGCCTGTTATCGCATGATACTTAATTATTGAGGTGAGGGGTAGGTCTGTTTGTGGGCCGTGTAAAGGTAAAGTCACCCTGATCGCACGACCCTACTGGCAAATCCCCAAGTAGTAATAGTTTTGTCCTAGTTTAAGCCTCCCTACCCACAGAGTACACTGTGATCCACAGAGATGAAGAGTGAAGGGACATAAAGAATATCAAGAGAAATTGGAACCCATGTACGTGTGCTGCCATCTGTTCAGCAGTGGAGCATTAGCCACTATCATTATTATGTTCGTTTCATGTCAGCTTTTATATAATCAATGTATAATAATGTCAGCTTTGATACTTACTTTTGCCCTATTAATCTTTCCTTTCCGTTGTGATCTTATGCCTTTATCTTCTTCTATGCTGTTAGGAATATAACTGTGTCATGTCTCCTAGTATCTGATTTCTTCCTACGCTCTCATAGACTTTAGCATGTAACCTAAATATATAAAGCTTGTTTTTAAAACCCAATGCCAACCCTCGGCAGACGTTCGTTCTAGCCTCATCACGATAACCTAGATCGATCCGCCGTGGATTCGCAACAAGACCACACACACACACACTCCGATTAATGACCTCAACTAAACGTTCGCGGTCTATATCCCCAGGAGCTCAAGCGTGAAGTTTTAATAATAATAATAAGGTTATTCTCATAGAACACGTACTACAGCAGCCTCTGCAGGCCAATTATCGGTTGTAGCATCTGTCAACAAGTGACGTTGACCTAAAAGCTTATCATAGTCACAAGAATACACAAGCTCTCTCACTTTTAAGAAATATATTGAAGCCTCACTTCTCTGAGGATAGCACCGTGCGTTAACTCCTGACGCCGTTCGTACCGCGACACTTTATCAAGGTTGAATAAACGCAACCTGGTCTAGTTCTCTGCCTTTGACTCCGATGCTACACACTAGAACAGGCGCACCCGAAGTACCAATCAAAGTCGTCCCAGATTTTACATTAGGCCACGAGGACACATGGTGCAATCCACTACATATATAAAGCGATATATTGACTTGATATGACGGACTTCACCTCTCTACTGTTAGTGCATCTCATCCGTTCCGTTACTGGCGCGCGCGACACATTCCTGACGATTAACACTTCGTTACCAGAGCGGTCCAGTACTTCAGAACACAGAACTTCAGTGCAAAGGAACTACAGTGTATAAGGCTAGTATCCCCGCACCTAGATATAGACACAGAGCTACAGAGGAGAGCATGTGCATCTTGTATAGTTAGTTGCTTCAATTAATGTAGCTATAACATAGTACGACCACACTCAATATCGACATTGGCTTCGCCATATGATGTATTCTAAGTTATATACTTATGTTTGAGTTCTTGCTATTTATTAGTTAAGAACGGTATGCTTAGAAATTAGTACCATTACTAACCCTATTTAGTTTGTCCTAGTTGCGTTTCGTACTCACTTTAATTTTGTAATTAAGAGAGGATATTATACTCTTAAACGCTGAGGCGTAACATTCAATTCATTTAGGGTGATTATCTTTTTGTTTAATATAGGATCACTGCACGGCATGCTCTGAAAAATGGCATTGCTATACCAAGAAGAATTAAGTACAGAATATCAAATAGACCAGTCTCTCTGCAACCGAAGCCCCTAGTTTCCCTCGAAAAGAATTTTGAACCTCAGGTACATTACATAAATCATATGTACGCTTTCTAAAGCATAATACCTCCAACTGTCAGACCCAAAGAATAATATCCATTGACATCTTTACTGATGTTTGTATGGACGTTTGTAGATCTATCTTTATCTGCTCCTTAATAGTGGAATCTTATCAAATCTATTCTAATGTGATCCATATACATATATGTAGGCTACTATGATGTTTGTCACTTGAAATCATCTAGGCCGAGTGACGCGACCACATACGAGTCTACGTGCTTGGGAGGAGCAAGTCGAGAAAGAAGAGGCAGAACAGAACAAAGCAATATCGGTGGGAGTATGAAATCGGAAAGAAGCAAAGTAGGCACGTAAGACAGACGTCCCGAAGGAAAGCAAGTACTGGTTCGTTCTTCAGATATATGCTAACTGGCTTCAAGTAGTGCACGGCTGCGGTTCACCACAGTTCATCAAAGGCTATGGCCCAGGACTGAAGGCTGTTATCCTTCAGGGTTATAGGAGAAAAAACCTTACGTAAAACCCGACAAAATTTCGATTCTGCACATCTTTTTTGTTAGCTTGCATCATTTCAATGAACGAATGACTCAATTTTCCATGACAATAAGTTAATCAGAAAGCTGAAGCAGGCTAAATCATTTCTCTAGCGAATTGATAGCAGGTGTCAAATTGGAAGCTCTTGTCTCTGATTTATTTGTACATTATCTAGAGTATAACTTGCGACTTTTACACGGTGTGTGCCACATATATTGTTCTAGCATATCATTATTCAATTCATGAATACTAAAAATATACCTGAATTAGTGCCTTTCGGTGCTAAAAAAATGTTTTCTCGTATATTTAAATATATTTCTTGTCTTTATTACTTAAATACATTTCAAAAATGTATTCAGTGTTTAATTACATTTTACCGATGTACAATATTTAGTACCTAATACTGTAAAGTACATATTTAGTGCCCATTACTGGTTGCTTCTAGAGCAGGTACAGTGCTACTGTCAATGCTCCTAGCAACAACTGTATATTGCAAACTTAGATCATCAGCTCCTAAGTCAACGAGTTGAACATATTATCGCTCTTATTTTGCATTTCTAGTCTTGCTGCTATTTTCTAGTAATCATTTAAAATGTTCTGTTTCGTAAAGAAAGTTTCGATTGCGCATCAATCAAACATTGAGGAGCGTGCGCGCCACAGCGTCTTAGTTCTTTCTTGCTAGTGGGGCTAACAATGCGTACTGCTGCTGTGATGCTGCTTGACCTATGTCCCGTAGAGCGCGTTCACGGATATGTTGCCTAATTTTCTGAAATATAGGAGCATGAAGGGTTAATCTTCAAACATGACGTCACACACCCATATACTGTTTATATGTTTATATTTCTTTAATATGGTACTTTTCATTTAAACTATTAACAGAAACTTATTTTCGTACTATCGTCCTTCATATATATCAGCTTGATAAACTTTTCAAAAATCGTGACGCCTCATCTCCAGCCTAAGGTTCTAAATATGCGTCTATGATCTCAACATAAAAGCTTCTCTACAACAAGCACAGTTATTGTGGAATATGCTGAATGTGTTTCTGATCCCGGAATGAGAGAAACTGTAGCTGACTATCAAATATTTTTCAAGTTGAAATTTGCATTGTCAGGCAACTTGGTACCGAATTGGTGCAGTTCACACCGGCAGTGTGAGACTGAACTGCATGTTGAAGATTTCAAGTTTTAATAAACTTGGACCTGAAATTGAATCCACATAGGCTACTATGTGGATACTATGTACAACGAGCAATAATTAATTATTTAACGTCATCTGCTGGATATTTGAAAATTTTGCAGTGAAATTTTTGTCTGTAAAATCAACATTTTAAGAACTTCAAGTACTCACAGAAAACGTGTGCTAAAACCCCTAGTTTTGAAGGGAAAACGGGGATGTATAGGCAACAGTACCGTGGGTTCAGAACGTCTATGCGGATCTCAATTATTCAAGGCTGTGTTTAGGAAGCCTGGGCTCAGTGTCTGTCGTACTCGTGTAAGTAGTATGAGGTTATCCTGCTGCGAGTTGTAAATTTCCGGGAGGACTTTAATTCTATTAGTATACAGTCCATTCATGTATTACATCTAGGTCACTTGAAATTCCTGCCATTTTGCTGCTATGCTCGAACAATTCTTCACATTCTACATCAGTAGTTTCTCCAACTAGCTATAATGTAATTTTGAGCTCTTCAGTTCATATAAAATTAGAAGTAGTGTTGTTAACTTTTTCTTGATATTCGACTGCAGCAGAAGCTCCAAGGATGCGCACTTCTAATTCATAAAGCTCCTATTTTGGCCTAAAATTTTAGATCCTTGCGCTGCTAATACGGGAAACCGCTCCTAAGCCGGAGGTTAATTACAAATATACATTTTCTTGGAAGTTCCATAAAATGAGTTTACGTTCTAATCCTATAGATGATAAAAAAACTATGCCAACAAAATGAATAGTTGTGAAATTAAGGGATTAATAATAAAAAAGTTTCTATAGTCATTCCGTTTCAATTTCGGTTGCCCTAAGAGCACTACAAAAAGAGCCACCCGACATTACTGAGAATATTCCGATGATTACTGACTTCTGGCTAACTCTTATTTTCAGAAGAACTTTTGGCAGGTTAGAAACTAACGAAGGCGTTTTTATCATACATATAAAGAAGTGTATTTTGCTGTACTGCAGCGTTAGATAGTACGAAACTGTCAGAATGACCGACATTTACTTATGGTGATCAGAGAGTTGCTGAATGCTGCTCAGTCTCCAGAAGCTGGAACCAAAAGCTGATAAAAGTTGCTACAAGCAATAAGTTTGGCTAAAAATATAACATTTTTGTTAAAACACAACATAATAAATCTATTTACAAATGATAGAGTGATAGCGTTTTGCTGCAATGGGGTATCGTTCGCGTGCTAATAAATTAACTATTATATACGTTTAATTATCTACTTAACGGCGCATTTGTCTCCCGTCAGATTTTGCTGTAGCAAGTGCGCTGCAGTTTTCTTATAGACAATCAATGTTTCTTTTTTCAGAGACAGTCGCCCCCTGCCTAGTACTTTTACATCGCACCACCCGCCAGGCGGTGGTCGGAAGGCATAAATATCTCCCGCCGGTCGCCAATTAAGGAGCTCACAGACCGCGTGTGCTCCACCGATCCGCTCTAGGCCTTATTTCTCATCCTCCTTCCCCTGTGCCCACCTGTCAGCCGTTTCCATCTTTCAGTACTTTATAGAATTTTTTTACGACCTAGCACTCTCATTGACTTACGTATCGGTTCTGTTGATTCAAGTTTGGGACCGTTTCGACTGCTCTGTGTGATTTGCTTGGCTTCAGCCACCGGGGCTTGTCATCGTGAGAAGCGTAAGCAACCGCACTATATCCCTCTTGATTTTCTTTCCTCTTTTGGCTAGCCTCTTCACATTTCGTTGTAGACTGTTTGTGTTACGTCGCAAGTGCGTAATAGAAATCTGAATTAACCGTACGAAATTATTGTCAATTTGGTTATCTAAATCGGGGTTACTTTGCCAGTATTTGGCGCGAACATTGCTAAAAATCTTGTAAGCTCGTGCGTCCATTATTGTTCATAACATAGTGTACAGTTTTATCCTGAATCACATATGATGGTCATTAATTTCAGGTAAGGCTGGTATTCTATCAATTGTAGCAATGCGTAAGCCATAGACGTACGATATTTGTATGCAGGGCTGTTGGGCACCTAAATCGTATTGGCATTGTAGCACATTTGACAACTCGGCGTTGCGACAACGTATTACTATAAAACCTGTCCTAAGTAAGGTAATTAAAGTACCTAGTGTATAATAGCACATCCTTCACGTGTGCCGTTTATAAGTACCGTGATCAGCAATCCTGGCTTAGGAACAATGCCCATTTTAGATTACTGGTTGTTGAACTTGTTGATCGTCTTGACTGGCCAAAATAAGTAGACATCACGATTCCAGACTAGGAAGAATTGGTCTTACGCATATAATAATGCTATTCATATGACAAAATACTCAGTAATGCCAAGTTATAGTTTGCTATTGGCACGACATTACCAAGCTTTAATGCTTTGAAGGGGCTGCTGCCAACAGCGTATTCGTGTTCGAAAAAACTGAAGAAAAATATAATATTTAGGGAAAAGTTCGATCGTGTGAACTGGGCTTAAGAATCGACACTGTTGTAGTACTTGTCCGTAATGGGTAGTAAATTTGAACTTACTAGCAGCGAACGTATTAGTTTTGCGAGTCGCTTATCTCTCTATGGAAATGCACCATAAGGGAGTTCAGGCTATAGAGTGTGAAAAGCTAGAAATGGTGTGCTCGCACAGGAGCAAAACAAAGTCTCACGTGACGTCAAAACATGCCACAGCCAATGGGGCTTCTGCAGGTTCACTACCTCAGAAGGTTGACTCGTCTTGTTGGCTGCAATGTCACTCGGGGCTTGATTCACTCACGGAAAGGCACGCGCCCGACCTATCGCTCTGTTCACTTCGTATGCAGGGAGAGGCGTCACTGAGGTCCCACTGAGATCTCAGTGGAGCTCTGTTTATGTTCTCCTGCATGAGGTTTACTGAGCAGTCGAACTGAACTGAAATTGAGGTGTCACTGAAATCCCACTAAGAACCTACTGAAGTCCTACTTAGAACTCACTGAGGTCCTCCTGAGGTCCCACTGAGACGCCTGGATGAAGGGTCCCACTGAGAAGCCCGAATGAAAAGCCTCATTATTGTTCCGCTGAGAAGAGCTGATGACAAGTCCTACTTTGGTCTCATTGACGAGCACGGGTGGCAGTGTTCACTAAAGTCTTACCGGAAGTTGCAACTGAGACTCCAGAGAGAGGTCGTTTTCAAAGGAACCGCTGTGAAGTCCCGCTGCAATATCCTGCAAGAGGTCCCAGTGAGAGTCATGTAAATACATTTTACTCACAGGTCAAGCCGGGAAGTCTCGCTGCGAGCTTTAGTTAAGGATCTCCTTGGGAGGTACTTCCGAGAATACTCCTGCGAAATCTCTCTGAGAGGCTAAGCAATAAGCCCCTTGAGATTTGTCGTTGAGGAGTTCTGCCCAGAGGAGACACTGAGATATCTCATAGAAAAAATTATGCTAAGAGGTTCAACTGGGAAGTTCTACTAAAATTCCCACTGAACTTTGTCCCGGAGAGGTTTCACTGAGAAGTCGTTCTGCGAGGGGTCACAGTGGAGTCCAACTGATCGGTTCTAGAGCAAAGTTCCGCAAACTTTGCCCTGAAAAGTCTCGCCAAGAACAACGCACCACTAAAAAGAAACTTAGAAATTCTCATTGAGACTTACGTTGAAAGTTCTAGCCGAAAAATTCCCCACTCGGAGGTCTCACTGATAGAGTGCGTATCAAGTTCACACTTTGCTCTCACTCTGAAATTCTAATGAGACGTACCACGGTGGTCTCGCAGGACTTCTCACTACTGAGTAGTCCTATTGAGAGGTCAACTAAAAGGTCCTATTAAGAAATCTCACTGAGAAATTCTGCTGGTAAAGTCCGAATATGAAGTCGCGCTGAGAAGGTCCTACAGTGAAGTCGCGCTGAGAAGGTCCTACAGTGAAGTCGCGCTGAGTAGACACCACTGAGGAGTTCGGCTGAAGCTCCCTTGCTGAGAAACCCTCTGAGCCTGTCTCACTGAGAAGTCCCGTTGCGAGGCCCTATTCAGCAAGAGACAAAGCGCCCCATAACCACAACAAAGTACTGGGCGCAGAGCAACGCGATCTCAGCCCCACAGATCAGCTTGCCAAACACTGCCTGCTGCTCAGTGCAAATCGAGCAAAAGCGACTCACGGCATTTTCCAGTTCGGATTCGATTACCTAAATACTCCGAGCAAATTTAGAAATTGGTTGGCAGGTGCAGTTAGTTAAACACACGCTGAAGTTGATCAGGCGCTGATTGCCTCGTTAATCACATCTTCACGGGCGCAGCTGTCCGGCAATTTCGTAGCGGATCAGTATTTTGCTTGGCACAAAAGCTCCGAACAAACACTGTTAACTTTACCGAGCAACTGAAGCAGGCAGGACAAAAGCGTTGCCATCTTTTTTGTGATCCAATGGCTCTCTCGATGCAAATTTTATAGGATGCCACAGCTCTCTGATGATGTCGACAGAATGGTCTCATCAGCTTATTGAGTTGGACAGCTAATTTCCTCTGTCTATTGTGAACATAATTAGATTTATCGGGCCATGCTGAGCATTTAGCTTATTTGCAATGCATGAATGGTAATTGGCTTGTGCGGGCAGCTCACATAGTCTCTACAAATCCAGTTTAGTGTCATGGCATTCACTCGATTTTACTTTTCACTGCATGGGTTAGACTTGAAGCATTTGCGGCTGTCAGTGCAACAGAGCGGGTAACGTAATTAGGTGAGCGCTGCCGCAAAACTGCTGACATGCAATTTGCATTCGTGGCATCTTTTTAATACCCTGAATGTGTACATGGAAACACCATGGTAAAGTTCTCATTCAAGGAATTTGTTTCATTACGAAATTCTCAATGCAAACCCAACCGCAGTGTGGGATTCAGAATAGGTGAATTTCGCCCATCTGGAGTACGGCGCTGCTGCAAGGTTCACTTGTACAAATAATTCGTCCTTAAGATGATAGCCGCAGTGTATAATTAACCTCAGCAAATTGCAGACTACACTCAAATTCGGCAAAAGTATTCAGCAGTGTCAATGGCCAAAAATTTGAAAAGAAATCAAAGCTGCATCAAGGAAGAAAACTACTAATTATCCTCACAGCAATTCTAAACCGCACCAACGGCTTGAATACGGGAGTGCATGCAAATAATTTACTATGGAAAATGTCTAAATCCCAGCAAATATTCAGCAAACGTATTGCAGGGTATTCACCATAAATATTTCCTAACTACATGCTCCAATAGCTTCGTAAGTGGCAGTCTTTTGTCGGGGTGTGCAGATTAATCGGCATTGGTATCGATAAGAATCGGAACTTTTGGTGTGATGTTGGCATCGGCTGGAATCGGCGCATTTTGCCATACTGGTACCGGCTTCGGCATATTTTTGCCAATGTTGTTTCTTTGGTCAAATTGATCTTTTGATCAATAGGCTAAACAATGTTGGAAAATTTTCCCTCTGCTACAGGATAATTTGGATGTGCTGAATACGCAAATGACACAAATATCTCTGTGTCAGCTCCCCCCTTTTTTTTGCCACGCCGATTATTAAGAATAAGTCCGATCCCCTGAGAAAATCTAATATTGACAGCAATAAGGCTTAAGCATTCTCAACTGATTTGGAGTACAGATATATCGATGGGCTGATTCCAAGTATCATGTTGGTTTCCATTAATTAAGTGTGCTTTTTCAGCCATCGCTACATGTTTTTACGTTTTCATGTATTTGTACAAATATTTTTAAGTCACGCAATTGTAACAATAGCGATCGTAGTGCACGTGATGTTGAGGTAATATATTCCACATTTTAATTAATAACAGGTCTATGTTTCTTTTCTGCTGAATGATATGGCTTCGGGAAGACTATTATGTTCATAACTTCATAACAGGAATCCAGTCACAAAGTTTATAAAGTGTTCACCAGCGACCGAAGATGTCTATAAAAAACTCGTTTTGTAATTAGACTCAGTTTTGTAACTAATTAAAGGGATATTTCGATGCGCTAAACACGAAATTGACATCAATTTTTCTGTATTGGGTCAAAATTTTGTGCTACCCCCATTATAAACCATCCGATCTTCTTACGAAGTCGATAATAGTTCTGTACATTAGTGGCTGGTGGTAAACATAGTAAGCGCCTATTTAAAGTTTATGACTGGATTCCTGTCTTGACGAACATTATATTTGCCGCAGATGTAACAGAGTACAAAGGGCGCATTTTTGAAAGATCATTTCCCCGAAGACATATCATTCAGCTAAATAGAAACATTGACCTGTTTAGAGTCATAAAGTGACGTATACTCATCGTGTCCATACTAAAGAAAATAAAAAAAGTTATACATAGAAGTTGACTAATATAGAATCTTAACGTTTCGGGGTGAAAAATCCCATCTTCAGAAATAAGAAAACATAAAAACCTAAGCTACAACCAATGAATAAATTTTTTTATATTTTCTAATTGATAAGGGGAGCGTGGATGTTGTCGGGAGGGTAAGTCGAAAACGCAAATGAACGGAGCTGCGTGCAGGGGCTGGATGTCAACTCCCGTACAGTCGGCAGAATTCAGGCTAGGTATGGACAGTATGGAGCGATACAGCCGAAGTCATTAAGTTTATGCTAGGTTTAGTTCTTTGTATGTGGAGAGACTCTAATGTTGTGAGTTCGATGGGATTAGAAGTCTATGATGGAAAATCATTCCTGCTGATGGGATGGTTGTCTAGCTCAGCATGTAGGTGAGGGGCTGAATGTGAGGGTTCCGCAAGTGGTAAACCGGTACGACTCTATACACCGAAATGTTGGTCAATACGGGCTTTGAAGTGTTGTCCAGTGCTACCCACGTATGACGCGCTGCTGGCCTGGCATCGGTATAGGTAGATAACACTGGACAAAAGTGGTGTGGGGGGTTTGTCTTTAAGTTTCACGTAGGACCCTATGGTAAATGTGTTTTGTATTAAAATTTGAAGTTAATATAGGGGTAGGCTTCAGAGAGGAATGCTTTCAGAGTGTTTACTGTGCTAACAGTTGCTTTGTTTTAGTACGGTAGCGAGTGAAAGAAGTCCAATTTATTGACCCAGGCTTTACTAATGCCGGGATCAAACAGTTTGTTTAGAAACAATTTACAGTAGTGGTCCAACAAATGGTACGGATAGCCGTTATTTTTAAAGAATGTTCGGAGAAAGTCAACTTCGTTTGAAAATGTACGGTAAGAGGACGACACATGGTATGCTCGAAATAGTAAAGGTTTTATTGCATTGATTTTCAATTGATCGTAGCAGTGACTGAAAAACTTGTCCCGAGGCCTGAGAATGTGGGTTTTTTGTAAATTCCAGTGGTCTGTGTTGAGTCTTGCTTAGTTATTAAAACATCGAGAAAAGCTAAAGAATTATTCGATTGATTTTCGGCAGTGAATTTGATATTAGGATGCTTGTTATTCAAATATTGCAGAAAGAGATCAGAATCTGTTTGACTGTTGAATATGAGGAAGGTGTCATCTACTGTATATAACGATTATAGTGGATCGGTTTGAAGTCACGTGGGCATTCGTTAGGCCAATGGGTTTCATGATGGCATAGAAAGATACTTTCCAGCGAGGAACTAAGCTGGGAGCCCATGGAAACTCCATCTATTTGCTTATACAGGCTATTGTTAAACATGAAAAAGGAATCTTTGATGGCAAGGCTAAGGAAAGTTCTGAAGGTAGGTTTATCCATACTGTGGAATAGGTCCGTGTCTATGAAGACTTTGTTTAAATAATATCTATGGCTTCCTCTACGGGGATGTTGGTGAAAAGGGAGGTGACATCAAAATTGGCTAAGTGGGCATTGGGGGGCAATTGCTTTCTGATTCGGTCTCGAAAGTCATATGAATTGCACAAAGTGTACTGATTGGTTGCGAAAGGTTCAAGTAATGAAACGAGGAATTTTTCAATTGGGTAGGACTGTGTTTTGTATGCAGCTAGAAAAGAATTGGTCGTAAGGGGGCACCGGTTTTGTGTACCCTTGGAAGCTCGTACATAACTCCAGGGGATGCACCTGAATTGTAAAATGAGTAGTAGATCGAATCAGTAATGATGCCTTGGTCTAACAATTTCTTCAAAAATCTATGGATTTTGTCGATGAATTTAAGGGTAAGTTTGAAGGGATCGGTATGACAGTCGTAAACGGTGAACTTTGTTGTTTCAGCCAGAATTGCATTCATTTTTTGATGATACTGATTTTTATCTAGAATAGGAACACATCTTCCTTTGTCGGGTCTGCACACGATGACAACAACGAAATTCTCTTTGTGGAAATTAGATAATAAAAACAGATCGGATTTCGAAAAACTTGGAGAAAACACTATATTTGCTGTACGAGCTGTTAATGCTGTTACAAGGTTCTTTTATTTTGTTTCCTCCTTCGGCAAGCGAGAAATAAGGGTGTAGTTAGTGGTTGGGTTCAGTCTGTTGGCTAAGCCCTCAAAACCAAGGAAATGCTTATAGTGATTCGGTTTGAATACTGGTAGGCAAAACTCCAGACCAAAAAATACCAAAACTTTAAGGCGTTGTTGAAGGGTAACATTAGAGTAGTTGAATATTACGTTATCTGGATTACAAGAGGTTAGGTTCGGGGATGCTCCTAATGCGTTTAACTTTCTACTGTGGACGGATTTTGTTCTATCTACAAATTTTCTATTGTTGCGCTGTACGAAATGAACAAGACTCAGATAATCGAGAAAGGAAAATGAAATTTCAATTGGGGATAAACAGTGCTTAACTGAATTTGTATGTTTTGTAATATTACTCTGTTTTGAATTTCTTGGTCTATGTGCATAAATTGCCAAGACTTGCATAGTTGGCTGTTCTGGAGTGACTGACGGTATAAACGGAAACGGAGGAACTTGGGAATGACCTGATATGCTTTGCAGCAAATGAGGAATTGTACATCCAGCTTCGATTTTTCAAGTTTCCTGGAAAAATTTTCATATTTTCTGAAAATTTAAAGGCCGTGTTGTCCGTATCTGTGCATGGGCTCCCCGCTTAGTCCCGCGCCTGCAGATATCTTTCTAGGCCATCATGAAACCCTTTGGCTTAACGACTGCCCGCAATACTTCAATCTGAGCCACTATAATCGTTATATAGATGACACTTTCCTCATATTCAACAATCAAACAGATTCTGATCTCTTTGTGCAAAGTTTGAATGGCAAACATCTAAATATTAAATTCACTGCCGAAAATCAATCAAATAATTCTTTAGCTTTTCTCGATGTTTTAATAACTAAGCAAGACTCAACACTGTCCACTGAAATTTACAGAAAACCCACATTCCCAGGCCTCGGGACAAGTTTTTTGTCTCTGCTACGATCGATTCAAAATCAATGCAGTGAAAAGTTTGCTATTTCGAGCATACCATCTGCTGTAATAATACCTTACATTTTGAAACGAAGTTGACTTTCTCCGAACATTCTTTAAAAATAATGGCTATCAGCACCATTTTCTGGACCACTACTGTTTAATTGTTCTAGACAAACTTTTTGATCCCGGCATTAGCAAACCCTGGGTCAGTAAATTGGACTTCTTTCACTCACTTCCGTACTACAAAAAACCATCTGTTAGCTCAGTAAAGACTTGGAAAACGTTCCTCTCTGAAGCCTACCCACATAATTATCAACTTCAAATTTTTATACAAAAACACATTTACAATAGGGTCCCACATCATATTTAAAGACAAACCCACCACAGCACTTTTTTGTGTTATCTACCTTTACCGGTGCCAGGCCTGTAGCGCCTCATACGTTGGCAGCACTGGACAACCCTTCAAAGCCCGTATTGACCAACATTATGGTGTATCCAGTGGTACCGTACGGCTTACCACTTGCGAAACCCTCACATTCAGCCCCTCACATGCTGAGCAAAACAACCATCCCATCAGCAAGAATGGTTTTTCCATCATAGATTCTGCTAACCCCATCGAGCTCACAACATTAGAGGCTCTCCACATACATAGAACCAAACCTAGCCTCAACATTATGACCTCGGCTGTACCGCTCCATACTGTTCATACTCATACTTAGCTTCAATTCTGCTGACTGTGCGGGAGTTGACATCCAGCCCCTGCACGCAGCTCCGTTCATTTACGTTTTAGACTTCCTCCCGACAACTTCCACGCTCCCCTTATCAGTTAAAAAATGAATAAATTTTTATTCATAAGTTGTAGCTTATGTTTTTTGTTTTCTTTTTTCTGAATATGGGATTTTTCATCCCGAAACGTTAAGATTTTATATTAGTCGACTTCTATGTATTACATTATGTACATATATAATATGCATCATGTATATACTCAGCGTGTACCACGATAGCTATTGACCAAATCATATAGAGCGAAAATACTCATACAAGTAGCTACACGATAGCGTAAAACGTGTGATAATAGCTGGAAATGATGACATGATTAATCCTATACGGCATGAGTGAACGAATTCTTTCAAAAAATATTAATGGGAATATAGACGAAATTTCACTGCACAAGGTTTAATGATGTGACTGAACGGAATCGTACAGCACGGGAGATGATACCAGATACCACCAAACCCAATTTATTTGGGCGCAGACGCCAGTTGAACACCAACTGTTGGTGAGGAGGGTAGTTGTAAGTCATTTCTTCTCTACCCAACCCTTGTTTGTACGACAAAGACTGATAAACCAGGTAACATATTACCCTGTGTATTTTTATTCCTGTTGATGACATATATTCAAGGCTTCACGGAGTTTGATCTATACGAAAACGAGTGATATTCATTATACAAAGATATATACTTTAGCGGCAATGTACGAATTAGTTCAGTTGCACCTAATAAGGCTGCATTAGGTTGTGCACGAATTCGTTCAGTTAGTGAAGTACATATTGTAGGTACGTTTATTCGTATATTTGTCTGCGCACCCAAAAGAATTAGTAGGAGTTTAGCAATTTTCATAATTTTTTTCAGGGAGTTCAGCCACTTGAGCTAGATGTGATGAAGGCTAAAACACTACAATTAGCTGGCCATCAAAAATGACGGCGATTTATTACCTCTGTCCTCCGAAAAAGAGGCAAAATGAGTTGAGCATTGTTCATAAATTTTTGAGGAGCGTCTAGTGCGTTTGTGCTCGCATCATCGCCTCCCGATGAGTCAAGCATAGAACATAATTATAATGAAGCTGGTTTCGAATATTGGTCAGTACTATAAAATAATGACAGTAGAGAGTAATGATGCGAGATACTCGCTCGTGGCCTTTGATCTTTGACCTTGACCTCTGGGCCCCCGCCGCCGGGTCGCACTAGTCTGAACCCTGGACATTCTCGGTGATGGTAAGTGATGGTGACGTGTACGCGCGGTGCGCGTGTGCGTGTCTGGCTGTCTGCAGTGCAGTGACAATTTTGACAGTCCA
>LQNS02278070.1:47526833-47547767 GCA_001587735.2 Parhyale hawaiensis
CCCTTTGCCTTGTGAACCTTGCTGCAGACTTCATTAATATGGTATGAAAACGTAAGTTTATTGTCTAACACTATGCCAAGGTACCTGAACGTAGTCACCCATTGTAATTTAGTTCCATAGAACTCTATATCTGACACGACAGGCACTGGTAGCGATGTAAAAAGCATAATCTTTGTTTTTGAGGCGTTGGGAGTTAATCTATTGATGTTCAACCAATGTAGGAGTTCCGTGATGAAATTGTTTAGGCGCTGAACAGCGTTCGAAAAATTAGCATCGTTGATATAAAAAAACAGCGTCATCGGCGAATAGTATTGAATTTGCCGACGGAAACTGGGCAATATCATTAATGTAGAGACTAAACAACAGAGGTCCCAAAATCGACCCCTGAGGAACGCCAATGTCTGTGGTAGCTGTATTGACTTAGAACTACTTATATACACAAACTGTTTGCGGTTAGTGAGGTAACTCTGTAGGAGTTGTAATATATTTCCTCGTATATCGTAATGATGCAACTTATGTATTAATATATCTGAGTTAACAGTATCGAAGGCCTTCTTTAGATCCAAGAACAGGCACAACGTGAAGGTTTTATCACGAAAGGCCTGTATTACATGGTGGGTGTTGTGAGTTTGAAGATCATGATCGAGCACATCTGTGGTCGACTGTGGAACTTATGATCAATACAAGTGTTTCACTTGTGTGGTGTTTAAACTACAATTATAACGAAGAAAATTCCTGAAGTAAGATTTACTTTGTTCAATAAACGTAGATAATTACTAAAAAATGGGGCCACAAATTAATGTAATGGAGAATTTACACCAAAAATCAGAAGTTGTATGTATAAATGGCACATTTACATCACAAAATTAGAATTTCTACTCCATTATATAACTTAACACAAAACTAATTTTTACAAATCATGAACATATGATAAGTAGAGAGAAAATCTACTGTTATCATGCAAACCTACTGCGTACATTAGTAATGTAGGTGGATACGTGCATTGTAGTGATGAGTCACTGCTTTCTATCGTCTGCTAGGATGTGTTGTGGTTATGCACTACATTGTAAAAAGTCGTTCCTATCAATCCCTGACATATGCTGTTTATGCGGTTACGCACTATCTAGAGATGAGTCATTGAATATATGAAAGTTTGAAGTATAAAGGGGCGCCTCCTAAGAGTTTCCGATATTGAGCAGATGTAGATGGCGGATGAAAATGTTAAGCGTTACCACAAGATTAATTCCATCAATACAAGTTATAAATGAAGCTGAGGTATATTTGAATGGGGAACAGATCGTCGAGTCTTCCGTCTTAGAGGGAAAATTGCTTGAACTAGGAGGGTGTAGTAAGAGGATAAGGTGGTAAAAGTTTCAGAGTTATGGGGAGAGGGTATATGAGCAACTACAAGCAATATTGCAAAAGTTAATGGTGAAAAACGAGTTAAACGTTGTGTGTGAGTGGGTTACCAGGATGTGTAAGAATTTTGGAATGGCAAGATAATGTCAGGAACTAAGTGACATTTCAACATAATAAAGAAATTTTAAAGTAAAATGGGTAAAGTATATACATATAAAACAAAAATCGAGAGAGATCATCTCAATTCATTGCTCACACCTAAGTGTTAGATGAATCATACAATGGGGTGAGAGTAAGATTCCTAGAATATCTTTTGCTATGTATTTTATTACGTCACACTGTGCGCAAACAAAAGAAAATTGTCATTAATGTAAAATTAGTCATAAAATTTCTAAAGAAATTTAACTAAACATGTATTATTTTCCTAAAATGTACATGTTGTTTGTAATACTTAATGATATATATCATATTTATTTATTTAAATACAAATTCTCACGTAATGTGATACAACGCTACGATCAGACATTGAGAATACCTGGTATGTGAAACCTGCTCGATTAGAATTCACGTCAGAGTTAACTGTAGCAAGTTTAAAAGAACGTTTGACTAGGACAAGTGTCACTTTGGCATGCGAACTGGAAGTCGCATGAACCGGTTTCAAAAAGCGGCTGCGGTTGCAATATATGTAAGTTGCTTAGCCAAGGTCAACTGGTCTGCACTGAACTGCCGTTTCGCATTGAGTCCTAACGTGGGATCCTATATAAACTTGTGGAAACGAGTTAACGTGAGGGCGTTAACAATGGGCACCGAAGCTGTAAGTCGAAATTTATGGGACAACGGAAGTTATTGGGAGCAGTTTCTATCGTGTAGAGTATGGAGTGGGAAATTCTACAAGCCAATCACAGTTCAAAATTTGAATTGTATAAATAGGGAATACCAGACGGATGAAGCATCCGATGGAATGTTTGACCAATAAAACTATTAGGTCAGTATAAGGGTGGTTGGTATTGGGAGAGTCTATGGAACTGGTAACCTCTCTACCTTCAATGAAAGAAACTCCTTTTATAATATCTTACTCACAATAAACACTAAAGGTTACAAAAGTTCCATTTTAAATAGTACTTCCAGCAAGAGAAAATCACTATATACATAAAAAATACGGAAAAATATACTTGTCAATGAAATCTGTTAGTGTGCAAAATGTGGAGAGTTAAAACCGTGGAGTGTTTGAGAAAATTCATTGGGTGAGTCTAGAAAAGTGGTTAAAATAAGTGAGGGAAATCCGTAGAGTATGTCTAAAGAGCTATAAATAAAGCGTTTCATTATAACTAAACAAAACCGTACATAAATACCTTACTATGGGGAAAAATGTTAACAACACTAACAATGTACGTTTTAAAGGCAGAAAAACTGAAATGTCACCAAGCGTTGAGGGACGAAGCATGTCCTCAGGGCACATGTTAAAATTTAAAATCTAGGTGGTATATAAATATATATGTACTACAAAACCAATAATTATTATTAATAAGTGGGGCTTTAATTACCTAATAATTTCATTTTTCAACAAAAAGTTCAATTTCCCTAGAGAGGATATAATGTATCTCTTGAGATGTGAGTTAGTGGAGGTGTTAAGAAACAATGTGCACAAGCTGAATATATATATGTGTCCCATATTGATATGCGTATATATATATATGTACGTCAGCGAGCGTACTGAATTTGACTAAATCTCAAAAATTCTAATAATTTAAAAAATTATCACAAATAAATTATCCTAACTTCAGTACATAATTTCAGTATGATGTAGAGTCTGAGTTGCTGAATAATACGCTGTAATGAGTGACATATTCATTAGCTGTGTAAATAGCTTATATTTGTAGGTATACCTTTGTCTCATGTGATCCTGAATAGCGTGCGAATCTAGATTGTTCTATGGCAGAGTTATGCGGAAGCTGCCAACAACATGTACAATGTTTTTTGTCAAATACGCTTAAGTTAAACAGGGTGTTCGTAATTTATGCAATGAACAAACTTGCTAAATATTTAAGGCACCCAGTGGTATACTTATTACGAGTTGCATGCCAATATTTCTAGCTTAGGAGATGAGTACAATTTTCTTATAAAGCTGGAGTTGGCACTTATCATTTGAGCGACCAGTCGCAGATTGCCAAGTATTCGCGGGAAAAAGCATCGTAGGGGATTGGTTGGAGCCATTGAGTAGGCGGTATTCTCCATGGGAATGCAGACGTTTTGCGAAGGTTCGAGAACTGCCCGGGGCCTTCCTATAAGTACCGAGCGGGAGAGTTCTCGGGAGTCTGAACACGCACCCCGTGCCCGTGGGGTGCGTAATAGCGCACAACGCCTCAATACGTGCGCTTATACCGATTGTGACATCGATCTGTGACCTGTAAATATCCTGAATCCTGAACTCTGACCTGTAGATATCCTGGAATAGTTCGTGCGTCATGCGCGACTTCGTTTTATCTTCTCCGACAGTTGTTGTCGTGCACGTGAATGTGCAGTATCCAACGCTTATGTGTCGCGCCATTTACGTCCTTGACGTCCTTGCCTCAATGACGCGCCGTCTACGTTCTTAACGTACTTGCCTTAGTGACGCGCCGTCTACGTCTTTAACGTCCTTAATTCTCCAAGTGATGCACAGTGCGTCATGTTTGTTCCCGCAAGATGTTCCAGATCGGCCTTAATTCTCCAAGTGATGCATAGTGCGCCATGTTTGCTTCCTGAAGATATCCCAGATCGGCTGTAATTCTCCAAGTGATGCATGGTGAGCCATGTTTGTTCCCGCAAGATGTGCCAGATCGGCCGTAATTCTCCAAGTGATGCATAGTGCGCCATGTTTGCTCCCTGAAGATGTCTCAGATCGACCATAATTATTCTCCAAGTGATGCATACTGCGCCGTGTGTGTTTCCCTAAAGATGTCACAGGCCGGCCGAAAGTCCGAGAAGTAGTGACGTCGTTTGCGGTATCGGCCATCACTTTTCCCGACTACGTTTGCACACATTAATGTAGGCGGAAATGTGCAGTGTCTGGTAAGATCCGTGGATTCGTGAGCCAGATTCGTGCACAATTTGAAGTATGTACAATCTGTAAAGTCCTACCCTGTAAGTAATAACCTTGTCCACCGTGTTGGAGTGTATCGCCTTAGGAACACTTTGAACAGTGACCTTTAAGTTCTCCATTGTGTTTAGTTTCTTACGAATAAGCCGTAGAACTCGTGGGATGCTTAAAATATAGGGATACGTTCTAGTTAATTACTGTTAGTGATTTGAACATGTCCATTATGTCTAGACATATTGCCAAGCAGCTAAATCTAAAAAGGTAAATTTCTTCACAACCAGTGTTCATGCATACTCATGTTGCCATCATATGTCAAATGTTGACCGCTCTGATTCTCGAACGCAGTCATGCAATGTGATCGATGATCGACAAAAAGCCATTGACAGCTGATTTAAACGCATGCAGGCCAACACGATCGGAAGCCGATGCCGGCAGTAAATTCCGTACCCAACAGACCGACTGAACTGACGAGATTGGCATCTATCACTAACCAAAGTGACAGAGTGTGCGTTCTCCGCAGCACGTGTAATTCTCCTAAAGAACTTGAGGGCAGTGACAGAAGCCATTTTCGGCGCAAAGCCTGCTGGCTGAACTAATAAGTTCACTGAGTGAAATTTTGATGCACTTAGATGCATCAAAATTTCACACATTTTGTTTCAAAACGAAACACGCAAGTGCATCATAACAATAAAGTGTATCAGGATGGTTCATATAGGTCTTAGATTGCACTTGGCACGAATTGATGTGCATATGTGTTTCGGTTTTGTGACAAAGCCGTTGATGCACCAAGATGCATCGAAAACAAGTAAAATTGAACCACCTGAAAAGACAAAACTTCGTAAAACAACAGCGATCTGTGTTTTTGTATGCTACCACGTCTTGCTTCTCGCGTCTAACAAAACTACAAAGCTTTTGTTTATCATGTTTACGAGGAAATTTGTTTTTCTAACTGAAATATGTTATTCTGTTTGCTGCGATGACAACACCAAATTACGCCATAAAACACCTACGTGCTTCCTGATACTTCTCTGTGAACCACCTACGATATCAATTTTTTTTTCAGTGTTGGTCCAGCAGACGCAAGTGACTGTCAGTAGCTGAAGCCCAGACCGGTGAGCAATACTACAACTCAGGTAGCAAAAATGCTTAAAAGCATCCACGGACAACCTCACTGTAACCAAACACAGAATTAACCTTACGGAGCAACCCGATCTTACTTCAAGAACGTGACACAAGTCGCCTAATAGGCGGTTCAAAAGTAAGAGTCACATCGAAGACAACACAGCAAAGTGTGATCTATCTTCATATGTGGATGCTGCAGTTAAAGTGTCCGAAACCGACTGACAATCATAGACCCGGTTTTCCTGACATTCTACTTCATACTCCAGGCCGAGCACCATGCACTAGCGCGCGACTGATCCCGAGACTGGGTGACGTCATTACGCATTCTGGGGGCAGGTATAACTGCTATCAGAATGGAATAGTAGGAATAGTTGATCATCGTGTTCTCTAGCAAAGAGAGCATGTCACTAGTATGCAGAACGAATAGCAGCAGGCCAAGTACGCTACACTGATGGACGCCAGACTCCACCGCAACTGAGGCACTCAAAAAAACCGTCAACAGCAACACTCTGTGTTTGCTCAGAAATATAATTACGAATGATCGACAGAATCCTACCACCCACGCCCAACGATTGCAATTTGTACAATAACGCCCTGTGGTTGACCCTGTTAAACGCCGAGCTAAAGTCCAACTGTACAAGGCGTGTCTTAGTCCCACAATCCAGTGTAGACTGCATATGGTGTGATACCTACAACACAGAATTACTACAACTCACACCAGTTCTGTACGGAAACTGACCAGCAGAGAGTGAATCCGTAGCCTCCGCAAACTAACCAAGCTTAGAAGCGCCCAGTTTCTCGAATACCTTCGACAAAATTGGCGTCAACGTAAGTGACCGATAGTTGGTGACATGAGGCGACATCGGCCCTTTGGGAATGGGAGTAATATTGCCAGTACGCCAACAACGGGGGGAATTTCTTAACCGTATTAGGCGCTGCTTTAAAAAGCAAATGAAACAGACCCACCGGGTCCACACCTCCATACGGATCAAGGCTCTCAAGCAGCATCCTGATGATACCAGATCTCAACGCCAAAGACGTTAAACGAATTTCAGGATGACATCCACGAGGAAATGACTACACATCTCTACTTTGCTATCAGTCAAAGTGAGCCGACAAGAGTTCCATCCTAGCCATGGGATCAGCGATGATACCACCACCGGGACACAAGGGTATTGTTGGTTGTCATCAACTATACAGACAGTTTGTGCAATAACTGTTCCTATGGTTTCTCTCGTGCCAAGAATACAACATTGCTTATATTTCTGGTAAGGATTAAGAGCCCAGCCTAAGATAGCCTGAGATGCCACCCTCAAATAGTTCGACTCGTCGGTGTGACGGCATTCGCAGACATGCGGTCACGGCTGAGTATCATTTTAGTCCGACTGAGTCCTCCCGTTACTCTCTTTGCTTCCCGAGGCAGGTATCAGTTTTCAAGTTTGCACTTGAGCTGAAAGTGATGAGATCAGTAGATTAGATTCGGTAGATGGCAGTAGATGGACCGACGGGCCCATTCTGGAGCAGGCAGGATTCGCGCTACGGCCTCGTTATATCAAAATAGGATCAACGGGTACAGATTGCACAGCAGAAATTATTGCACATCAGAAGAACTCAACCACAGTGGTAATGCCTTTGTTTTTCAAATTTTCATTTGGACACGAGTACCTTTTAAGAGGATCCGAGCTACGGTTGCCACTGCTGCTCCTGGACGACAAAGAGGCCATTGCTTCACCAAGTGTTTGCAGTCTAGCAATTCAAGACCTCTGAAGTACCTCTACGTGGTAGCATAGATAGAAGACTGTATGTAGTTCTCCCTATGTGTTTGTTTCTTCGAGCTCGCGATGCACAGATTGAGTAAAAGCTCAAGAGAGGAAAAGGAAAAGCTCTTGCTGAGATTATAACCACAAAGGGAATGAAGAAAACGGGGTTTTGTTGAATAAAACGTTTGCTCCTGTCAGTCAGCGACGGCGCGAGTACAGACTCAAATAGAATCGCGGAGACGGTCTTGAACATTGAAGAACGGTAACTGTAAAAAATTTCTAAGCCCCATTTTTTAACGGCGTGCTACACCAATGTACCATTTTCAAGGAATTTATTTCAGGTTGTGATCTATAAAGAATATGCAGTGTACACGTGTTTCATTTAAGCTGATCGTGATTTAAATGGGTAACTGTGTTTTGGGAAGTGATTGCTTAAAAAAAAAAACAAATCTTTGCCTTAAAAGTCATTATTGTCTCAAAATTTTCCTGTTCTAATAAATTACCTGAAAATTGCCCAATAAATCATTTCCAAACATAAATACATTAAAATACAATTCTAGTCAGCAATTTTTGCATTCAAATGCGGGTTATCATTTGTCATACTATAATATTTTAGTTATATATGCAAATATAGCTCAGGGGTGCTCATCAAGACCCCATACCTATGTATTTAACAGTTCAATGAATATCTGAGTCTTGCAGAAAGTTGCAAACCTGTGTTTTCCTGCGTTTAGTCTCAGCTACGATTGGACATCATGACAAATTTTGCTCATGCAGCTCAACGATCCAACCACGTTCTAATGAGGTTAGTTTACTAATTTTATGCAAAGTAGCACTGTTTTACCGTGAATGACAACATCGCACTGAGGTGAAATCCATGAATTTCCCTACAGTTAGATTTTCGTGTGACTTGGCATTAATTCTTTGAACAGCTGGTAAGTACTTCAGTTATTAAATCGATTATACAGAAATTGTTTGTCTTCTTGGTCCTTTAAATATTCCAATGAGTAAAGTTCACTTATAAAACTTGTAGAGTTTATCCACACAAAATATAATTTTCTTTATTTTCACTTGTTTTAATCTTTTGATCAGGAGTATACTGAAAGCAGAACATTGTATTGTTCAGTGTGAATGGGAACCAAGGGAGAGATAATTGTCCTAAAGATATACGTCCTGCATGTTCAGCGACGCTCGTCACAAGGTTACGACAGGTAGAACTCACGTAGCGAGTATCACGATCAGAGTAACAAATATATAAAGAAGACGGACGCGCAACTTGCAGAAGGCAGCTTACTTCTGAGAGGAAACCCACGGTAGCAGCGGAGGTTGCGTGCTGCACAGTCGCGCTGAGAGCCCCAAGAACGAACCCAGGCTAGGCGCTGTCTTTCTCATGGCGCTCGGCGCTGAATCAGTAAATTTGCTTGAGGCGGATAGCGATCGTGAAGGTACTTACCTTAGGGTGGGGGCGGATCGTTGAACTTTCCGTTTCGGCGCCTTATTTCTTAGCGACCAGTCGTCGGCTGGGGCTATACTCTCCCCTAGGGCCAGAGGGCCTATGTCTGCCAACGAACCAGTGAGTGGGGGATTCTCAGTGGAGAATGCAGTCAATGGTAAAAATGCTAACTAGAATGATTTGAATCTTCACTTGTTGAAAATTATCACAGATTAGCAATTTCACATCGTTCAATTTCAAAGATCGATGCCCGAAAAACAAGACGTTTAGCAAGCAAACGTCGTTCACAGCATGACCGGATTTCCTGTGGAGGTTCATATACATCAGATGAAAACTTATTGCATTTTGACTCTCTATAGTTGAGAGGGAAAACATATTCTTGAACAAAAAACGTCGTATAACTCAAATTCCTTAAGCCGCGAAGGCTTAACGCTGTAGCGAGAAGAGTACCAAGGCCGTTCAGCTTAAAATCCTGCGAACAGAAACTAAAGAAGCAAGCTGATACCTAATTCTGAAATTGTATATATACCGTAAGCAGAGCATTGACATCTATTGCATTCTATTTGTACACTCGTATCGAAGAAAGCTAACCGAATGCTGAATTAAGTTCCTTTTGTAATCTTCATGTTAGTATGAAATGAGTTAAGTACCGGATGAAAGGTCTGCATTGGAGTCTTCTTTCGATCTCACTTCTGTCAACACGGGGGTCATTCAACCGTGACAATCGTTACATTCGGAGCATACTTATTGCCAAACCTTAGCCTATAACCTTAAAAGTTGTATGATTAGCCTGATATTGTTTTCACAATAATAGTACCAGTGTTTAATAGTGCTAATGGAACTATTCCCAACTTTATGTGATTATTGTTGTTTTAGCTCTTTACTTTTAAATTGGCCGTGACGATCGTTACACAGATGCAACCTTGAGTTCGACTTAGTGCTACAAAAGTGAAAAACTCTCTGAAAGTACAAATAGATATCTGAATACTTTTTATGGGAGTTATAGATGAAGGATTAGGCTATCCAAATATGCATAGGTCTCAAAAAAACTATCATGAGGCAAAAAAAAAAAAAAAACAAGTAAAATAGAAGTCGACTAATTTAAAATTTTAACCTTTCGGAATGAAAAATCCCATCATAAGAAAAAAATCAATGAAACTATCTATAACGCATGAATAAAAATTTATTTATTTTCTAATCAATGAGGGCAACATTGATGTTGTCGGGAGGAGGTCTAAAATGCAAATGAGCGGAGCTGCGTGCAGGAGCTGGATGGCAGCTCCCCAACAGTCGGCAGATTTCAGGCAAAGTGTGGACAGTATGGAGCAGTAGAGCCGAGGTCATAATGTTGAGGCTGGGTTTGGTTCTATGGATGTGGAGGGATTCTAATGTAGTGAGTTCAATGGGATTGGAAAAGTCATTCCTACTGATGGGATGGTTGTTTTGCTCAGCATGTAGACGGGGGGCTGGATGTGAGGGGTTCTCATGTGGTAAAGCAGTACGACTGGATACATCTAAATGTTGGTCAATACGGGCTTCGAAATGTTGCCCAGTGCTACCCACGTAAGAGGCACTGCAGACCTGGAATCGGTAACTTCAGATAACACTGGACAAAAGTGGTGTAGGGGTGTTTGTCTTTAATTTGAAGTAGGCACCTACGGTAAATGTGTTTTTGTATGAAAGTTTGAAGTTGATATGTGCGAAGGCTTCAGACAGGAACGTTTTCAAAGTGTTTAGTGTGCTAACAGCTGCTTTGTTGTAGTACAGAAGCGACAGAAGCGAGTGAAAGAAGTCTAATTTACTGACCCAGGGTTTGCTTTTTTGAAAAAAGTTGAGAAAAATGTTAGACCAAGGCATCATTACTGATTCGATCTACCGGTTGCTTCACAATTTTCAGGTGCTTCCCTGGAGTCATGTACGGGCTTCCAAAGATACGCAAAACCTGTAGCCCCTTACTGACAATTCTAGCTGCATGTAAAACACCGTCCTACCCTATTGAAGAATTATTCGTTTCATTACTTGAACCTTCAACAACCAATCAGTACACTTTGCGCAATTCATATGATTTTCGAGTCCGAATCAAAAACCTCCATTTGCCTCCCAATGTCAACTTAGCCATTTTTGATATCATCTCCCTTTTCACCAACATCCCCTTAAAGGAAACAATAGATATGATTTGTAACAAAATCTTTAATGACACGAACCTATTCCACAATATGGATGAACTTACCTTCAGAACTTTCCTTAGCCTTGCAATCAAAGATTCCTTCTTCACGCTCAACAATATACTGTACACGCAAATAGATGGAGTTTCCAGGTGCTCCCCGCATAGTCCGTCACTGGCAAATATCTTTCTATGCCATCATGCAACCCTTTGCCTTAACGACTGCGCACGTGATTTCAAACCGATCCACTATAATAGTTATGTAGATGATACTCTTCTCACATTCAACAATCAAACAGATTCTGATCTTTTTCTGCAATATTTGAATAGTAAACATCCACATATCAAATTCACCGCCAGAAATCGATCAAATAATTCGTTAGCTTTTCTTGATGGTTTAATAACTAACAAAGACTCGACACTGACCACTGGAATTTACAGAAAACCCACATTCTCAGGCCTCGGGACAAGTTTTCTCAGTCACTGCAACAATCAATTCAAAATCAATGCAATAAAATCTTTAGTATTCGAGCATACTATTTGTCTTCCTCCTGCCTTGCTTCTTCAAACGAAGTTGACTTTCTCCCAACATTCATGAAAAATAACGGCCATCCGCACCATTTCTGGACCACTACTGCAAATTGTTCCTAGACAAACTGATCGATCCCGGCATTAGCAAACCCTGGGTCAGTAAATTGGACTTCTTTCACTCGCTTCCGTACTACGACAAAGCACCTGGTAGCACAGTAAACACTTTGAAAGGTTCCTCTCTGAAGCCTACCCACATATCAACTTGAAATTTTTATACACAAAAAAACACATTTACCATAAGGTCCTACTTCAAATTTAGAGACAAACCCCACACACCACTTCTGTCCAGCGTTATCTACCGTTATCAATGCCTGGCCTGCAGTGCCTCTTACATGGGTAGCACTGGACAACATTTCAAAGCTCGTATTGACCAACATTTAGGTGTATCCAGTCGTACCGGTTTACCACTTGCGCTACCCTCACATTCAGCCCCCCGCCTGCATACTGAGCAAAACAACCATCCCATCAGAAGGAATCACTTTTCCATCACAGACTCTTCCAATCTCAACGAGCTCAGAAAATTAGAGTCCCTCCACATCCATAGAACCAAACCAAGCCTCAACATTATCACCTCGGCTGTACCGCTCCTTACTGTCAACACTTAGCCTGAAATCTGCCGACTGTACACGAGCTGACATCCAGCCCCTTCACGCAGCTCCGTTCATTTGCATTTTAGACCTCCTCCCGACAACATCCATGCTTTCTTCATTGATTACAAAATAAAGAAATTTTTATTCATGCGTTGTAGGTAGTTTCATTCATTTTTTCTGATGATGGGATTTTTCATCCTGAAAGGCTAAAATTTGAAATTAGTCAACTTCTATTCATTACTTGTATAGGTTTTGTTACGTGCAATTACCATTTTTTTCAGATGCCAAAGTAGCACCGTGACGATCGTTACACTGCGAATATCTTGCAGAAAATAATATCAATAAAGCAATCTTTTGGTAGTCGTTGGGTCTTATAACGCATTTTAACCATAATATTTTTATTTGTGAACATGCAGTATATATGACTTCGCACGATAATAAATATTTCAACTGACCATTAAAAATTTATAATTGGTTTCCAAGTGCAATCCCTATGTATCATAGTTTTGAAGCATCATGTTTTCTTAGTACCATGGAAAATTATGAGTTGAATTTGTTGTATTTTTCTGACTGTAATAAGGTTGTTTTTTTATAAAATTGTTCATCTTTGAGACAGTGTTACAAAAATTTGGTTTAATATTTTGGTGTTTTCTTTTCAGATCTTCAGCGTTGAGGTTTTCAGCTTTAATTTGGTATACATAAAAGTTACTTTTGGTGAATTTTCAGCAATTTTCAAATTGTAGCCTCAGGTTGACGTCAGAGTGGAATGACCTACGGCTTTTCGTATGAAGCCTCCTTCAACGATAAGTCAGATGTTCAAGAGATTTTAAAAGTGGAGTGCGGTGGAGTTAATAACAATAATTATCCCGAAAGGAGATCATGATACTTGTTACTTCTATTTTGCGCACTCCCCGATTATCAAGCTTCGAGGATTAAAGCGAAACCCTCGTAAGTGCGTGCACGACTACGAAAAATTGTTAGTACTTACTGAGCGAAATGATAATTCAGAAATTTATACAGCCTGAGATAACGTTCTATTTAATTTTGCACAAAGCTGCAAAATTAAATTCTTACGCCGCTATTATGTATTAACGTTAATGTTTCTAAGCTAACACAGATTGAAAAAATGCTATTAAAATGCAATTGTCGGGATCATAAAAGCTCACAATTTATTTGCAATATAATAATTTGTTGAAAATATAACAAACTATATAATGAGCATCGTCGTGTGTTTATTTCTTTATATATTTGTATGTGTATATATTTACATGTCTATGCATTTATATATTTAAAGAAGTTTCATTGAAGACCACGGAGAATTGGCTGTTGGTGATTTTCTTCTCTTTTTTTCAATATCTCGCATTGCGCTCTTTTGTACAGGTTTAAAGTGCCTTAAAATGTCTCTGAGATTCATGATTTTAAAATACAGTTATTTGTAATTAAAAAGTGCCGACCAACGTTTCAAATGTGCGTACCTTCATCTTTACGGTTTATAAATTTTTAAAAATGATTTCTGAGCAAGTTTGAAATTGGTTTGGAACGTATCTAGGCAACGGATTCAAAAAATATCAAATAAATCGGTAGCCTAGATACGATTCAAACCAATTTCAGTCCAAGATTTCAAACTTGCTCAGACATTGGTTTCAGTATTTCTTTACCCTGAAGATCAACGTACCTACATTCGAAACGTTTGTCGGCACTTCTCAATCATTGTAAATAGCTGTATATGAAATCACGAATCTCAGTTATGTTTTATGGCGCCTTAATCCCGTACAAAAGAAGGCAATACGTAAAATAATAATAAAAAAAAACGAACAGAAAATCAACAACGGCACATTCCCCGTGGTGTTCAAAGGAATTTGTTTAAATGAAAATCTACTGCAAGCTAATACTAATATTTATATGTTTATATATTTGCATGTTTCGTATCCCTCTCTTAAAGAAATAGATAGGCAGAAAACAGGCCAGGTTGCGAATTTTGTTATTAGGTTGCGTGTTCGTTCAGATCGATGACCTGATTGTATTTAGAAGATGGCGAGAGTGAGGCCCTTATTTCATAATTATTTCAATGCATTTCTTGCTTGAAACAGTTCTCGATATTGAGATAATGACGTTATTTTCAGCACCTCTTAGCGTTGTTATGGAATCTGATTTTTATTGTCACGTTTTCCATACAACAAAACATATATGTTTGTTTGTTTGCTTCATTGAAAACTGATAGGTAGAAAATAGGCCAGGGTGCAGATGATGGCAAACGTAGATCTGAATGCAGTTTTTTTCTTTTCCAAGGTTGAAGTCCACTCAGTGCAGATAGACATAGCTTCTCTAAACACTCTCTTGCATCGTGATTCGTAATCTCTCTGAGGTTCCCTTTACCCGAGCTTCAGCTGCCCTGAGGTAAGATGATGCTTTTATTGACAGCATAACTATTGTAGCAATTGGCCAAATATTCTTCAGCGGTAAGAAGGCGGGTAAAGAATGCGAGTATTTCTCTCAGCAAATAATTTTCTCTAAATTGGGTTCTTCTTTCAACAGAACAACACTTCAGTTGAGGAAAATTTCCGAGCTATATGACAGCGTTGTTGCAGTTTTGGTATTTGCCATATTACCAAACAGTTCGCCGAACAGCTTTAGGAGAGTTCACTAAATTATAGAAGTTCAGAAAAAGTAGAGAAGCAGTGTGTGTTTTCTTTTTACTTCATGAAAAAAGGAAAAAAAAAACACAAGCTGAGAAAATTCGGTGCCATTTGACAATATTCAGCGCTTTAATATCGGCACATTTCCACAGGAACCACATGTTTTAAACTTCTACAAAAATTTCCTCAAGGATATTCCACCGTTTACAAAAGCTTCAAAAAAATCTCAAAAATACCCTAAGAAGTCCGGTGACCCAGGTTAAACAATTAGTCTTTGCGCAGCTTTGGAACAAAAAGAAAAACATCAGTACCTATTGAGCGAATTAAGGGAATAATAGCTACTCTCTGTTCAAGCCTCCTTACGCACTAGCTACACTATGATCCAAAGAGATAAAAAGAAGGGACGCAAAGAATGTCAAGAGAAACGCGGAACCCATGCACGAGTCAACGCGCATGGGAACAACAAACCGAGAAAGAAGAACAGAACTAAGCATGATTAGCAGAAGCATGAAAGTTGAAGGTTGCTTAGGGGCACGGAAGGTAGACATTTCGAAGACCAAGCTAGTGGCCAAGGTAACCTACAGAATCCTAGGGGTGCTGCCTCCATAACACTGTAAGGGCGGACTCAACTAACATTAAAACGATAAACATATATTGAAGGCATGGTAAATTCACTGAGGGCACCGATCACAGCCAGGCAATTAGCCTGCATTCGCTGCTGGCACTCCAGGAAGAATAACTCAATAATTCGTCGCCGGTACCACGTATTACCTAGGGCTAAAACCTTACGAAATTGACCCTAAACGGCTACTATAAAAGACAATACGCGGATAAAAAAAAAAAAATACATACATTTCAAAATAATATCACAAATTCTATTTACTTTGCAAGCTTTATGAACCATCCCCGATCAATGTATTTCCATTAAAAATTTACCCTAATCACGGAAATTTGACAAAATTAAAAGTCTAGAAGAAAATGACTTCCGCTGGCTGTAGCCAGCATGTAGATTTTTTTTAGATTGTGCTCTATTTAGCCTTTTTTTATTGCAGTTATTTAAAGCATTTATTCTAAATTAACATATAAAAAAATGGATCGACATGCAGTATAACATACGGTTCTTTTTGGCCTGCCAGCTATACTCTAGTTGCACTTTCCGTATGTACGTGATTTAAACACTATTTGAGGTTACAATAACATATTCAAAAATGCGGAAGCAAAAAACGATAATTTTATCGCACCCACAATACGCAGTTCAGTGTATTGCTCTCCCACTGCGTTGAATTTTTTTTCAAAATTCGTCTACTTACAGCACGCTCTTTCTATATTGTAGCGCTGACCCTCTAAAAACTGATTGCATAGTCTGTTCTCTTTCTCTTCGGACTTTAATTATTGACGCTAACAACATCACCTCATCACACCATTTTTACAGACAAGCTCGTTAACCTTTTCACTCTGATTGAAAACTGCGAATACAGAAATATATATTTTTAATCTTAACTAAAAATACTTCCTACTGGTTATAGTGGCTCATCAATATTTTGAGTTTGAACGTAGGCTAAAAGTGGAAAAGCTTTTGGACTAGCTATCACATATTCTACTAAACTTTTGAGAGGCTAAGATAAAGTCGTATTGGCTACACATCCCAATATGCACTGGTCCGCGTTGCAAACTTGCAGATAACAGACCTTAGCACGGTCTGCTGGCACCTGTTTAGGCCCTTATAAGGAGTGTACCGCCGCAATCGACAGCAGTCGGGTTATCATAGCTATGGCGTCAGAGACAGAATAATCAAATAGCAAGTGCAACCCTTCGAGCGTGCGCATTGCTAGCTTCGTCAGAGCACTCGTAGTAAATTGTGAATGGTAGAAATGCTAACGCTATAATCCAAACTATCGCAAAATTTAAACTCCTTGATTAAAAGGTAAAGCTTGGGCAAGAGGAAAAAAGCGTAGAATCGTAGCCACTCTAACCACTCTAGCAATTCGACCCTCGATTTATACGACGAGCGCCTATTAGAATCCATAGTCCTGGAGCTATCACTTTCTCATTGCATAGGGAAGTAGTTTAAATGGTTCTTGAAGCGAAGACAGTGCCCCGTGGTTGGCAGAACACAATCTATTGGTGAAATAACTCTAGAATACAAGCGTCTTTCATCTCATGCTTCCTCTTTGTAGAATATGTACTGCGGTGTCTTTTGTTGGATGGAGAGTTTCACCATCGAGAGCCGGGGGAATGTTCATTAATTTTCCTTCTGTAGAATCGTTTTCCTATCACTCTCATTTAAATCTTCTTAACAAAATTGGCTTCAGCAGAATTTGCGAGAAGTTCGACTCGACATCTATCCGATCCTGGCGAGCTACGTACGGCTGCGCCTCAGACGGGAACAAGCTATCATAGTTTTTTTTCGCATTTATATTCTAAAATTTGTAGCTGACAAAATCTGATCTTTTTAGCACGCTAGTTGGAACAGCTCTGAAGAAATGTGTTTTTTCAATATGCATTCTTATTATTTTAAAAGAAGATCAGCCTGTAGCTATATAGTGGGCGGTTAGTTCAAAAATCGTGCATTTGATGATACAAACTCGTAAATTAGCATGATGACTCTATAATGTATACTAAATAGATCTATCAGAATAGCCACCGAAAAATCCAAGATGGCGGTCATGTTTACAGATATGTAAAATCGAAAATAAATGTGGGTTAAACTCCTGTACTTCATCTCCATTTTCCTCGTAGAAAACGGAAAAAAGGGGTTCTGGGGGATAACACTATCTCCCCCGACAGTTTTTGAGTTACAGAGAGGATTTTGGTATCAAATGAAGCGGAATTTAATTCTGCTCAACAAATCGTCGACTATTTTATTTTCGAATGACGAGACAAGTAACAGCGCACTTTTGGGGAAAAAACTTGAATAACTTTTTTCTCTAAATTTGAAGTGTGTAATTTTTTTTAGTTTTACAGGTTCAGAGTAAACAGCTACATTTATTTCCATCCACTTAAACATGGCGTGTCAGAAACAAGGATTATTAAGATTGCCACTCACATTTTTTTCATTATATTTCTTAAGTTGGGACATTTAGAATAGAGTTAATTTGCATAACTTAGATTGTATTTTGGCTCTAACCTGAAAATCTGAGGATAGGTTATACTACTATTGATACCGCAACTACCTTAGCGTTCCATACTATTATGGATATAGCACGTCGACGTGGCAACGGTTAGACGCGCCACTTCTTATTTGATCTTTGTGCTGAAGGGTTGTGGGGGTAATCGGTGAATTTGTGCGTCATATGTTAAATTCCATAGGATTTATTATTAACTAGAAACTGTCTCAATTCTTTGTTCATTACCTTCGAGCTTGTTCCATAGGTCTGCCAGATCTGAATTAATTCTAGGAAATTTTCATCACTTTGTTAACTAGTTTTTGATCTCCATTAGTTCTAATTTGCTACGTTAGCACAGTTTTGCTCGGGCTGTGTCGTTCTGCTACTGGGGTTCCTGCTCCTGGTATATTCCTTGGGAAGGGACCCCTAGTGGTGGTGTAAAGCTGCCCGGGCAGGACAAGGTTAACCTTCCTTTACTGCAAGCTAACAAGATTCTGGAAATTATATTAAGCAGCATTGTAGGTTTATATATTCACAGATTATTAATGCAACTATTTATCTGTTGCAGACATCTACCTGCAATGTTTATAACTTGTGTCAGCTAGCCACAGTGACCTTTGCAACACTTTGTGCCGTTTAGTATTTATGGAATTTCAAAGAGACTCTTAAGCTGACCCAGTCTCATTCATTGCTCCTTATAGTTTTGGCTGAACGCTCCTAGCACAACGTTAGGGCAAAACAGCCCTTACAACTATTATGTGCACGAACAGACAAAATTTCAAAGAAATTCCCCCTACTTTAACAGGTAACTCTTTTTTTTTTTTGCTGTTTTTTAATTATGGATGACACTATGCGTCATGTTGTTTGCCAGTGATTAACAAAAGATACTTGTCAAATTAAGCATAACAGCATTCACGTCTTCTACTATTTTCACAGCAGCTTGCATTCGGGTCCTATCTGTAAATAAAGAGGGGGCTATATTGTTTCAACTGTGCCCCCTCTAGAGTAATATTATCATAAGTTTACACCAATAAAGAAAACAGAAAGCTCAACATTTGCATCGTTGCAGAAAGATCAAACTCGGCAGCACTGAACACCAGTGATATTGAAATAGAAAATGATATAGCACAGTGCCGTCCAAACACGATGAAAGGATGTTCATATGCAACTCATTATCTAACGCTTTTTGACAGTGCGCTTATTTAGTACTCTAACGAAAACCACATTATTTTTTGCTTATCGAAAACAACATGTTGTGATAAATTTGATGGCCCTCTCAATATTTAATTTCAAATAGGGTTTACTGGTGACAGACGGAACTTCACGAAAGTACTTCGTACTAAACAAGCGGGATTTCAGACAATAGGAAAACCGTTCATTGTGATACAGGAAATTTACTCACAAGCAAAAGCAAAATTTTGAAATTAAAGGTAAATGGTGGAGAAGATGCATTGAACATTAGTACGCAAATTATCTTAAAAGCAATAAAAAGTAATTTTGTATTTTACCCACAGCTGATACTGATGAAAGGTATCTGTTGCTGATAAATTCATTCTTAATTGTGCCACCATGAACAGTTTGTTTTCTGTGTCAGGTCGCTTTCTTAAAAAGAAAAACTTTTATCGAAGTTTCATCAATTAGCTGCATGACGTTTTAGTAGGCAAGGTAAAGTCAACTTCACCGTACACCCCAAACTCTGAAACCCACAGATATAGGCCAAGGTACCACAGAGGCACGGCTGCATCCAGTCACTGATCACCAAGAGCTATGGCGCCAGCAACTATAGGCTCATATCTCGACAACCTCCGACCACATCCCACAGGGGCATTTAGGCACCAATGCTGACTCAGCTCTCCAATCAAGCGCAAGAACGTGCCTGTTGGCAACAGTCTCGATCACGCACATTCTGCGTGTACACGCTAAGTTCAAGCATCTGCTACAGAGGTACTGGCATTCAGTCAAAAAAACGTTTCATTCTCTGCAAATCAACTGAAAACTGATTGGTATATTATCTGAAATGAGATATCTATGATGATACTCTACATTAATACGTCATGCACACAGATTCATAGGATTCACAGCGGACACCAGATTCTTCAGATGGAATAAGAATGCTACGTATATCAAAGATAAACTTGTGCAGCTATAACGACTACCTCTGCGGGTAAAAATGCCCAAATTTACTTACCATCTCTTCAATATTGTCAGATTTTGTCCCCTCCCTTTGGATGACCGGGGCCACCTGCTCGTCGCCTCTCGCTCTCTGCTTTTCTACACGCAGGGGCTTGGGATAAACGGTGCAAGCCCAGGAAAAGCACTAAAAGAGCATAAAAGGCAGAAGAAGTTCTGCGAATTGCTGCTTTCTTCTACTATACCGGAGATTTAAATTGTAGGGTTCACCGCTTTGTGCGAAAGACTTGCACTCGTCGGGAAATAATCACGACTCGATTTAGCTCAGATTTGCCACCCACTCGCACATGGTTACACGTGCTTACATCGTACTATTTTGTAAAGTTTATTAAATACATTAGAGTCTGCTGGGATTCGAAGCTGGGAGGGGGGAGGGGGATATTCCTATTCCGAGTTGGAGCTGGAGAGCGTTTTTCCTATACTAAGAAAAAGTTTGATGCATACCAATGTTCCAAAGAGAAACGTTTAGATCCACGTAGGTGTTTCGTGGCGTGGTTTGGCGTGTCACTGTAGCAGACACTGCAGTCAGAAAAGGCTATTTCGACTAAAAGAAAGTGAAAATGCTTCATAGTTTTGTTATAAAACCGTGAGCAGTCGTTTCACACTACCACGCAGAACGCTATTCTACTTTAAAATTTCGTCTCATCAGGTGCATCAACGTTACCCGGTTGGACGCATCTTGGTGCATCGCCGGCCTTGTCCCAAAACCAAAGCACATGAGTGCATCATCAACGTGCCAAGTGCGTCATGAGACCCCTATATGCATCATCATTATAGACTTTAAGGGGGTCATTTAATGGAAAATGGTCATAATTTTCAATTTTTTTTATGCTCAAAAAGTGTCCTCAGGTATGGGGCTATAACGTTCCAAATTTTTAGGGGG
>LQNS02278070.1:47570574-47581463 GCA_001587735.2 Parhyale hawaiensis
AAATATTATAATAAAACTTTCGCCCGTCTTCGGTGGTTTTGGAAGATATAGTTTGTATACTAGAGAAGATCACAACACCAACCCCTCGCTATGAATCTGGTAGAGCACTCCGACAAGTGCCGTTTGGTTGTGCAATCCTGCACTCAGACGACGCAAGCATTGTCAGTTTGCCAAAAATATCAAACCGTTTTGAAATCACAAAATCATTTTGTGCAGTCACGTAACCATTCCCAACACGGTCAAAATGCTTGCGCAATCACTATGTTTGCGCAAATTATTTGTACGTTTAGGGGCCCCGTTAGGATAAAAAGTTGGGAAAACTACACATACTACATGGTAGAATTCAAGTAACATAAGGCAGTCATACATTTTGTAATACTAATGATCGAAAATCATAGTTAATGTTCGTAAACAAAGGTAGTGATACCCATAACATGACCCTAAAATTTAGGGAAGGTTGTCTTCGGTGTCACTCGGTGTTACCCAACCTGAGTCGCATTGGAGGCCGGTGTAGCACAGGTGACACCGAAGGCCTGATTGCTACACGCCCCAAGTTGGGCGTAGTTCGAATGTGCTGAAGCGACTTCCTGGCTTCAGCTTAATATTGGCTTAATATACACGAGTAAACTCCTCTGTAAACCAATATAGCAATATGCTATATGGGCCATAAATTAGGTAGGAGTGTAATAGGCTTTGTGTTTAAATGCCACAGTAAACCGACAATTCATTTGAGAATTATTATCGGAAAACAGTGCAACACGGCCAGTGAACACCATAGTAGTCTTATATGAGTCACCTTTTCTGAGGACTTAAAGATCCAAAATTTAGTAGACATGTACAGCATGTGCAGCTAAGACAGTTGAAGAAAATCATTAACCTGATGTCCTGCACCTCCTCCCCTCCTGCTACAAGCCAGAATACCAGGTAAAGGCACGCAGGCTCCGGTAGGAATTAGTGAACGTGCGAGCTCTGGTAGTAGATTAACTCCAAGGTAGAATCAATTTTTGATTAAAAAATTAAATGAGCAAAGGAAAACGTATTCTACAGTAAGGAACTAACTTTTCATACATCTATCAGAAGACTCTCCAGTATTCTGTAGAGAAGAAACACCTGGTGAGTGACACACACCTGCATAACAGTAAGATAAGGGCCTTTTTAAGTATTTCATGAATAATATGTATATGACCTTGCATGTATATAAGTGTCGACTGCCGTCGCTTCAAGTCATCTATTGTACTATTTGCAAATGCATTTTGAAATTGAAAGCTAGTTTGCTTAGTCTGGGGTATGGATTCTACTCGGCGCTCACTTTAGCAATATCCATATTTTCTCACTCGAGGGTTGAACTTTTGTTTTTAGGGTGCCCATATAGGAAGGAGACACGAAGTATATCAATACACTTTAGCGTTTTTTCACAATGGTGTATGCCTATCTCGGATTTTTATCTCTTACTCGCACCTGGAACTATCAAGGAAGGAAGCACGCATCTTCTGATTTTTCATTCACATAAGTTACATTACCCAAATTATTAGGCTTGTAACCAACGCATTTTGTTCGCATTTTGTTCAAGCAAGGATCATAGCAAAGGCAACCGAATGATGGGCGTTGTCAACCGGGTGGCAAAAATGAGCCTCCGAGGTTTGAACTTGTTTGGAATCTTTCGCATTGTTGACTTCGAGTTCAAGCGCGAACTATCACTTCATTTCTATTAAGACTTCCAAAAACGGTGTACTTCGTTTTATTTCCTTCCGTTTCTTGAAATGGATCCAAACTGAGACGCCATAGTGGCTTGTTTACAAGAACAATAGCCCAGTGACCGCAGGCAAGAGCAACAAGGGAAGAATATTACCCAAAAGTGCACTCGCTGGATGCTGCCGATATCTCCACACCCACTCAGTGGCCCCCTGCCTGTGTGTGCACAGATCGCCAGATGTTGGGCATGAAAACAATTATCGCAACTGAGCAGAACTTGGTGCGCAAGAGTCAAGATGGCAGTGGGACACACTGTGTGGTGCGTGTAGCTGCTAGAATGCTGACCCTTACGAATGAAGAGGCTTCACTTATGAGGGTTCGGTGTCCTTGCTCACTCAAATTACTATGCCGAAAATTAAGAGTGATGGTGCGTAATAGGAAGCTAATGACTGTAGAAACACTGTGAAATACTGGTGCATGTGCTACAGCGCCAGAGGTTGAAGTAATGCCCGTATTATAACTGGTGCAGAAACTTTCAGATATTCAAGACGTTTTGCAACGTTTGATGGTGCCCCGCCATGCTGTGGCTTTGCTGTGAGAAGCAACAAACTAGCTACTAGCTGCTAGTGTTGGTAGGACTTCAGTACTGAAAGTGTTGAGTGAGGTAATATTTACATGTAGCACTAGTAGTTCACAGAACGTATTGCAAGACGAACACAATTAATTGGTACAATTGTAGTTCTAACGACACAAGCATAAGCGTAGCCAGAAATTCGTCAAGGGAGAAGTCGCCAGATTGCTATGAGCTCTCAGCCTCGGAGGGCCTCTTTAGCTCAGATTGTAAATCACATCTATCTTTTGTGAAGAAATGAGCGCTTTATTAAGGCTGCTGTCACCATTTGCACGTGTTTTGAATTAAATCACCTCGTACCGCAAATGAGCCCCCTGCCTAAGCCCTGAGGGGGCAGCCGCGGGTCTCCTCTCTGGCTACGGCTCTGAACATATGCGCAGTAAGCCCGGTACGAATCATTGTCAATGCAAAAATTAATTTGTTCTCCTTTATTACTTAATTACTGATCATACAATGAGTGAACCTCTTCCCAGTCGCGGAGACTTTGAACAGCAAGCATTTGGGCAGCGTGGATTTGGTCTCGAAGACTCGCCGCCTGGCAGAAGGATATATAACATTGTATCAAATGCGTTCTGTAGGCTATGTTGAGCTGCCGCCGGTTCCTGAGGTGCTGATCCTCATCCCCGATCAGAATAATTCTATGTTTCCAGCTGATAATAGTTTGTCTTTTTGTTAGCGGGGGCAAGAGATACATGTACATCTAGGCAGTATCGCAGCAACTACGACGGGATGGTAGCATGTTTTTTGGGTGTTCTTTGCAGGTAGGGATCACATACAGTTTGTGTAGATTTGTTACGTGGTCCTGCACGTCATCCAACAGTTTTAATATGAGCTTATCAAAGTGATAGTTCGAGAGAGAATTTTCCCTACGGTTTTATTATTATTAATTGGACAGTGACTATATACTGTATATACTTTTTGGAGGTGAGCCATCTCCCCCACAAGATTATAACAAATATTCAACATAATGAAAATAGTAAATGATGCAAATGACAAACTTTGAGAATGACGAATAAATAAATTAACATAAATTAATGTCCAATCAACCATCTTAGCCTAAGTGGATTTGAGCTCTGGAAGGGATGATTAAGGAAAGACACTGTATGCATTGAATACTATGCCATAAAAATTACCACAGTGTTAAAAACAAAAAAAACTGATCAGTGGAATACGCACATGAAACCCCCGCGAACATCCAAACGCACAATTATTTTCATTTGGCAACACAAGGACAGCGGGTGATGGATAGAAAAGTTGACATAGTGTTCAATTTGATTAAAATCATTACCTCAAACTAACAACACATTTTTGCAAAACATTGATATCTGGTAAACGAAATACGTATTCAGTGGTTGATCACCGCCATAATTCGTGCTGTAAGAATACAAAATAAAACAGTGCCTCATCCGACCATGATATAAAATTAATTATTTTATGTCATGGGAACTTGAGAGGTTCTAATCAAAAAAACACAACTCATGCTCATTATTCAACGCAAAAAAATTTTTAGTACTAAATTTCATGACGTTCGGGTTAATCGATTTTGTAATGATAATTTATGAGATGATGGATGAAGACCTTTTATCGTGCATTATGCAATGGCAAACATTCATTTGGTGATAATCACAAAGAAGACCTTGCTTAGTCAGTGGAGAGATGTGGCCAGCATCTTTCCGTAAACCTAGCAGGTCATACACATCATTACGCAATGAGCATGTGATACTGATTGATACATACATTTAGATTCGCATTCGCCAGCTTATTACATAGTATGTGCACTGGCCAAGCTGCTTCTTGGTCTACTCCAACTCTTGCTTGCTAATTTTTTCAGAGGTAATTTCACCTTCATTTCAACTTTGTTCACACCCAACATTTCCCATTGCTCATCTTACCCACTCTTCAAACGATGTATCATGAGCCGTAGAATCTTTCTCTCTAATCCGTAACTAAATGATGACGCTGCAAACTCCGCTGTTCCGCCAATAATATAAACTATTTACCCGATGATGTATCGCTGCTAAGGTTCGTGACATTGAAGAAAGATTCAATATTGCGACAACTCGTAGTGGTCCCCACACATTTGGACATGTTGCAGCTAACGTTATAAGTGATCTTGCTGCGAACTCTGCTATCCAGTCAGTAATATATAATTATTTACCCGTTGATATGGCACTGCGAAGATTCGTGACATGAAGTATTGACGGTGCGTATTTATAAAAATTCCTGTATCATGATGAAGATGGCCTGCATCCGGTTGCTATGGATGGAACCCGCTATATTTTAATGAAATAACGGGTCCATTAGTTCGCAACGAGGGGCCAAAACCTCGACGTTGAAGAAAGTAAGGATTTGCGGCACACTTTATAATTCTGAAGAAATCAGGTGTAGTGCACAATAGAAGAAAGGAAACGGGTTCAATGGTTCCATAAATTCAGTTCCTATTCCGTTGAGGAAAACCTTCCAGGCGGTCATACTAGATTTTGCATGTTTCTGAATATCAACGCGTGAAACGGTCTCTCCGTGACATCGATGACCGACCAGACGCCTTAGCTAGGCGGTGGAGTTTAGGCACTACGAAAACCCCCCACAGCCGGGGGTTTCTTTGTTTCAACTAACAAATTTGACACAACAGTGTATGGTGACTGCAGCGAGTGCTTGCGAGGACGCATGCCGATCTTTGGTGCCAGAACGAGTACCGTGCCTGAACTAACTTCTCTTCTCTAGCCCTTCCTCAAAGTTATCTACTTTTTAGATACTCACAACTTTTTATCCTAGCCTTTACTTTTCCAATCTTCAATGTGGCTATTTCCTGGCTCGTCCTTCTTTTTCAAACCTACGTATAAAATTTCGGAACACTCTAAAAGTAGTTCGACCTATGGCCCATGCCTGAGACTTCATCCGTCCTTAAGAGGCTGCCCCATCATATAGTTTCCTCCCTTCTTGGCTGCTATTATTACTTGAGAACGCTCCACCTATATTATTGATATCCCTCGTTCCTAAACCAAGAAAAAATTAAAACTGTAGACTTCTCACGGAAAAACATCAGTTACAATCAGCTCAGCTTTTCTTTCATACACCGTTTGTTTAGAGACCAGCGTATTTTTAGCTTGGTTCACGTCTCCGTTTCCCGTTCAGAAGCCATTAATTTTCTCTCAAGCAGTCTAAATGATTAGACCTGCATGACTCTTTCTGTAAAAAAAAAGATAACTACGGCCACCCAGCAGTCCCTGTGGTAGTGCTGCCCCAGTTGCCAAATCAGCGATCAATTTAATTGTCAAGATAACCGGACCAGAACCTCACCACAAAACTGATACTTTATATCTCCCTCGAGCTGTTCTGACTATTATGAACTCAGCTGTGAACTCACTCGCTAACCCACCTATAATTATTCACTATCTAGGTTTCAAAACAAAGTCGAATGTCTACAACACAATACACGGCCTCAATTTTTGCAGATTTGTCTCCAGTTTGTTTCACCAGTGAGCAGTTATATGCGGTAGGAGTATTCTAGTAAGAAACTGTAGAAATTATCTTTGTTGATGACATGTCAATTAGTGAATATCAAGTAATTAATGCCGACGTATGAATATCATAGCACAGCCTCAATTTACATTGATGGACACGGCATGAATATTCATCGGTACCAGGAGACATTACCACAATATTAGGGTTTTCTAACTCTAAGCGTATATGTAAATCAATGTAGTTTAAAAGATACAGGCAGCACTTAGATGTATGCAACAGGAGGCGACCCATTAAATGCGTTGTTTGCCACGCGCAGCTATTATGAGTTTACTCTTTCTTTGTAAATACGCAGCTGCTATAACATTGGGAAAAGCTTGAGCAGGATCTTTGCACAGTAGATTCATTCACGCCTAAATTTCCCAATTCATCACGTTTCATCCTAAAACATGTTTTTTTTCGTGCTCACTTTGCTTCCTACAATTATCGTACACATGCGGATTGATCTTTATTCTGTTCTTACTTTCCTTTTATGACTTGCTGTTCACATGGGCGTTGAAGCTGTTAGAGAACACTCTCCTGCATAGATTTCACGTTTCTCTCGAGATATCACTTATTTTTTCTCTCTTGAAACATCATAGTTGGGTCCAGAGACGCTTAAACAAATAATATACCAACAATAATGGTGTCAAACCTATTCACTTAATATGTTAATATCAGTCAGCCAACTGCTATACATGTTAGACAGTTTGTAGTCAGGGTTATTGCGAATCACAGTTACCAATGAGTTAGCGGATTTTCTTGTTCTGACTTCCAGCCAATTTGTATAGTTATGAGCAAGTATATATCACGTTCGCACTATTTGACCTCGAGACATCCATAAGCCGGGGAATTTGTCATTATGGATGTAAGACAAGGTGTGCCAAAGTTGAAACTTTCCCGTAATTCTACACCAGTGAGTGTGACAATCATAAACAAGGCTCGGTGGATAATAACGCGCTTAATAAAATACTTGCTTGCTATGAATAACTAATTGCCACGCTGATTCCTCAACATACATTAAGGTGTATTTTGTATTTTTTTTTTTTTTTGTTTTTGTAGTTCTTTTGCAGGAAAAGCACTTAGGAGTTCTTAGATATAGGCTTGTAAATGATGTTATGTTACATGTAACTTTTATTTTCAATAAAGATTGATTGATTGATATACATACATACATATATTCTTGCTTACAATGAACTCAGAGGTGTAGATTCCGACCGAAGCACAAGGAACAGACTTACGATGACGATGATTAATATAGAAAAGCTATTGGATTTCCGTTAAACATATGTGTGTTACCAAAAGCCATTGCTTAAGTGAGTGAGATACGAAGCAGATTCTATCGTCTATCTTGTGAACCCAACAAAAGTGGGTCGAGTTAGCAGTGAGTACAATATTTTCTTGTAGAACTTGTTTGGGTCAAATTCATGGAAAAATTACGGTATTAGAATCAGTAATGATATTGTAAAATTTGAATGAATTGTTAGAAGAAAAGCTGAGCATTTTGAATTCGTAGTGAGAATCCCGCAACAACGAGAATTCCTCAGGGTATGTTTTAATTTGCGTGCGAGGTGTCTATTTCCCTAGGTAGCAGTGTCGTGGCACGTGTTTACATCACTCATATCGATTAGGGTTTACAAATTTTGCAGACTGGTGACAATCATGTTTCCATATTTCTCTGTTCGGATGGTGATATACATTGCAGGATATGTACTTGTTTCAGGTGGTAAGATTGCATAGCTGCATGGGTTGAAAGTATAGTGTTGTCAATTTTAACCAAATTCGGTTAACTTGGAATTCCCTGCAGCTGGGTTTCTTGTTCATGTAGTTACAGTCCACGTCAATGTGCTGAATGATAAATGCAGAAAGAAAGGCATTAATGAAATGGTCTGATCCCCGTGTGATATCACAGCCTAATGCGACTTCCCGATGATGGTTCAAAAAATATGGAAGGGTAAGGCTGAAGTTCAGTTACTCAAGCTGAGTATGAGTGAACGTAATTTTTTTGTCAAGACATGTGGTTATACGTCGTATGAAGCCGGTTCTTGCTTGATCTTAAAAATAAAATTTTCTCTCTATGAGGTGCCAGAGATCATCACTCACACTGGTAAAACATTGGGTACCTAATAGAAACGCTAGCTTGATAAACCCGGACCCAGGACTGCAATCTCCCTGAGGCTGTGTTAAGCCGTGCACAGACGAGAAACATCTTCGCTTATATTGACGGTACAATTTTGTGGTTTGATCCAGCTTACCGTGACATGTCAATGCACATGCAGACGCTAAAAAACTTGCAGTGGCAATATATTTAGGGTAAAATCATCCCAAGTTGCGTGAAAAACAGAAATGGCAAATATTAATTTAATAAATTCTGTTGTTTGTTTACAAGCCGATCTTTTAATCACTGTGCATAGTGCTCCGCGACTGATGATTTTGTAGGATCATGCAGGTTGTAAACGAAGCTTTGACATGTACATCTCCTGCTGGCCATCATCATTGCAAGCTAAAGACAATACTTTTGACAGTGCATCCATTTAAGTAAAGTGAATTCTCAAGAAAACGGTGGTCTACGTACGTAGTAGTGAATAGATTACAAGGTAAATTGAACGGCAATTTACTTGAAATGCTCGAAAGCTACGAAAAAGAATCGCCTAGATCCATCCTGCTGAATGCACCCTTGGGACAACTGTTTCGCCGAGTCTAGTAGAGCATTAAATTTTGTCGCCGAAATGTCACTCTTAGTAATTTTTGCTTCTCGTGTGCACTGGGCTTTACGTAGTCGAGGTGTACCAACTCTTTGCTTTATGCGGCTTGTGTACAAGTTGGGTAGTAACTCGTCGGGTAAGGGATTGTGCAGGGGAAGTGCTACTTGCATATAGTTATCAGTCTCGATCAGTAATCGAATATTCTGGCATACCCTCCGTGTTGCTGGGCCGCACATCCCTATAGTAGTGGTATGTATGGTATCTTACCGAAGTGGGTATTGCATCTGGCCGCGACTCCTGCTGTGAGGTTATCTTTTAAATATTATGAATGTAGGCGTTCTTCCATCTTGTTTTGCGCCTTCTCTTCCTGCTAGAAGTGGCTGGCCAACAGAGACTCACCCGCAAATAGGCCAATATGATATTCGCGTGAGCTTCATTGCCGGATCTGGAAATTACCGAATATTACTGTTGGGATGGTTGTTTGAGCGAGTACATTAGTTAGACTGACATGTATAGACCAAACGGGGCAACGATTTTGGAAAGACCGGGGCGACCTAAAATCAAGTAGCCGGAGCCGGGGTGCACTGGCGTCAGACTCGCCATTCTGTGTACGTCCATCACTGTGCGTTCCTTCAAGTAAGCTTTCTTTTCGCGTCACAACCACGAGAAGCACTACAATAAGCACTACCTATCCCAACCTAGCCACACCTAACCTTACCATACCTAAAGTAACCTAACCTTACCCTACCTAACTTAACCTTACCTAACCAAACTTCAATTAACTTTACCTAACCTTACCTAACCTGACCTAACTTTACCAAACCTTACCTAACCTAATCTGCGATACAGCGAGCAGCAGAGCACACGAACTTGAACGCCGCCCGCACCCACATCCATGCACCTACACAGAATCGTCGCAAACGTAGATAGCGCATGGCGAGTTTGACGCCTGTGCAGCCGGCAGGACAACCAATAGCCGGGGCGCACTCATGTCGTTCGCGACGATTTTGCGTTGAAGTAAGCATTCTTGCGCACGTTACCACTAAAATAAACACTACCTAGCCTAACCTAACCTGGCCTAACCTAACCAAACCTAACCTAACCTAACCTAAACTAACATCCTAACCTATCCTTACCTATCCTTACCTAACTTAATCCAACCTACCCTAACCTAACTCAACCTTACCTAACCTTATCTAGCCTTACCTAACCAAACCTAACCTTACCTAACCTGATCTAGATTTACCTAACCAAACCTAACCTTACCTAACCTAACCCAACCTTACCTAACCTTACCCAGCCTTACCTAACCTAACTTAATCTGTGATGCAGCATGCAACTCCGCGGACGAACTTGAACGCCCCTCTCCCACTCACACGATCCGCGTATACAAACACGCACACAATATCGTCACGAACGACGAGAGTACAGCCTGGGCAGGGGTGAACAAAAATAAAAGGTATATCTTCCTTGCCTCACATTTTTTTTTTTGTTTTAACACGTTAAATGGGCCAATTTAAGAATATTTACATGGATAACGTTTTCGTCGCAAATGCTTAGTTTTCGAGATATATGCCTTTGAAATTCCCATTGTTTTTCTATTTGAGAAAATAACACAGGTTAGGTGAGATAAGGTAAGGCTAGGTAAGGTTAGGTAGAGTTAGGGAAGGCTATATAGGGACGGAAGGTTAGGTAAAGTAAGGTTAGGCTAGGTAGGTTTTGTTAGGTTCCTATTAGGTCGCTGGTAAGCTTATAACGACGCCGGTTATTTTCTCCTATAGAAATATAATGAAAACTTCAAAGTCATATATCTCGAAAACTAAGCATTTGTGACGGAACCGTTATTCGTGTAAATTGTTAATTGTCTCAAATTAACTCAATTAACAAAGTTTGGCAATAAAAACCACGAATACCATATGAGTACCAAAGTATAAATTTACCGAATATAGTATGTAATCGGGGCCAAGCGACCAATTATTATATTGTGGGTTTCGCACCGTATTAGTTACCATGACTACTAAATAGGCTAACAGCCATCCAATTTTGTATGATACAGTTTAGAAGTTTAGTCGAGTTTTATTAGAACCATCTTGGCCAGGTACGTGCACCATGTCTGGCAGGAAATAAGGCGCGAGCATCTTTCACTCCACACGGCTTGGCTGAACGGAATCTTTCAGCCGCGAGGCGCAGAGAAGGAGTCGAAAAATGAAAAGAGCAGAAGAAGACAGAAGAAAGCGAACACTCGTGTGGAGGGTCCCTTCCGTGGTCCTCTGCACGGGAGCAGCTAGGAGTCCCATGGATGGATCGCTTACCTCCACCCACCTCGCGAAACAGAAGGGGAAATATAGAGAACTTAACTT
>LQNS02278070.1:47632158-47655973 GCA_001587735.2 Parhyale hawaiensis
CAATTCTTCCAACAATACTCTTTGAACGATTTACCTGTTCTGCGATTGCCCTGATGCTGAGATTTTGTTTGTGTAAATTAACAATTTCCATGCGTAAAGATTTATCAACTTTTTCCCGGGTAGCCATGCTTGCAGTACTTGCAATATTTACATATGTCTTCTTCTTCTTCGGAAACGCAACAAAATGGAGTAACTGAAGATTTAAATTACAATATTTGAAAAGTGTCCCTTAATTTTGCTCACACTAAATTCATAATTATAAGTTAAATATGCATAACTTTTTTCTTATCCTTCGGATCGTAATAAATTCTTAGCATATTATTAGGTATTCCAATACCTCTTTTGTGTCAAAATTTCAGCGTTGAATCTTTTACAGTTTTTGAGACATGAAATTTTTTATTTTTGTCTCTTAATTATGCTCTTCACTGTAGCTACTCCTGGTTTTTCTGCAAATCCCAGTTCGTTTTTTCAGTTAAACTTTGCAGCACTTGCAGCTGAACACAATATACCTTTTAAAGCCTTCCAATGAGAAACTTGGAAAGTGACTGCCAGTCACCATTTTGGACCATTTTGGAAGAGTACTCAAATTAAGGAACTAGCCTCAGCATCGCTGGGGAGCCACAGAAGAGGTTTTCAAACGTATATTAAAAGTTTGGTCTACTCTTGCCACATCTAAACATGACCTTTCCAATTGCTGATGACAAACAGACTTTGATTGAGTTCTTCAGTATACTTAAGCCAATGCAGCAAATTTAACGTTTGACCCAAGCTATGCATGAATTTGTAACCATTGAATGCTTAGTAAAACTCTATGCATTATATCTGACAGTGCTTGATCCAGCCAAGCCTTTGGCTGTTGTAGATCCGTCCAACCAACCACCAAGTTCACCTTCTAGTAATGATACCATTTGTGGCAGCAATGATAAAGAAGAAGACAAACAAGTTTACTTGAGATGCAACGATTCTTGCACTAGCGACTCCCACAGTCCGTACAAGTCTACGAGGTGCAGTGAACAAGCGGTTCTATGATCGTTATCACCCCATCAAATCTTCAACTGACTGGAGACGGGTGTATGGTACACGGGTGAATTGTCGAGATGATAAGATAACCGCGGAAACTGTAACGCTACAGGATTTTAGGTTCGATTATGTTTTTGAGCTGCAACTTTTGATGCTGCCTCAAAAAAAAAAAAAATTCTTAGGCCAGTAATGCAAATGATCCGTAAAGTTGATTTCAGTGAGAATGATCTCCCAGACGGCATGCACGGTTATTGGAGGGATATTACCTAACTCCAAGCGAACCACTTTAAACTGCTTCAGGCTGCTATGTGGAGAACCGTTACTACATGGGCAGTGATAGCTGCTGGCACTTTATTGAAGAACGGTTTACTCTCTTTATTGCCCGATGTTAATGAACCTGCAGCTAAGAAGAGCAAGTTGTGCGGTTTCAAGGAGCCGGATCTACTTATGGGAGACAGAATGCCTGCACAAGGAGACGCTGCTATAAAAGCAGCGGAAGCAGACGACCTAGAACCAGTGGATATAGCAAGAAAAGAGGTAGAAAAATATAGGTATGCCGAAAACTGTGAGACAACCACAGCAAAGGAGCTGCCGGTCTGGTGGGCAGAGGAGACACAGCAACAGACATACCCATGTCTCTCAAACGTAGCCGGAGCTGTACTTGAGATGAAGCCTGGGGCTGGCGGCCTAGAATGTGACATTGGTGGAATTCAGGATGTTGTTGCAGATAAGAGAGAATCGTTGGGGCCTGGAATGGTTGCAGTAGGAATGTTTCTGAAGCTAAACAGACATAATGTTATTAGGGATGCATCAGAGGTGAGAGAACTGGGAATAAATAATTGGAAGGAGTTCATTCCATGCAGGTCAACAATTTCCCGATAATTATGTAGAAGTAATCGAAGAGAAAAGTGGTAGAAATAACATGATGGTGCAGAATAACACAGAGAGCTCTTTGCTGTGAAACCATGAATAGACAAATTATGTTAGAGTGTCTGTTATCCTGTAAACTAATGTTCTGTTATATTGAATTGTTTAGAATAATTGTTAATTATTCCGCAAGTCCATTTTTGAAAGCTGTTTGAGAGTTGCTTCATTTATTAAAGTAAAACAATCGTGTTCTTCTTTTTTTCCCATCATACTCGTTTTGAATGGCACAATGGTAAATAAACCTAAATTAATAATAAATAGAACAGATAAAAAGTGAGCATACTTCAAAGTTACACACAATATTAATAAATAGAAATGAAGTTTATTGACAACATTGAATTATAATTTTGACATACTTAAAATGCATAAAAATATTGACAATCTCCAAAATAATGAAATAAATAAATATATTACCCAAGCAGAAAAGGAGAGTTTAAGCAAGGCGCAATATTGATGAACCACAACAAGCCATCAAAGACATGCACTGCAGCAAGACACTGAATGTAAGCAAGAGCCTGTCACTTGCTTCGATCCCCGATGAAGAGAAACAGCAAATAGAATTACTAGGGATCCAGTACATAAAAGAGAAGAGTAAGTTCTTCTTTACGTCCTCATCAAATGACTCTACTGTATAAATAGAAATTTCTTATTATAGGGCTGCTATTAAGCGAAGTGTCTCTTGTGTTAACGACGACCCAGTAATGAGTGAAACCTTGAGTCGCCAAGTGAGAAAGTTTTACTGAAAAACACCATATCTTTTACATATTTAATATAAAAGTAAGCCCATAAAACACTGTACACTGTGATATAGACTAGCGTGTAAAAAGGAGTCCCAAACAGAAAGTTAACCCAATTAAAATACTTATGAATAAAAAACTATTGAAGTTACTTAAATTTGAATAGTTGCATGCTGTTTATCAACGTTTTCTTTATCTATCTTGAAAATTTCATGAAAAAATATGAAAGCGTATTTTTGCAGTATTATTTTTAGGAAGAGACACTGAAAACATGCTTGCGTAAACTTGTTTAATTAAATAAAAATTTGATAGCGCTAAAACAATATTTTAAATAACTTTTAGCAAATTATTTCTAATGAGACGCTCAGCACGGTTTCCACCCTGTATAGTAATTCGATCGAGTATGGGTCAAAAAGCTGTACCTAATACAGATCAATGGTTAGTTAATTATCATATATTTATTTATGTACTTCGTGGCCCCACTCCTACGTAAGGATCAGAAAGGACAACTATTCCTCAGTCATCCATGCCATACTGACATAATGGCAATAGCTCATAGAGGGCCGGGGCATAAGTCCCGGTGTCTCTCTAGAAATAGCCCTGTTGGTCCTACTACTGTCGCTCATCTAATCTAATCTAATCTGATCTAAAAGTTGAATAATCCAACAGCACGGGCTATTTCATTTGTGCCTGAAAAGATGTAAGTAGATGGCGAATACCTTCCCTAGTCTTCTAATATGATGTACATACTGTTTGTCTTGTACATCTTGTACTTCTTAGCTGTCTGTCGAGTAATTTATTCTTCTATTTTATTTCAATTTTTTAAAACTGTTATTGCCTTGGAAAAATGGAGTTTATCGCTTCAAAACGAAGATTTGGAGAACTGGAATAAAGTTACTTATCTTAATTCTCCCTACACCTGAGGCAGGTAGGTATAAATTAATTGCAGTTTCCGTGTATTACAAAGAAAAAAATTGCCACTAACTATGAGTCTTATGTTGCCATAGTTAGAGCTGCTCTCCGAAAAAGAATAAGTTTTTTTTACCAAAGTCCAACTCGTAGCACTCGTCTTTAATATATTTAAGCAGTCAAGCTGCAGTCACTACGGATGTACTGCAGCTTTTAAAGGTAGAATTATGCCACTCGTATGAACACTGACAGGATGCCACTGCCAGCCCTCTGCTGTCATATTTGACAAAGCGGTATTGTAATAATAATAATAGTAAGTTATTGTCTTCAGATGGCATTGTATCAAATTCTGAAGAATACGATGGGAAGCTCTGCAGAAATTTACCCACGACGCGCGTTTCGCCATACTTCGGCTCGTCAGGTGTGAGGTTGAAGTTGGTTGGACTTGAAGACGCTAAAATTTTGCGAAATTTTGGTAGGGTATCTCAGTTAGATATAGCTATGATACTGAGGGTTCCAAAGCTTTTATTTAATTTTCAAACAAGCAGCCCCGGTGCATCTATGTGCCGTAGTTGAAGTCGGCACAGCGGGCAGTGTTTAAAAATTGAAGAAACATTTGCTTCTCTGAAAATTGTATTTTTACCAACTCAAGAGGCCTACCTTAGCTTTTCTACTATTTGATACTCTCGTCAAATTTAATTATCATTGTGCGCTGTGTTATTGACTTCTACCACCCAGATGTGCTTCCTACGAACCCTGTGCAGCAGGATCCTGCCGCCCTTGTGCATCAATGTGCTGTAGTTGGAGCCAATGCAGCGGGCAGTGTTCCGAAATTGAAGAAACATTATATTTAAAGCTTTGGAACCCTCAGTTTCATAGCTACATCTTACTATGACATCCTGCCAAATTTTCGCAAAATTTTAACGTCTTCAAATTCGACCATCTTCGACCTCAAGTTGTGCTGTGGGAGTACTTCGTCGCCAGCAAGTGCGAGGGGCCAGGCTATCTCACGCGCCTCAAGCAGATGTGGGACTAAAAAGGAATCCTGGTCAATTTTCCATAGGCTTCTCTTAGTGGCCAAATCCTGCAAATCTAGAGCAAAAACCTCCTTGGCGAAGAGGAACGGCTTCAAATCACTGCGCGGATGGAAGATCAAGTAGCCTTTCCATCTGCTGAGGAACCTGCACGCCAGGTTCCAAACCGACATGTGATCCCGCCTAGGTCCCCACCTATGGAACCTGCTAGGCGACCTTCCATTCCACCGAAGGGTACTCCCGACTAAGGCGCTGTCCGCCCTAAAAATCGACTCTGACGACCCTAATCGGTCACTTCCACGTGGGCCTTGGAACTTTGCGGCCCACAGTATGAGCTACAGCGAGTCGGAAGACAAAGTGACAGATCCCGACTTGTCTGACCAGCAGCGGAGTGACTCGCTGGAGCCACGGGGCCCACTCCGAAACTCCAGCGTAGAAAGAACGCCAGGTCACTCTAACTAGGAACTCAGTGATACCCTACTGTCAAACTACGTCCCACCTGAGATCGACTCAGAAGACTCCAACCAGGCGACACAACGTAGGACTCGGCACTTACCGGCCCGCGATATGAGCCTGAGCGACTCGATAGATGAAGAGACAGAACCCGACATATCCGGCCAGCAGCGGAGTGACTTGCTGGAGATGCGGGACTAATTCCGGAACTCCAGTGTAGAAGCAAAGCCAGAAGGTCACCCCAGCCTACGACATCAACCGGAACTGAAGATCCGAGCCGCTGCACTCCGCGTTAACTCAGTGATTGGTAAAGTCCCCACCAACAGCATAACGGAGACAAACGCCCTCATAAAAGCTGGAGAACACCTCGCAGTGAGGATCCTTGAGGTTCAACCCCGGCCTCAACTAACCCAGCGGATAAATTATCCTTCTTGGAAGCACCGCCTCGAGAAGAACATTGCTGAGTTCAGGAAACATCTCAGTTGGGTCTCCGAATGGCCGCAGAGGAAATCTCTACGACGAGGAAAAGAAGACGTTGCTCGAATCGAGGTACCGGTGCCTCGAAGTCGGCCTGACCAACCTAGATGAAACCCTGAAGCAGCAGCTATCTGCTAAAAGGAGCAAAGTTAGACGCTTCGAGGCCAGAGTAGCTGGATTTCAACAGAACCAGCTGTTCAATACCAACCATAAACGCCTCTGCCAAACCTTAGAGGAGAAGACGCGAGCTCTGACTCGCCCAACGCAGGAGAGAGCATCCGATTTTGGAGTGACATCGGCAGCAAAGAGGTACATCACAACAATACCGCTGAATGGCTCCACGTCAATGAGAAGAACGTCGCAGCAGATCCAGACCTTACCATCACCAGTCACCATCTTAAAAAAAAGCTGAGCGAAATCAAGAACTGGAAAGCACCCGGACCAGGTATGGTGCAGGGCTACCGGATCAAAACTTTCTCATCGCTGCACTCCAGAATTGCTGCACGGCTCAACCAATGCTTGCAACGAGGAATAGGGCCCACCTGGATGATCACAGGGAAGACGGTCTTAATCCAGAATGACAAGGCAAAGAGCACGGAGGTCAGCAATTACCGCCCAATCACGTGCCTCCCCCTTATGCGGAAGGTACTGACGGGCATAATTTACCAGCGTGTCTACCACCCCCTAGACTCGAAGAAGCTCTTACTGGACGAACAGAAAGGATGCCGCAGGATACCAGGGGCACGAAGGACCACGTGCTCGTCGACAAGCTCCTCACGAAAGACGCCAGGAACAAAACGAAAAATCTAAGCATGGCTTGGGTTGATTACGAAAAGGCCTTCGACATGGTCCCTCACTTTTGGATCCTGGAATGCCTGGAAATCCACGGCATCGCCAGCAACATCCGCAATCTGATCGCAACCACCATGCCCAACTGGACGACCCAGCTCACAAGCGACAACAAACACCTCGACGAGGTGAGCATCAAGCGGGGCATCTTCCAGGGCGACTCCCTATCTCCACTGATATTCGTCCTGACCATGATCCCCCTCTCCGTGACTCTAAACAAGGCCGGCCAGGGCAACAACTACAGCCTTACGATGAAGCTCAACCACCTACTATACATGGACGACCTGATGCCCTACGCCAAATCAAAGGATCAAGTAGAGCAGCTCCCTACTATAGTCCATCAATACTCCAAAGACTTCGAAATACAGTTCGGTATCCGTAAGTGCATAGTACTCAACATCGAGAGAGGAGAGGTAACTGCGTCCGAGGAAGTCACCATCGAGGAAGACACCATGGAGGACATTGAGGAGACGGGTTACAAGTACCTGGGTGTCATAGAGTATAACACCACTAGTGGACCCGTGCGTGAAAAATTCACGCAATAACCTATACGTTTACCTAATGCTGTAACTGCGTGACTACCAGTCACTGCTTAACGACAGCGGCAACGCCCTGCATCGCTGGTCTATAAAGGTAGCCCGTCATCTGCAACGGTAGCTCAGATCATAGGCAGCTCTTGTGAGAAACTATCCAGTGTGCAGACCTGTGTCTCGAATCGGAACCCCAATACAATCTGCCTCTACACCTGTGTCTCATTCGACCTGCTCATAGAACCCTGATGACGACAAGGCCCACGACAATACCCGCGGTAATATACGTTTGCAGTAGCCGAACAAGCATCCAAGCAAACACAATGCCTCTAGGCCGGTGCGGAATCTCCTTTTCTCTTATTTGCTTCTTAATTTTCTTCTTTTCTTCATTGATCCTTTGTCATGCTGTCTTCCTTAGGTCTTCTATATAGACAGGCAGAAGTAACATCTTGAGTAAAACATTCCAGGAAACTTAAGCAAAATAGAAGCTTATATACAATGTGTTTGCTCCGTAGCAAAGATACCGTTGATACCGTCTTTTCACCTGAAATATCTGTTTCTTTTGAAGTGCTCAAATTGTGACCTATGAGGAGAAAACTGCTTCGTCAGAGGAAAACAGTAAGCAAGAAGAAATAATTGTCTACTTCCCGTGAAAACTTATGTTTCGTCAGTTTCGTTGACAATTGCGTCAAAATGGAAGAATAGCTCATGCAACGAAATTATCTGTGGGAATAAACTACGAATCATGAAGCATGAGAGTGCCAACGGAAGCTTCAGATATCTTCAGTGCTACGATTTCCACTTCGGCAATGCAAGATGTGCATTAAGACATAAGGTCGCCCTATACTTTGCCGTAGATTCGATGTATGGAGAATCTAATACTCGTACAAATCAGACTAAGCCCGCGATGTCTTCATTGTTGGAATTTCAACTGTCCCTATTTAAAATACGTTTGCCATCTTCTGCAACTCGGCCTATTTTCTGCCTATCACTTTCAATGGAGCTTGAGAGGACAACCAGAGCATCCAACCTGGGCTAAATTCCGCCTATCTATTTCGTTAAGAGCGTGACACCGAACATATATATATATATATACACATATATATATATATGATAATAAGAATGACAAGCAAATATATATATTTATAAACACACGACGATCATTCTTAGGATTAGATTGTCCACAGAACGATGAAACTTCCATTCGGGAGGAGTAGCTCACTCGACTCCGACTCGTCCTGAAATCACACCTCACTGGGGCAACACCATCAAGGCCATTAACACCTGGGCCGTCCCCATAGTCCGTTACTTTGCTGGCATTATCAACTGGACCAAGAAGGACTGCACCAACATGAACATCAAGACCAGGAAGCTAATGACCATCTTTCGAGCACTGCACCCAAAATCGTGTGTAAACAGACTTTACCTTAATAGGAGAGAGGTGGGCTGTGGCCTCATCAGTGTAGAGGACTGCGTCGAAACGGAAAAACCCGCTCTCTCCAACTTTTCAGACAGAGCGACGTGTGGGCACAGTGCTTAATCGAGGCGAAATTACTGAAAGAGACCGAAGCGGCTCACCAGTTCAAGCAGCGACGACGCTTCGATCGAACTAACAAATCGAAGAGCATGAAGATGTCCAGTCAATACCTCGAGGATAATCAGGACAAAATATTCCCCGACTCATGGAACTGGCTCCTGTGGGGTGAGCTGAAACGGAAAACAGAAGGCACCATCCTGGCAGCTCAAAAGCAAGCCCTCAGAACCAGGTATATCCAAAACAAGATCGACAGGAGAAACGTGCCCACTACCTGTAGAATTTGCAAAAGCTCGGACGAAACCATCAACCACGTGATAAACGAATGCGGAGTGGTGGCGCAAAAGGAGTACAAGCGCAGGCACGATAAAGTTGCCCGACACCTTCACTGGATCCTCCTGCGGATCCATAACTTCCAGGTCAGTGAGAGGTGGTACGAGCACAAACCCGCGCCCGTGGTTGAAAATGATGCTGTACAAATCTACTGGGACAAAAGGCTTGAAACTGACTGAATAATTCACGCCAATCGACCGGACATAGTCGTCAAACACAAGCAACAAAAGTCGGCCTAACTGATCTACGTTTCAATCCCCTTTGACTCCAGAATCCTGGACAAAGAAACGGAGAAGAAGGAAAAGTACCGTGACCTTGCCAATGAACTTCAGCGACTGTGGCAAATGATGGCGGACGTCGTCCCAGAGGTCATCGGAGTTCTGGGGGCAATGTCCAAGAATCTCAAGACTTCCTTGCGAGAGCTGAAGTGCGGACATATCCATCCACGAACCCTCCAGAAAAGCGCTCTACTTGGAACAATGCACATCATTCGAAAAGTGCTCTGAGCCTTAGGTTGCGGGAGGCGAACCGGCACTAGAGCGTCGAGCTAAACATCTGTCAACCAATCCGAAACTTGGGTTGTGAAATCCCCTCGATAACATTAATAAAAATCTCGGCTAAACTTGATGATACTTTGTATACCTGTCTCCCCTAGGCATTGCAGTCGTGCACTCTTCAATGGTAAAATCTAGAAATTATTCTTTCACCAAGGGACATTGTGATGACTTTTTCCTCTCCTAGTGGAGCATCTACAATTTAATGAAGACCGACGCGTATTTATCTGTGTGTTTATCGGCTTATCAATTTGCTTTCATTCTTCAACAAAACAGAGAGGCGGAAATTAGCACTGCAGAACTTTCCAGTAACACGCCTATCAACAGACACTGCCCAGTGATACTGCAAAACTTTCCGGTAACTCGCTTATCAACAGACACTGGCTAACCCGTTCCCTTCTCATGTGATTCAGTAGGCAATAAACCATATTGCAGAAAAAGGCTAAGTTTGGAATACGGTATTTATCGCTAATTTCGCTTTCGCTAGACAAAAACCATTGGGCCTGTATAGGCTAGCCTACCGTATCCACAATACCGAATCTTCATTTCAGAGAAAACAAATTCGATACTGAGTGGCTGAGAAGTCGTAAATGCTCTACTCAGGGTGCTTAGGTTAGCAGTTGTAATAACGAATGTATGATCATTGACCGCAACAGTATTTGACTCTTAGGTCCAAGTGGCCTCTGACGCTCGCGGCTAAAATTTGAAAAATGGGATTCTCTCAAGAGCTATTATGAATATGTCTAGACACGGTCATGCAGGCAAGCGCCTAAGTGCGTCCCCGCCGTATCCAAGATACCTTTTCCGCAAGAAAAATGTTCGGTTCCTTTGAATTTTTTCTTCTGTATTTTATGGGGAAAAGATAGCTCTTGAGAAAATCCCACTTTTTCCGTTGCCGACTTTTGGCCGCCAGCGTCAGACCTAAGAGTCAAGTACTGTTGCGGTCTATGGTACGATCAGTGAAGAGGGTCATCACAAATTCTTCACTGTCATTTTATGACAGAGCGGGCCCTCTAGTCTATCTATATATTAATACGCTAGTACATACCTACCTTTTTTGGAGTCACGCTCTTCAATAATAGAACAAATTTAGAGATTCGGCTTTCAATATGAATCATTTCCCCTATATTATATCAACCTACGGGTTTTCATTTTTTTCACATTTTATTCGCTTTGCAGGCAGCGGATGACATTTATTATAAGAAGAGTTGCGTAGCCATGATACGCCAGCGGTAAACAGGACTAGTAGTGTTGTGCATCTGTGTAACATTATGGAGGGCTAAATTATCTGTACACTGTGGAAGCCAGAGCTTAGAAAAGGTGTGCAAATGCATAAGAGAACATTGCAAGATGTACCAGAGAGTGCTGGCAGTATTAATGCGTGAATCAGTGATAAAATCGAAATACTAGGATAAATTAAACGAGATGTTAGGTTGAGGAATGCTTAACGATAGACCAGGTTAAGCGGCGGACGGTAGTTCAGATGGGGTGGGTTAAGATATAAGCGTGGAATTTCCACGGGTACAGCTAGTCTATATATTAATACGCTAGTACCTACGTGCGTACCTACCTACCTTTGTGTCACGCTTTGAATCACAAATAGATACATGAAAATTCGAGCCTTATTGAGTTCGGGAAGCTGATGATGGGGAATTGCCTCGGTATAATGCGATCTATCTGAAGCGCCTTTACCTTTACCAGGTTAGTAAATAAATAAATAAATAAATAAATGGCTTTTATTAAGAGAACAATGGGTTCACAAAATACGCTTACAGGCTCACAAGTACAAACAAAGTAGCCAAAATTCAACCTAGTAATTAGGCCCAGTCACAAATACTGGTGGCCACGTACATTGAGAATAAATAGCTACACCCGTTAGTGGCCGTATATGGTTACTTTCATAATGATATTACTACGAGAGCATAATTCAGCCTCCCGGTAAAGGGTTAGGCCAGACTGTGAACGTTTCACGGGTGCTGCTAGCTTATATTAATATTCTACGGCTCCAATGATAGGCGGAGGTCAGAAGTCCTGCGCAGCTGGGCGAGGTCTTTTTAATGATTTTTATGCCTCTTCTGAATGAACGGGTTGGGACCTTTAAAATTTCCATGTGGGGGTGGGCACTAGGAGTGCTAGCGAAATTGAAGGGGGGGGGGGGCAGCGAGACACAAAAGCGAGGCTCCAAGCAGTACATTTTTTGAAGGCCTCATTTCCAGTGAAAGGTGCGTGTAACTTTTTGGGGAGGAAATGTGTCCCCACGATCCTCCCCTGTCTGCTCCACTGCAGGGAATTATGGAACAGGATGGATTTAATATATTACATATCGAGTCCCTATGTTGAAGAATAAGTGTGGTGTTACCATACTAAAATATGACCGTTCCAGGGGTCTGTCTGAAAGGCCTTGCAAAGCCGTGAAAGTTTTACGGGTCCAACTAGTCTATATGTATGTATATTAATACGCTTGTACGGACCTTCCTACCTACTTACCTTTGAATTCAAATGTGAATCATTTCATCCGTATTATATCTACCTACGGTTTTTTATTTTTTTTTTTTGCAACATTCTATTCGCTTTGCTGGCAGTGGATGACATTTCTAACATCGTCAGTTGCGTAGCCATTATACGGCACGGGTAAACAGAAAGGGTAGTGTTGGGCTTTTTTGCTCTGAAGTCTTTTTTGAAGCGAATGCGCTGCATCGGAAGTATCCGCCTCTATAGTCTACAGTGTGATGCCTGAGCAAACACAATGACATCTTGAGCACAGAAGATGACCCTGTTGCGAGTGGAGAAATTGACCGAACTTGTTTTTTTAGCTACTATGTAGCAATCACAATGAACAAAGCAGAAAATATATGGACTACTGATGAGTATCAACAGGTTCCGAAATAGTGAGAAAGAATCAAAACACCGACAAAAAATTGCAACGTGTAACCTTATGGAGAGCTAAATTATCTGTGAACTGTGGGAAACAGAGCTTAGAAAAGGCGTGCAAATGCATACTGTGAGAGGATATTGCAAGATGTACTGTGTTATTTCTATGTCTTTATCAAAACACAAGTGTGAATTAATTGGTGACTGAGCAATTGCGTGATTCAGGGTGATATTGAAATACTAGGGAAAGTTAGACGAGACTTAGGGTAGACGGACTGCATGAAGATGGCCTGGGTTAAGCGGCGGACTGATTTAGATATGACCACGTGTGTTAAATAAGGTAAATGAAAATAAGGCGTGCGTAACTTCACCTGGACCTCCTCCGAAGTATCATCAATGGTACCAAAAGCAACCGTGGAGTTTAAAAGAGTGCAGCTAGTTTGTAAAATTTCACAAACGCCAGTGCCGCTTTCTTAGGTTGACCTCGAAATTATTGCAAATAAAAATGCTAATTCTTTGAAGGGGCGTGAATTTCACCCTTCAATTGCATATCATTTGATAATAAGTATGTTTGTGTTTTCTTCATGTGCCATGAGAATGGCAGCCATTTTGATTCCTTTTCTTTTGCCGAAGCATAGACGACAACAGATATAGAGGTTAAACGTTTAGCCAGTGCATCAAAGTAGAATGCTTAGGCTAGTTCTAAATCCTTGTGCTAACCTTTGAAACATATTAATGTTTAAAGTAATTTTACTTTTCAAAAACTTGATATTCATCAGCACAAGGCTCGAATATTAATTTTCAACGTTGTAAAGCAGAAACAGCTCAATAGTAAAATAGTAATCCCTACTGTACTGTAGATCCTTAGCCTAGAGGCGGTCTTTACCTTTAAAGATTCATGGAGCCCCCCCCCCGCTTCCCCTGATGTAATACTTCGTATGTATTTCTTCTTCAAGAGTTCTTCATTTGTGCTTCAAGGGAGCGGAGCAATTAGACGGAGAAAAATTCGCAGGTGCTCATTAGGGAGACAGGAAATTTACGACCGTTTTCTCTTGATTTTTGTGAGAAATTTTTAGCGAACTTTATAAATATCAAGAATCTTTTACGACACACATTAAATGAAAGTATCCTCAAATTCAAATTACTGAGAATGTTATCCGCTGAGAGACGACGATATTGCTGGGATTTTGCCATTGAAATAGAAAAATATGTCGGAGTGTCATCGACATCATCACACTTGACTGTTGTTATTGTATGATAAAAGTTGGAAATTACTCTGTCTGATTGTAAGGCGTAATATTATAACAGGTCTAGTGGAAAATCATAAATAAAGCTTATTCAGGTGAGATACTAACAAAATTATTTTATTTCCAGATTTGCATGATAACAAACAACCACTGGGCCTTATGGTTGTAATTTTTGCAGGCGGATACTAGCACTGCATTTTCAGTTTCAATCACTGCTAGTAATCCGATATATTTAACTGAATTCCTGAAAATATATTAAACTTTGACACAGTTTATTTACATCAGTAGATCTATTATTGAAACTTGAAATTGGTAGGAATATCTGCCCCGAAATCTAAACTTTATTGTCCGATGTCCATTATTCTATTCTATTTAAGATGCGAAACTAATTTCTGTCTTGCAGAGTTGATCCAGTTTAGCTGAACCCAACTCACAATTAACAACAAAAGATTTGAATTCATCAGAAAGTAAAGGTAAAGTAATTAACTGACGTATTTCCAAAGGCTTGTAGAATATTCACATTTGCAATTATGTGAGGATGCAGTATATTTTTCCAGGTCCATATGGCTGCCCCATGACAGATACTGTTATGTAACATTGGTAATTAAGCGGCAGGCATTTTGAGGTTGTTTTGAAAGTTTCATCCAATGGTATTTACTTTGGTTGTGAATCGGTAAAATTACCTCCGCCAAAGAGGTTATACTTTTATATCGGTTTGTTTGTCTGTCTGTTGCCCAGATATCTCAAAAAGGTATGGACACATATTCGTAAAATTTACAGGGAATAATAAATATGTTATAGGAGGAGCAACCGATGAACTTTTTGTGAATATCCGTCCAACTATTTATTTGGTCGCCTGCTTTTTCTCGGTTACATAACTTCAACAGTTATGAACGAATCTCTTTGGAATTTGAAGGAAAGGTTTGGTGTGGTACGAAGAGCAACTGACCAAATTGTTATGATGATCCGTCAGCCCGCTTGTCTGTTTGTCTTTATACTTGTCGTTTCGTGTGTCAGAACATAATATATCTAAATCCGTAGCCGGATGAAACTTGCAGGTATTGCTAGAAATGCTAAGGCACTCAAACGGCCAACTTTTGATGACTATCGCTTCGTCCGTTTGTGTGTTTGACTTTATGTTTGTCTCAGTGCTTGTCCGAACCTAACTCAAAAATTTACGGAGGGGTCTCCAAAAAATTACTGGAAATGTTATTAAATACCAAGAGGCACAAATGATTAAATTTTGCTGCTGTTGAAAAAGAAGTCCTAGTTACAGGACCAATTTGAATGTGGCGTTAACCTTGCGTTGCTTCACAGAGGTACGGTATGCGCTCTCGCTTTCCTTCTTTAGTTTCAGTATTTAATGATACGAATGGAATTTTCTTTTATCGCTGATTGCACCACACAACAATCAAGCATTGCCTCCAGAAACTGGCAGGCTATAATGATTTTGATCATAAATGACTAATTACCTACTTTTCACATATGAGAACTGAGAAGTCTGTGCATATCTCTCGGGAAGTAAAGAAAACAAGTAGAATTACATAAAAGATGTTAGGAAGCAAAGTTAGGTCTTTGACTTCAGCAAGAATTCCCACCGGCATACGTGAGGGTTACGGCTAGTGCCTCATTAATTATTTACACCCTCCTGGGACTAAATGTGAATGTTTGATGGAAATTCGCACAACTGGAAATCATAACTGATCGGTGTACACACACAGAAAATTGGTTCTATGCCATTAAGCAAAATTAGTTAACCGGAAACTACTTTGTCGTTTGAATTTGCGTCAATGCACATAGTCGTTTGTGATGAATAAGAGCGTTGAAATGAACAACAGTGTCTCATACGATTAATTATTATTGCTTGTAGCTAAGATATTTCTTCGCTAGTGATAAGAAACCAGGCGTTTTTTATCGTAAAGAACATAGTTTTGTGCGTGTAGGAAGATCGGCAACTTGCAGGTTCATATTGGACTCCATCGGGATATGAAATGCTCTATTGCACAGCATGAAAATAGTACATTTAGCATGTGGGTGCCGTGGCACAGACATGAAAAACTTATACGCTGCGACTCTTTGATATTACAGTATTGCCGATCAAACAAGAAATCTGATGTATTTAGCAATAACTATTGAAATGCAGCGTTTTTTTTTTTTTCTTTTTACTTCTGGGGCTATCTTGCTCTCTGTTGACATCTCAAGTAATGACACTTTTTGCTCAGTCGCTGCTAAGTTTACCTAGAAAATAACATAGATAATTAACAGATGTACGCACACATCGGTAGATTCTGACAACTGATGTACACTGAAGGAAGTTGAGTCAACACGTGATCTTCCGTAAAAGCAGCGACGTCACAATTGCGTGAATTGCTTTGCAAATTTCTATCGAAAGCTGTGTGTCCGTAACACTGGGCCGTCATTATAACGTCATTGTACTACCGGGGTCGAAAAGTTTACTTAATGGGAACCGTTAAGCCGGCCTACACGAACAATCACTATATCAATGACGAACACGAGAATAGGAGGATATAATCAAAATCAGATCTTTTTAATGTCCACACGGCATATTTCAGAAAGCATGAGCACGCGAGACACAACTGGAAATGCCTCTTTCAACACATCATTTTTGCTATTACGCAACTATGTTCTTTCCAAAATTATTATTCTGCCTTTTTGGTGAAATAACTTTGGTAAATCAACACAGAACAACAATGAAAAAACTTAGAATAACCACCAACGTCCACAGACGTTCAGCAGCAGCCGGACGGTAGCACGCTTTAAATTAGCATCACTGAATTGTAAAGTAATCTATGTAATTAAAACCATTAAATGGGAACTGAAGTTAGCATGCACAACCTGTTTAATAAGTTTTCACCCTCATTTTAAAGTTGTAGATATGTATTTCATTCGTAGTAGCCGGTTGGTGGGTAAAAAATTAATTTTTTTATTGAAAAACAGAGATCAGAAATGAAAGAGCGTAACGGAGAAACTAGTATCGAAAAATTACGTCACCAATGACGTCACATCGTCGAACGGTAATGCTGAGCAGCCTTAAGTACATAAATAGATGAAGAGAACATATACTAATTGAACAATAAACAATTACTAATTGAAAAGTGTATTGGAGGCTAGTGAAGACTCACAACACCAGAGGCAAGATATGGGCCGATTTGGCTCCCTGTTATAACTTCTTCTATGAAGTGAAGCCTGATTTCCACTTCATATTCAATTCACAGTGATCTTCACGAAACATAATTGAACGTATCACCGCATTTTTTGGACTTAATTCATTCAATCTCCCGCTCTTGACTGGTCAGCTACTTGAGCTGCACCCATACACTATACAAGGTAAAATGGTTGTCGCCATGTACAGAAATTTTGCGCAATAGCTGGCCCTATGGTTTCTCTCGAGTCATGAATAGAACACTGCTTATATTTTAGGCAAGGATTAAGAGCCCAACCCACGAAGTCCTGAGGTGAGACCCTCAAATACTTCGACTTGTCGGTGTGATGTCATCTGGCTGCATGCGGTCACGGCTAATTCCAGTCTCATTAAGTCCTCCCATTACATTTTTTGCTTCCTAATAGAGCTAATAATTAACTCACTGGCAATTCTCACGGACGTTGTAACAAACGACGAAGAAGAAGTGAATTTCTTATTTTTCGATTCGATTGTCATTCGACGCTTTTTGTCTGCGAACTCTGACAGAAGCACAGACTTTGAGGAAAAGATTGATCGTCTGGACGGGGGTTGGCTCGCGCGAACTATTTTTAATTTCATGTGTCGTATTGTGACTATTGGCAAAAGTTTAATCATATCCTAGTACAGATATAAGTAGGTAATTGAGACATTACCCTACATCAAGCCCACTACATAAAATAGTAAAAATTTGAATTTCAATTCTGATATCTGTTATGCATGAACAACTTCGTCTCAGGTGACGACATTTATAATCGATCAAAGAAGAATGTGAAAAATGGATAAAAATTTTAAAAAATGAAGCAAAATGAACTGATGCGTTTGGCGTTGCTAAAAAATACTGTAAGTACTGCTAATGAACAACATATATAGCAACCAAGTAACAGACGATTTACAGAAGAGAACCCTTTTGTTTCTCAAGCCGTAGAGAGAGACAAAATTCAGTAATTGCGTCCATGTCTTCAGAAAATGCAGTACCTCTAGCATTTTCAAGGAGCTTATTTACAATTAATTTGAGGCTTGAATTTCTCCTTTGTCATCAACAGCTCTATTTTAGAGCAGCATTATTATGAAAAAGTCCTATCCTGTCTCTTCCATCAGCTTGGAAGAGAAGGACCTATACCAAGAAAGCAACCAGTAAACTGTGTATCCATGGTTCTCATCACATGCGAAGACTACATTCGTGAAAAAGCTCCCACTAGCTAAGCGAATCCGCGATATTGTCTCTTCATTATATGGCAAACATTGCGTTCCATGATCCATTTTTTTGCCCTTCGTAAATGTCAAAACCAGCACTTTTTTCAAAATAATTCTGCACTAAAATAAAAATAAAATGACGGCAAAAATTAACACTTCACCCAAACCCCCGCCGTCTTTTGGGCTTCCTTATTTTTCCCCTATCTAATACTAAAGAAAAAGATTCCAAGGTACCCCACTTTTTTTTCGCCGAAAAAAATTGCAAGGTACCTCACTTTTTTTCCATTTTGAAATCTGAATTTTCTCCTATCTTATTCCCATAGAGCGTGGCAGGAAAGATATAAATATATAAATAAATAAATAAATAAATAAAAACACGACGTGAATTATTATATAGTAGATAATGGTTTAACGTGGCAGACTGCTCCATTATTCACGAACACTGCACGCCTCATAGCTCCCCAAGAGGTGGCTGTAGGAGTATTGCATTGTTTCTGTTACTCAGTGCTAATTTTTCAAACTTCCACAGACTTTGATGCCCATCTACTCGGATCCTGGCCATTACAGTGGGTCGTACCAAGTTTACAACCTGTGCCCATATCATTGACACGCATAGATGCGGACTTGAACGTGAGCAAAGTGTCGGGCTACAAACTCAAGAAAGCTGCCGTGACACTTTCTGAAGGCAAGGTTTCAAACAGAAAATCGGGTTCTGTAGCCCAAAGGGGGACCTCCCATAGAACATGCAGTGCAAGGTTTTCAAGAGAGAGATGAAGCAGCAACCTTCAATAACAGCAATAGGATTGAAGAATTAAGCAGAGTTGCGCACCGTCACTTTGTGCGATCCAGCATCACTTACAAAAAAGCCTCGATCTGTCATGCTAAAGCGCAGCCAAGAAGCGGCTGCTTACAGTGGCCTAGAGGAAGCAAAGTACCTTCTTTTGCAAAAAAATGCAAAGGTTGCCATTGAAAAAAAAAATAAAAGAAAAGTGGTGCGTGAGAATACCTTCTGACTTATCATCGAGAGATTTAAGACTGTGAGAAGGCTCAGTGACGTGTTCCTATTCGACTCTCGATCCAGTACTTCAATACAGTGAAACACCAGCATTGTATGACAGTGCGGGGTTGTCTTGATAGTGCGAATTGCAGGTTTGGACTCAGTGTAAATCCAAACAGGTCAACATAAAAGATAATAATTACAATGAGTCAATAAAGGAACATTAATGTTTGGGTTTGTGACATTTACGAATGTGCCATTTTTATGCTCGTCGGAACCATGCCTACTGTTTCAGATATGTGAAAATGTTCCTCATATACCACAATATCGAAGCGTTGGATTGACTACGCAATTCACCTTATCTGAATTTAAAGAAAAAAAAGCCTGGAACGTAATGAAAAAATGAAACTGGAAAAGTTGCGCCCAACTAACATCACCACCGTGAAGAAGTTGCGTGTATCGACACACGTTTCTTACTTCGAGAATCTCACTACTTATATGCCAAAGAACATCCAGCAAGCGCTGAAATCATAGGGAAATATGATAAAGCACTAACTGCGGCCTAAGTTACCAATGAAAGAAATCCAAGTTACACTTTGAAATTCGATGATCCAAAAATTCCCAGTACAACCATTTCATAAGGGATTTAAATCGGGGCTATTCGCTTGCCAGGTCATAATCCTTTTTTGATTTGAATTCTCCATCCACAAGCCAGTTAGCAGTGTACCGTACTCGGTAAGAGGGAGCGTTATCGTGCTGAAATACCAATTTAGATCTGCGTGCTATAGTCTGCTCATCAAGCCATGGAATCAAGTTGGCTTCAAGAAACTGGCAGTACCTTTCTGCATTCAGTTTAACTCCTGCCACTTCAAATGGACCAATAAGGGTGTCACCTACTATACCGGCCCGAAACATTATACCTCCACCACCTTCTTGATGCTTAAGCCGTGTCTGTTGAGGTCATGTAGGACCCATTCAGACGCCCATCCCCTGGACCATCAAGAGTGGCTCTGCATTCGTCAGTAAATAGGACATTGGAAAAATCAGTTTTCATGTTTTCCTAAGCCCATTTGACATTATCTTCTTGATCAGCTTTTTGTTAGAAGTGGGCGTTTAATTGCTTTTTTCACTTCCACTAGCTGCTGAACCTCACATCTTGCCTTTCTGCTTAGTATTGGGGCTCCAGCGTCTTCAAATATCGCCTTACTTGAGAAAGTTGTTTTCTTTCGATGGAAGCCTTCAAATGTCGCATATCCTGAGTAGTCAATTTCCTCAAAGAGGCACTATCCGGAGTTTTCCTCTTGACTTTACCTTCAATTGCATAAGCCTTAATTGTTCGATGATCACGCTGTAATAACTTGTAAACTTAGATTGCTGTCTTACCAGAAGCCAAAACGAGGTCATTTTGATCTTTTCTTCACTTTTTAAACCGCATTTCTTGCCCATGTTGACTAGAGTGATGTTGCATAATCTGGGGTAACAGTAGAATCCCGTGCGGTAAGCAAATGTTGCCAAAATGTGGGAAATTGTTCCGTTTTCTTTTTCTCTGGTTGTTTTTTATAGTTAAACATACGTGTGCACTAACGTAGCATACTTATTTTAAATGTTTGACACTTATCTTGAAAAATAGGTAAACAGAAAATTGTATTTGCACAATCAAAGGTAACGCACTGTAGTAGTACCCTTGATAGATCTTGCAGCGACTTGTATGGCCTCCTACAATTTTGTTTTTGAAGAAAACTTCTTACCCTCTATATAAATTTTGCGCTTGATGATAGACCACAGATTTTCAAATAGGATCAAATCTGGAGAATTGGGTGGCCACACTATCAATTTCTGGTTTTTGAACCCCAAAGAAGCCAGGTATTCTTGTGTAGCTCTGGCTGAATGCAAGGGTGCATTGTCTTGCATGAATATGAGCTTTTGCGAAGATCCAAAGTCTGGTCGTCAAGCCAGGGAACAAGACATTCATCAAGTAGGGCAAAATATAGCAGAATTGATTTTAACTTCTTCGCGGACCATTGTCAGACCTACAAGTTTATCATTCATAATCCCAACCCGCAACATAATACCACCATCGCTTTGATGGCGGCGAAAACGATTGTGGAGCTTCCGCTCAAACCCGACCCCTCCTTTAGACCATCCTTCTGGGACATCGAGAGTCGCTCTGGTCTCATCTGTGAATAAAACACACTTCATTCTTGTTTCATATAAGACATAGACCACCCAACTCTCAGAAGCATGTGCCTTTGTGTCAATGAAGGCTTTTATTTGGGAGATTTCACATTCGCAATAGTCCCCAAGATTTGGTTTCGCATAGGTTTTGGCACTTTATTCAGATCAGAGCTTTCAAAGATTGTTTTGCTTGTGCTTCCTGGTTTTTTGAAGACGTGACGTTTAATATTTCTGATCTCCCTCGTGTTCACAGCTTTTATTTTACCTAATCAGACCGTGTCTTCCGATTGGAAGAATCCCTCAAAAAGCGTTGAATTGTTCTAACATGGCGGCCTAAAATTCTAGCGATAGACGCACATGAGGTCTTTTTGGCCATTTCTTAGATAATGGTTTGCTTCTCTTCGTCTGTTAGATCCTTAGCGCGTCCCATTTTGAATATTATTTAAATGGACTAATAGCGTGGCTCACAGTACATCTGTTACTTACTTCATTAGGATGCGGCGCATCACCCACGAAGGCATTAGCGCCCCAGTACATCTGTTAAACAAAAGAATGTTCTGCTACCAACTTCTTCAGAAAGTAAACAAATATTGCCAGATGAACTAAGCACACAATGTTGCCATATGAAACCATAATTCTCGTCAGACAGAAGATTTTCGATGAGAAATAAAAAAAAATTGTTAGACTAATATCGTGGGTCGCAGTATACTTGTATTATATTCGGATGTATGCAGTTAATATCTGAACTGTACCAGTACTCGTAAAATCAACTGAAATAAAAGCAAGAATCAATAATGCAGCTGTCCAAATTAACAATAAAAATATTTGAATTAGTTTAAAGTGAAACTAAGTTTTGAATAAATCAGGTACCGTATAAAATAGAAGAGGACGAATTAGCAGCTCTACACGTGCAGTAAATGAGTTTATTGAACCATCATCGGTAACATTTACAATTCTATGCCTGATAGAGTGATAGAGTTGTTGTTTTTCTATCCGATTTTAAAATGTCGCTATTATGTACTGTTGGCAGAAAACAATAACTGTGTAAGAGTATCTGATTCCAAAACATTAACCTCTATTTGCCGGGGTGGTATCATAACTTTTTATCAAATTGTGAAAATAAAAATATATTCAACGTAAATATAGGAGAGTCTGGGAGACTTAAAGGCAAATGGCGGAGTGCTCTTCGTGGGTCCCAATATAAATGTCAGTATAGTCGGACTATATGGGTTGCAGAGGGAACAGGGCATGTACAGTTGGAGGAAAAAAAATAGTTGTGGATCGTGATGAGTGGCACAGCTGTAGTCATTATGTTGAGGTTGGATTTTGTTTTGTGGTTGTGTAGCGATTCCAGAGTTGTGAGTACTATTGGGTTGGGAAAGTCTATGATGGAGAAATCTTTCGTGCTAAACGGATGGTCTTTTTTTCTGCATGAAGACGATGAGCTGAATGTGTAGGCTTTGCAAGTGGTAAACCTGTTCTGATTTTTCTACCTAAATCTTGATAGTTACTGTCAAAAATAAAATTTCTGTCTTTGATTCGCAAAGAAAACTGGCAAAGACAAGGTGAGTTAGATTGGACAATTAACTGCTACTTTAATCAATTACCATATCAATCAAATTATCAGCGATACCTGCATTGTATTACAAAGCGTACGATCTTAAATAAATTGACTTGTCTTCCAAGAATCTGTGAGAAATTCTGATGTGCTTGGAAGTTATAAAGTAATAACGTAATCGTTTACAGATCTCTCGCAGCAATTACTGAGCACAATCTTCTCACGGTAGCAAATCTGCCTTGCCAGCTGAAGCAGCAAGTTTAAAGCCGGTTACATCGCCAAAATAATTTCGACAGAATTGCTAGAAGAATGTCTCAAACGATTCCATTTACTGTCAGAAGCGCTGGAGAGACAAAAATAGTTGCGTTTCTTGATGCCTCTTCAGCTATCACATGCGTTTTGCTGGAGGTTCTGGGAAAATAGATTTCCTGTACTTTGTACACAATATCTGAAACCCGTTTATTGAATATATTTAGTAATGCTAATTGTAACGTGTTCCAATGAAATTATCTCTGGAGATCGTACTTTCGAGAGTAGATAGATTTAAAGGTGTGCGCAGTTGGACAGCTCCCGCTGATTCCGACGGGGCAAAATTGCTTTAACGTCAAGACTGCAGCGACATGCTCATGCACACCCAACTGTGAAAGGTGCTTGCAGTTGCAGTTTGATAATTTTTTTATTCCCTGTGCATAGTACTCGTATTTAGCTCGTCACTGTATTGCATGATCTTCTAGCTTTTATTTGAAACTTTGACATGCCTTTTTTTTTTGCTGGCTAGCATCGTTGTAACCTGGAACCAAGTTCACTTTGTACATTACAGTTGGAATCTCGACCATTCAAAGTTGAGTTTTAAGAAAAATAGAGGCGTTGCGTACAGGAGTAATGAATAGTAGGAGATATTTAATAACAGGGCTAACTGGACTGTAAATTGCACGAAACTGCTCGAACGCAGTAAACAAAGTTGGCTCAAATCCTAACCTGCTGGATTCACTCCTGAAGTACAACTTTTGCCCTGAGTGTGCATCGTTGAAGAAATACCGCTCTTGGCAACTTTTGCTTCTCGTCTGTATTGGCCTTAACTAGATTTGTGCTCCAACCGGTGTACCCAGTTAAAAATCTACGGTGGAACAAGCGCGGCATATGGTACGCAGTTCTACGCGCACGGTCGCCTTTTTGAGCGGGGCATCCGCGAGGCTCGGGAGCTGGGCGCGGTG
>LQNS02278070.1:47676865-47692766 GCA_001587735.2 Parhyale hawaiensis
GACCGACTTGTCAGTTCAGCAAGCAGGCTGTGCGCTGATAATGACCTGGAGAACCCGTCCCACAGGAGAGGAGTAGCCGTGCTATGTTTTATAAGGGGTGCAACAATGAGGCATTGGTTGTATTCTTCTCTCCCTGCCCTCAAGGTTTCTAGGAGAGAGACTCGTGCTGCGTGCGGAGCGCACTCTTTCACTTTGGAGGCTGTCGGATGTCGAACTAATCAGCTCTGTCGGCGCTTCGTGCCCTGGTCGGCTAGGGTTTGGAATTTGTTGCCGGCATCGGCTTTTGGTCGTATAGGCCTGCAGGCGTTCAAGTCAGTTGTTAATGTTTTTTGCTGGATTTCCTTTGGCAGCGTTTTGGGTTCCCGGTGTTGCAAGATGCTTCATTTGGGTTGTATTAAGTGTCCGTGGGAGCCCCAGCGTGAAGTTTTAATAATCATAATAACAAGAACTGGAAAGCACCCGGACCAGATATGGTGCAAGGCTACTGGAACAAAACTTTCACATCGTTGCACTCCAGAATTGATGCACAGCTCAACCACTGCCTGCAACGCGGAACCGTGACCACCTGGACGACCACAGGGAAGAAGGTTCTAATCCAGAAGGACAAGGCAAAGGGTACGAATGTCAGCAATTACCGCCCAATCACTTGCTTCCTCCCTGATGCGGAAGATGCTGACGGGCATAATCTACAAGAGGGTCTAATAACATCTAGACTCAAAGAAGCTCCTACCCGACGAACAGAAAGGATGCCGCAGGAACACCAGAGGAACGCAGGACCATTTGCTCGTCGACAAGCTCCTCACGAAAGATGACAGGACCAAAAAGTAAAATCTAAGCATGGTTTGGGTTGATTACAAGAAAGCCTTTGACATGGCCCCTCACTCTTGGATCCTGCAATGCCTGGAAATTTACGGCATCGCCGGAACATCCGCAATCTGATCGCGACGACCATGCCCAACTGGAAGACCCAGCTGACAAGCGCCAATAAAAACTTCGGCGAGGTGAGCATCAAGCGGGGCATCTTCCAGGGCGACTTCCTATTTCCACTGCGCTTTGTCCTGACCATGATCCCCCTCTCCGAGACCCTGAACACTTCCGGCAAGGGCTGCAACTACAGTCGTACCATGAAGCTCAACCACCTGCTGTACATGGACGACCTGAAGCTGTACGCGAAATCAAAGGATCAAGTAGAAGAGCTCCTCAACATAGTCCATCTATACTCTGATGACATCAAAATGCAGTTCGGCATCAGTAAGTGCGGAGTCCTTTACATCGAAAGAGGAGAGGTTACTGCGTCCGAGGGAATCACCATCGGAGAAGGTACCATCAAGGATATATAGGAGACAGGTTGCAAGTACCTGGGTGTCACGGAGTACAACACAATTCTCCACAGAACGATGAAAGATTCCATTCGGAGTACCTCACCCGACTCCGGCTCATCCTGAAATCACACCTGAATGGGGGCAACACCATCAAGGCCATCATTACCTGGGCCGTCCCCGTCTGTTACTCTGCTGGCATTAACTGGACCAAGAAACTGTGCACCGACATGAACATCAAGACTTGCAAGCTCATGAACATCTATCGAGCTCTGCACCCAAAATCGTGCGTTGACAGACTTTACATTAATAAAAGAGAGGGGGCCGTGGCCTCATCAGCGTCGAGGACTGCGTCGAAGCGGAAAAATGAGCTCTCTCCCAACATTTCAGAGAGAGCGATGACCCGTGGGCATGCTGCTTAGACGAGGCGAAATTGCTGAAAGAGACCGAAACGACTGACCAGTTCAAACAGCGACGACGCCTCGATCGAACTTTCATATGGCAGAGCATTTAGATGTCCGGCCAGTACCTCGAAGCTGTTCAGGACAAAATCGTACCAGACTCTTGGAACATTCTTCTGAGGGGTGAGCTGAAACGGGAAACGGAAGGCACCATCCTTGCGGCTCAAGAGAAAGCCCTCAATACCAGGTACATCTAAAACAAGATCGACAAGAGAAACGTCCCTTCTACCTGTAGAATTTGCAGAAGCTCGGATGAAACCATCAACCACGTGATAAGCGAATGTGGAGTGCTGGCGCAAAAAAAGGAGTACAAGCGCAGGCACGATGAAGTTGCTCGACACGTTCAATGGATCCTCCTGTGGATACATAACTTCCCGGTCAGTAAGAGGTGGTACGAGCACAAACCCGCGCCCGTGGTTGAAAACGAAGCCGTGCAAATCTATTCGGACAAGCGGATGGAAACTGATCGGTACTTCACGCCAACGAACCGGACATCGTCTTGAAAGACGAACAGGAGAAGTCGGCTGAACTGATCCACATTTCAATCCCCTTTGACTCCAGAATCGTGGACAAGGAAGCGGAGAAAAAGGAAAAGTACCGTGACCTTGCCATCGAACTCCAGAGACTGTGGCAGATGAAGATCAACGTCGTTCCAGTGGTCATCGGAGCTCTGGGGGCAATGTCCATGAACCTCAAGACTGCCCTGCGAGAGCTGAAGTGCGGCCACCTCCACCCAGGAACCCTCCAGAAAAATGCTCGTCTTGGAAAAGCGCACATCATGCGCAAAGTGCTCTGAGCCTTAGGTCGCGGATGTGACCCGGCGCCAGATTGTAGAGCTGAACATCGCTCAAACGATCCAATTTGGGTCGTGAAATTCCCTCAATTATAATAATAATAAAGTATTTAAATCACCAAGCTAGGAATATTCTCAATATGGAGCTGATAATCTCACTCGATGCCGCTAGATCTAGGATTCAATGCTATCAGGCCATAGTGCATGCAACCGCCTTGATTTCAGTGTCTATACTTTCCATATAATTATCTACGAAGTGCTTATACTTCGCGCGTTGGCTTTGAGTTATACTTGTAGGCTTTTAGACCATTAAGTACCATGGACGAGTCCTTGTTGGTCGCTGGTTCAAAGCATTCATAGCAATGTAACGCGAAGGAATTTTTCGTTCCTCTTTGGCCTAAGTACTGTACGGAGTGTGGGCTATGTCACGCAGTTACTAAAGTTGGCTTGTTCTGCATTTATGTGAAATTGGAATGCTTTATTTTTGTGACTATTCGTTCATTGCAATTATTTACGCTCAACATCGTATAACTGAGTACGGAAGCTAGTTTCACATTTTATGTATTATGCATTAATACGGCAAGTAATGCATCAAAGTACGGTATAAATGGCAGTACTGTGTATTTGTTTGTTTATCCACAGTACGATGCTAAAATTCAAGCTACTTACTGATAGTGTGGTACCGAGAATGCTGCGTGTCTTTGCGCGCCAGTCATCGGACACCGATGTGCGGTCACTGGCGTGTCCGATGGCCAGCCACTGTGTGAGAGCACTCGGTGGCGAGTTGTGTTTTTCGCTCGCTCCTGTTATTCATTCACCTCCATCATGACAAAAGTGTAGTAATGTACGGCTAGTGTTTCTTGCAAAAAGGTGCAAAAAACTTTTTAAATAAGTTTAATCTATGGCTCTTTTGCGTAACCGTGAACCAGTGAAATCATAGTCATGTATAGGCCTACTTGCAGAGTTACTGGTGCTCGAGCAGCTTGCTCCTGCGCTGCCAGAGACACAGAGTGTGTTTGTTACACGAGCCACAGCTGCAGCTCTGCTTTTAGTTAAGTATGGATACTAACCTATGTACTTAGCCTAGTGGTCAACCGGTCTCATTCGTATTTTTTCCTGCACATTCATGCTTTAAGAAGTTCTTTTCTTTTGCTTCAGGTAATGTTTTACCTCGCAAGTGACCCTTGTGCATGATGCGTACCTACATGTTGCAAATGACTCTGCCGTTGGCCATCTCCGTATCCATGGCTCATTATCGTCTGCTTGCATAAAATTTCTACGAGTGCTGAGGTTAGTTTAAGTGTCACTTGCACCAAATTAGATGGCAGCTAAATAATTTGTTGAGAGAACAACATCCCTTCCTAAGGACTTATTCACTCGGTTATACTCGGTTTCTTGCTACTCAATTGGGTTTATAGAAAAAGGCAACAGACGGATCTGCATACTAGGTTTGCAAATATAAGGGACAGTGTGAGCAAAAGAAAAGATCGTGTCAGTGAGGCAAAACTACGTAATAGTTTTGATTAAACAAAATCCAGCGTCTACAACAAAAAGGTTTATCCTTTGAAACAAGCGATACCTGGAAATCACTATCAGCTTGATGCTCTTGATGCTACCACAAATACTGAAATAGGTTACCCTTACGATATAGATAGCTTCCCGGACATTTACCCTGCTCTGCCGAGGTATAAATAAGGAAATAGCCATTATGGTATACTGTATATCCTATTAACTGTCCTCAGCCGTGAAATCCTTCTTGGTTTGAAAGGGAAATAAAACTCATTCATAAGGTAAAATATTTTATTAAAGTCAAACAAATTCGAGTAAAATGGATAGAACGTGCCTGGTGATCGAAAGTATAACACAAGGGTTAACTAGAGCACTCTGAGAGCGCATACCTCCGCCAAGTGAGGCAACGGTAGCAAAAAATTCAAATTGGCTCCGAAACCATAATTTTTTTTTGTATAAACTCCAAAATCTAATCATTTGTGCCTTATTATATTCATAACAGCTTGTTCCATTTTCTTGAAATCCGTTCATAACTTTTCGAGTTCTACTGTTAACGAACGTTATGACAAACATGAGTCAAACATACAAACGAACAAACCGATCTGCACTGAAATTTGATCATTTATGTCTTGTAGCATTACTAACAACCCCTATAAATTTCATAAAGATCCATTCATTATTTTTTGAGTTATTGTGCTAACAAGCATAAAATTAAAAATAGTGACAAACGAACGAACAAACTTATCATTACCAAAATTTGGTCAATACTCTTTGTTAAATACCTAACAACTCATNTCCTCCTAACATACCTAACAATCCCTGTAAATTTCATCCAAATCGGTTCATAACTTTTTGAGTTATCTTGGTGACAGACAGACAGCCAGACAAACACGACGAAAACATAACCTCCTTGGCGGAGGTAATTAAGTAGATTATCATTATGCTTACTAATAGCTGTCTTCTCACTCCTCCTATGCGCGTGAGACTTTTACAGCCGCAGCGGTCTGGCGACCCGGAGCGTCAATGTCACGGCCTGACGTCCCTTCGTCCCTCGGTACTCGCGACTCTAGAAGAAGGGGGTAATGTTGAGAGAACAATATCCCAACATCGAGGCCCAGCACCATAAGACAAGAGGCCACACAGAGGCCAAACGGGGTCCTCACCTCTTTACTACTACCCTGCTGGCTTCACCTGCACATCGAGCGGAAAGTCTTCAGTACTGAAACGCTAACGCTACGTGGTCGACTGTCACATATATTCAGCTTACCTTTCATGTATCGCTAGTAACCTTAGATTTACTCAAAAGCTTAATTTAGTTAAAATATCTAAACCGATAGAATAAATGTGAAGTTTAGTCGTTATGGATACTCCCGAATTTTCTCTACCAAATGTTAATTCTAGATACATCGTATATTGTGGTTAGTCAAGGACTATTCCTTGTACGAGTTCGCATAAAAATAATATACCCATGGTAAATTTCACCGCACCCGGATACAGCACAGCTGCCGTAGTCACTAGGTCAGATAACAGGCCATGAAAGGCACTTAAAAGCCCTGCCTTCCGCGGAACTTTTGCTTTTCGTCTTCAGCTACCAAGCAATACGAAGCCCGGCAGCTTCGCTCCTTGTCACTGTATAAGTATCACGAGCTTAGCCAGAACCTTGTTACGCATAGCACAGCACTGTCATTAGTAGTCTTAGTTACTCAAATCTACCAACCTTTGACATAGTGTCATTGTTTCGCCATCACCGAACTTATAATAGCTTGTCAGTGTCCATAACGACTTTAGTAAAACGTATTAAACAATACTGTGTCTTCTGAAACCCCCCAAAATCAAGGTATTAACATAATTATTAAAATACAACCAATGATTTTACTTTTTCTTGTGCAGTATCATTATATACATATAAATAGAAAAATTCTAACGCATTTTTACGAATGAAGATTTTGTTGCAAATGCGTACCTAGTTAACGACTTTCCCGTAGTCAAAGATTTTACTTAGATAATAAAACGAAATGTCAGATTTGGGCTCCTATGCATAGAGCCTCGCGTAACCTTACCAAACCAGCCTACCTTAGTCTAACCTTAATTTAATCAAACCTAACAGAAACAAACTCATCAACCAAATCTATCTCAGTATAAGTGAACCATGCTTAACCAATCCAAAGCTAGTGTATCCAGCTCTTAACATTACTAACCTTTGACTATTGAATTTATTGTGTAGGCTCAAGCTTAGCTACATTGTAATGTAATTTTTACCCATATTTTCTACATTACCAGGTGTTGCCTCAATCAACAAGTTGCAAGTTAAGCGAGCTAGTGAGAAGGACTTGAAGATTTTCTTTCATGATTACCTCTCACCTTTTTGCTAGCTGTTTGTGAAGTAGTTGTTACTTTATAATAAGCCTAATTTAAAAAGTAGTATATAGTATAGCCATTCATTAGGCATTGTTGCGCTATAGTTTGTATGCCGGTTGTCCACTATCTACTAAATTCTTACACAAATTCATGTAAATATTGTGTTGGTACATAATTTTTAACTATATGTTTCATATTACAGCTATATTTAGAAAAGACATATACCCTCGGAAGTTGTCTTAACAGAGACTATAAGCGTATTCGACAATTGCCTGGACAATCACACCACCAGTACTCACGAAAAAACTTCTTATTCTCGATGACTCAACGATTTTGATGTTCAAGTCCGACTTCAACTTCTATCCCACGAGTTTCCTACTCCAATTCTATATTTCTCTGTCCCTTTTATTTAATTATCATTTGATAGGTGATACCGATAGCTATCTAGCAGAAATATTTTAATATTAGTAAATAATAATGAATTAACATCAAGATCCTAATAGTAAAATAATATAGTTGAAATATTATGGAACATTATATTTATATCAATATTACTGTAATATTTCGGAATAACCATAATTTGACAGTTGTGAAGTAAAATTTTATAAATACTAAAATGACATTAGCAACATTGTTTCAATATCATTTTAATATTCCATCTAAATATCTAATGTGACGCAGCAACATTTTAATGTGGGTAAATAATAATAAATCAACATCAACATGATAATATGAAACTAATATAATTAAAATGGCATGGGACAGTATTTCAATATTACTGTAGTATTACAGAATAACTATAATTTGACAGTTATTTGCAGGTAATATTTCATTAACACTAAAACGACATTCGAAACATTGTTTCAATATTAGTTCATTATATCATCTTAACATATAACATTAGGCAAAAATATTATTTAAACATTTCCTATTATTGTTATCCTAACATTGAAATAATCGTGTAAACATAATATTATTTCAACATTGGGGATAATATTGTTTGATGGTACGTCATAACTAGAGCCTGGACATTGCTTGAAATAAATGTTTAATGCTTATTCTGCTTAACCCACGAGAACCCACAGTATCAAATTTTTTACCAAAATCGATATTTCATAATTTAGTTACATTTGGTCTCAGTATGACGTAATTGAAGTCAGAACCGGAAAATATTATGTTGCATGTTAGCTACAGACCACCCACCAGGGTGGGCGCTGGGTATTATAGGGGTTCTCATGAGTTAGTTTGAGAGCGGCTACAACTAGAGTTTTGGGCACAACTACTTGTTAGCGGAAGTTAGAAGAGTTTGATCTAAGCGACGTGAGTCTGCACAGGATTCCATCATAGTTTTTTGCAAAAATTCTCACAATTTTTTATTTTCCTTCCTGCAAGCTTGCCTTCCAAAAACTCTAGCACCTACAAAATGAGTCTTTCGTATGTTGTTCTCGCACCAGCCCTACGTCCTCGAACGGGTTGTCAGAGTCAGCAACGTCGTGGGTTTCGGGCGCAGTCTCCACAGGCTGGTCGTCAGCCTGACCTTGGTTTCTATGTTCTCTATCGCGGGTACAGTATCGTGCGTCACTCCGTTCAGTCGGTGTTGTCGTTCGTCCTCGAGTCGGGAGAGGAAGTCCGGTAGTACACGAGTGACTCCTGATTTGTATTTTATACTCAGGTTATATCGTTGGAGCAGAAGGATCCAACGTGCTATGCGTGAGGCAGCGGTCTTTTTGGTGAATATCAATTTGAGACGCAAGGGATCATTGATTAGAGTGAAAGGGTTGAGGTACAGGTATGGGTAAAAAAAAATTATTGAGTCGTGAATGGCGAGCGCCTCTATCTCACTCGTGCTGTAGCCCAGTTCGTTCCCCTTGAGCTTCCTGCTATAAAAGGCAATTGGACGTTCACCGTCGGGGGTTTCTTGACTTAGCAAAGATCCAATAGATGTCACAGATGCGTCTGTATGCAGCAGGAAAGGCTTACTGTAGTCAGGATAGGCCAAAACAGGATCACTAACGAATTTGTCTTTGGGAATGTTTGTTGTTTTTCTATCCAGCGAAAAGGCACCTCTTTCTTCGTCAGAGTTACTAGCGGCGTCGAGAGTTTTGCAAAGTCCGGTATGAAACGTCTGAACAAACTGAGGGCTCCGAGGAACCTTCGCTCCCCTTTAACAGATCTAGATGGCGGCATGTTCGCTATGGCCTTCGAGTTTTCAGGATCTACACGGACACTGTCACGATCTACGACGTGACCTAGATATTTAACGCTTTCTGCCGCGAACTTGAATTTTTAAGCCAAGCTTGGACCTAGATTTTACGATTTGCTGCAGCGTTAGCTCTAAGTATCTGAGGTGAAAGTCAAAGTCAGGCGAGAAGACACAGAGGTCGTCCACGCAGCAGACTAGAAATTTTCTATCTTTCTAATTCTTTGGTGTACAGAGGGAGAACTAATCAGGCCAAACGGACTCTTAAGAAAGCGATAGGCTCATACGTGCGTTTTGAATGACGTCACATCTTTACTTGCCTCCGACAGCGGAATCTCAAAAAAAAGCTGGATTTCATATCAAGGTTTCTAAAGATACTGGCCCCTTGAAGTCTTGCGAGAGTTTCTACAAGATGAGGGATGGGAAAGACATCCTTCTTCACTATTTTGTTCAGTTGTCTGTAGTCTACCACGAATCGGAAGGAGTCTTTGGTTACCGGTGCGTTTGGATCAGTCCGTTCTTTACTAACAGGATGGGACTAGACCACGGTGAGTGACTCGGTTCGATAACATTTGCTCGGAACATGTCAGTTATGTGCTCCTCGACAAAACGCTTGCAGGCATGTGGAAGACGATATTGAGGCACGTTAATGGATGCGTGACCCTGCACTCGATATGGTGCTCTACACCCTTCACTGTCCCTAACTCATCTCCTACGGCTATCGCTTCGCGGTAGTGGTTGAGAAGTATCATTATTATTAAAACTTCACGCTTGGGCTCACAGGGACAGGTAATACAACCCAAATGAAGCATCTTTCAACACCGGGAAGCCCAAAACGCTGCTAAAAAATCCAACAAAAAACAGCTGGCTTAACAGCTGGCTTAAGCGCCTGCAGGTCAATACGACCAAAAGCCGTCGCCGGCAACAAATTCCAAATCTTAGCCGACCAGGGCACGGGAAGCATCGACAGAACTGATTAGTTCGACATCCGGCAGCCTCCAAAATGAATGAGTGCGCTCCGCACGCAGCACGAGTCTCTCTCCCAAAAACCTTGAGGGCAGGGAGAGAAAAATACAACCAATGCTTCTCATTATTGTAGACCTTATAAAACATACATAGCTCTGCTACTTTTCTTCTGTGGGACAGGTTCACTAGATCATTATCAGCGCACAGCCTGCTGGCTGCACTAACAAGTCAGTCCCACAGACGCAAGTGAGTGTCAGCAGCTGAAGCCCAGACCGGTGAGTAACACTCTAACAAAGGCAGCAAAAACGCATAAAAACATGTGCGCACAACCTGACTGTCACCAAACACAGAATTCACCTTACACAGCAGCCCAATCTTAATGAAAGCACGTGACACCAACCTCCTAATATGTGGCTAAAAAGTAAGCTTCTCATCAAAGAAAACACCAAAAATCTCCAAGGAGCTAGACTCCTGAAGTAAAGTGTGATCAATCTCCAGTTTATGATGCTGCGGTACAAGTGTCCGAGACCGACAGATAATCATCGACTTGGTCTTAATGGCATTCAGCTTCATACTCCAGGCCGAGCACCCTGCACTAATGCGCGAGAAATCCCTATTCAGACTGAGCGACAGCATCGCGAAGACGAAGAGTAGGTATAACTGCGATCAAAGCGGAATCGTCGGCATAGTTGATCGACGTGTTTTCAAGCGGAGTGAACACGTCACTAGTACAAAGAACGAACAGCAGCAGGCCAAGCACACTGCCCTGAGGGACGCCAAACACAACCCCAACTGAGGCGCTCAAATTGCTTTCGGTCAGAAACAAAATCGCGAAAGATTGATAGAACTCTACCACCCACACCAAAGGACTTCAGCTTGTATTATAGACTCCTGTGGTTAACCCTGTCAAATGCCGCGCTAAAGTCCAACTGGACAAGGCGTGCCTCTGACTTAAAATCCAGCTTAGACTGTAGGTAGTGTGACTCCGACAACAGGGTATCACAACAACCCAAGCCAATTCTGTACATAAACTGACCAGCAGGCAGCAACCCCGTAACTCCAGCAAAACGACCAAGCTTACCAGGGATTAACTTCTCGAACACCTTCGACGAAATGGTCGTCAGTGTGAGGGGTCGATAGTTGGCAACATAGGGCGACACCGGACCCTTGGGAATAGGAATAATTTTCCCAGTACGCCAACAACGAGGAAAATTTCCTAACCGCAGCAGGCGCCGGAATATCACTGCGAGCTTGGGGGTAAGAAACAAAGGAAACATACCCACCGGATCCACATCTCCATACGGATCAAGGTCCTCAAGCAGCACCTTAATTGCAGCAGATCTGGACGCCAAAGAGGTTAAGCGAGGTTCAGGGTGGTATCCATGAGGCAATGCGATAACATCTCTGCTCTGCTTCCCGTCGAAGTGAGCCGACAAAAGCTCGGCCCTTGCCAAGGGATCAGTAATTATGCCCCCACTTGGACCAACAAGGGGCGGCAACGATGGTTCAGCACTAAATACTGAACCCTTTAGCTCACTCCACCAACGATGTGGATGATCAATCCTTAGCAGAGACTCCCTGGAACGCTGCCTCAGACGACGCTGTGCCTCCTCATAGACACGCTTACCTCGGCCCTACGATCAGCATAGGTCTGCCACAACGTGCGGCCACGCGAATGCCGCTATGACCGATACGCCGCTTGTTTAGCTTCGAAAACTAACCGACACTGGTCGTGAAACCACGGCTTATCCTGAGACCTCACGAGAATAGTCCTCTTAGGGACAGCGCTCTCCAAAATGGATACAGTCAAGTCATTGAGCTAGAGACAGGTCTCTTAGGGACAATCCACTCCAAAATGGATATAGTCAAGTCGTTAAGCTCAAGACAGGATCCTCACTGTGAATAATCTGGCGCCAAGGTAACGTTCTTACTGCCCAAGTAATAGCCACCCAGTTAGTGCTGCTCTTAACGAATACCACTCTCCTGGTGTCTACCACCGGAACGACCTGCTTAAGGTTCAATGACACAACAAGATGTGAGAGGTCTGAAGAGCCAATAGGGGAGCCAACTGACATCGTCATCAAGTCCGGGACATCAATGATAACGAGGTCGAGACAGTTACCAGCAATATGCGCGGATCTGCGAACTAGCAGCACACAACTAGCCAAGGTGCAAAAGTCCAACGCAGCCACACCATGACAATCAGTCGGTGATGCAGATCCCAATCAGTCCCTGTGGTGTAGATTAACGTAACCCACAAAAACAAACGTTGACTTGGGGTCCGTGCTCTGGATCGAGGCCACCGCCGTCAATAAACAGTCATAAAGAGAATCATCAGTTGCAGGGCTCCGATACAAGGAGAATAAATAATAATTATTCAGTCGGCCATACACTCTTACAATAATGATCTCATGACAGGCGCATTCGTGTACTGACTGCCGATAAGCACAGAATCCGCTCCGTACATAGACGGCCATTCCACGGAATCCAGGCCCCGATCTGCAGAGACTGCGAAAAGGGGACTGAAAACCCGCCAAGACAAGCTCAGCGTCGTGCCTTCTGCCAGCCACCAATGTCTCGGAGCAGCACACGACATCCATACCACGGGACACAAAGTCGTGCTCCGCGAGGTTCGCATGCAGTCCTCTAATATTAGAATAGAGGAGACGACACCCCCGAGCTCGACCCGGTCCTGGGTTGCTTTGAACGTCCCCACAAAGCAAGAAAGAAAAGAAAGAATAAAAGAATACAAATATGCAGTAATGTACAGATAAATACAGAAATATACAAAGAAGAAACAAAGAATCCCATAAACAGAGATGATGTTAAGCATAATAAAGCAAAAAGAAATCGACAGTAACTATAGCTACGAAAGCGGCCAGCTGTTTACGCGCCCAGACCCTGCCATTACCAGTAGAGGCTTTAGCCGAAAAGAAGAAGAGAAAGGAAAGGAGCATCAGGTGGTACTACCTGATGGAAGAGAGAGAGGAGCAGACTGCGAAAGACTTAGTACCCAGCTATGGCACCAGCCTGTTCATCTCCGCCCAGGGATGCCGTTGGACCAAAAGAGGTCTCATTCGCCTTTAGAGTGGCATTTTCTCCAACTTATAGGGGCTACCCAGAGCCCCAAACCCAAAGCCAGCTCATACAAACAAAGAGGCGTCCGGTGGCCGGACAATGGGGGCGGCCTGATAACGCGCAGGCCACGCTAAAAAGTATCACTATATGGCTCCTCTGATCGTTCAATAGGTGCTTTATGTTTAACGCGTTTAGGGCATCGTCGAACAACGGTTCATTTCGGCGTTATTCCGGAGGAATTTGCTCAGTATTCGAAGATGATGAAGAATATTTTGTTGACATTTAGAAAATTTCAGCGGTTATCACATAAATATGTAGATATGATACCGGTTTGACGGAAGCTATAAATGACATTTTGTCTAATACAAATGCTTTGTCGTTGTTTTTTTAACTAAGTCCATCCTGCTCACTTCAGCTACTGCACTAAGTACAGACAAATAAACAGATAAAGACAGGATGGTGTTTATTATATTGTGTTGATATGTATTCGTACGTACATCAACTTGCATTGCCACGTCAGACTCTCTTAAAGCTGTCCTTTCAGTTTCGTACTCATCAAAGTACGTGGTATAATTATATTGTGGACACAAAAAGTTTTGAGCGTTTTCTGCATCGTAGCAGCTCGAATTCCGTTTTATCAAAAGTCATGATTTTGTTTACTGACCATTGGCAATTGACTAGGCACTTTCCAAATTTCGTCGGACAACCCCTAATAGTGCAGCAGTGTGTGTGTCGTCAGCGGATTATGAAAGGGCGGTGGAATTGCATCCGTTCCCCATGTAATTGACCAGGATGAAAAAAAGGGTTCACTATAAATTCATCGTGGGAAAATTCATCGAATGTTAAATTCACTGCATGGCAAATTCACCGAATGGTAAGTAAGAGAAACTACAAGGAACTACTGCACACATTACTGAACGAGATTAGCAGGAACGGACGCGAATACAATATGAGCTAATCAGAATAAGCGAATAATTAAATAAGCGCGAACTGGAATAAATAATTAAAATACGTGAACTGTACCGGAGTCTATAGCTTGACCTCTCCTAACCTAATATAATCTAACTGAACCTAGCCTAACCTAGCTTAATATGGCCTAACCTCACTTACCTTACCTCAGCTTTAGCTAACCTAGGCTACCCTAGCCTAATGTGACACTCCTGTTCTACCTTACCTAACCTAACATCACCTAAGCCAGCCTAACCTATCATCTCTCCACACTCGCCTATTCTGTTGCGTGTGTATTCCAGTCGCGCACGATCCGGTTAGTTTCTTTCGGTTTCGCATGCATTCAGCTTGCCCCAATGCCCAGATGATGGTGAACAGTTCCCATTTGATGAATTTACCGTTCGATAAATTTACCCGCGATGAATTTACCGGTTCCGGAAACATTAATGGGCCAAGCACGGTCCTTTGTGATACTCCATTGATCACTGGTTGTTTTGATTAGTTTAGATTATTAGAGTAAATAGCTGGCAGTAGACAGACCAACCGGCCCATTCTCAGAAAGCAGCCGGGACTCCGATCCAGTATGAGCTATTGTCTTTATGCTAAAATCAGTTAGAGATTTGAGGAAGAAAAGAAGAATAGAATAAACTCAGCCAAGGAGTTGATTAATACGGTTATTTACTGCAAATCTACGGAGCTCGGAGAACTTAAGTTAGTTAAAGAATTTGTGACTCTTGGGGAGAAGTTCGTAGCTATGGTAAGTGTTGCTCCTAATGATTGTCAATACGACTTTTATTTAATTAAATGCATTGACTGTCTCTGCATTGACAACTTCTGAGGGGGGTCTATTTCAAATGTTCGCTACGAAATACGAAAGAAACTACAGGTTTAGAGTATTTGTTCGATCTTTATTTTTTAGTTTTTCCGTTGTTTCACTGGTGACAAAAAAAGCCCCACTGTAGGTGCATCGTTGAACCCACTCAAACACTGGAATGTTTCTATATCGTTGTCCCTAAGTCATCTTTGCTCGAGAGAGATGAGTTCGTCTTCCTGTAGGCAACGCTGGTATGGCATGTTTCGCAGATGAGGTATAAATTTTGTTGCTCTATATTGGATTCTTTCCATTTTATCGATATCGCTGAACGTATGTAGCGACCAGAATTAAACAGCAAATTCTAACTGCGTGCACACTGGTGCTTTGTACAAATGAATGATTATGTCCTTGCAGTAGTGCTCAAAATTCCTGGTAGTTAATTCCGGTACTGTTCTTGCCATTTTGACACTCTTGTCAACTTTCTGTGTTGTAGTTTGTGATAGTTTTTTCAAGGTAGCGCGATTGAGTGACAGCTGCTTATTCTACCCCGTTGCATTTTAATCGGGGCCCTGAAGGGTTCTTTGGCCCAACGTGTAATACTGAACGTTTGCGACATAAAAGTTCATCTTCCAAGTTGCGGTATATTTCATGAAGCGGTCAAGGTCTTGTTCGAGCTCGAGTCTATCGCTCGCCATAACGGCGGGATGATTTACTTTGGTGTCACTTTTAACTTTGCTGATTTTAGAGCGGAAGTGAAGGTCAATATCATTTACGTAAGTTATGAATAGGAGTGGACCAAACACACTAGCTTATGGAAACCCAAAAGAGACCGGAGGGTAGTCACTTGTCTCTCCTCGCAGCTTCACTCGTTGCCGCCCCAGAGAGCCATGCTCGGATCCAGCGTGGATAGTCTTCCTCGACACCGCGGGCTTTCAATTTTGTCTTTAACCGTTGATGGGAGACTTTGTCACTTGCCTTTCGGAAGTTTCAGTAAACTACGTCCATTTCATTTTCCTTTTCTCTGATTTTCACAACTTTCGAAACAACTCCAGTATGTTAGGCAGATTCTTTTAGCTCGGAAGCCTATTTTTATGACACTCCACTCCTGTTGACGGTTACACTTTGAATTTTTTTTATATGTGAATAAAATGCATCACACCACCAAAGATATTTTCCAGTGATACCTCTACGAGAAAGTTTTACCATCAGCATTTCGTGGTTTGCCTCATTAGAAGCCTTTTCACGGCAAGACTGGAGGTCATGCAGTGTCTTTCTGCTTAAGTTGAAATATACATCCTACTATGGTTTTCACTCTCCGTGTTACACTGTTTTTCACTAATAATTCGTAAACGAATTGTCAGATCACTATGGTATTTCAACACAGAGCCTTTTGCAACCCCACCTAATTTATGGCCTACATATCATATTGCTATATGCGTATAGAGAGAAGTTTAC
>LQNS02278070.1:47696410-47716477 GCA_001587735.2 Parhyale hawaiensis
ATGGAAGTAAAATGAAGTCCCTACTTTTATAATGTCGCATAATTTATATCTGGGTGAGTTACATTTGTTGACGTCTGTACTTTCTGCGGTTTCCTGGTCAAATTTGGCCCTTGTTAAAATGTTTTTTTTTTATTTGGTGGCTAGCGTTTGCTTTGGATGAGCCGATTATTTTCAAATACGTCTCTTGTTTCTTTGGTTTTCTTAAGTAAATCAACCGTGCATTTAGCTGAAGGAAAGTTTGTAGTGTAATTTGGATTATAGGTTGGAGTAAATAGCAGTATATGTTGCTGTTCATTATTTTGTTCTGCACGAGTCTCGAGGAGTATCGTTCTTGGTATGGCGTACGCCTTATTTATCCTAGTTTCAATTAATTTGGATGGGTAGTTGCACTTAGTTAAAAACTTACAAAGTTCTTGTAATCTGCTGTGTCTGACGAGAGAATCGGAAATTATGGTGCATATTCGGCGGGCTGAATTATAGGGAATTGCTCTCTTTGTATGACGGGGGTGACTGGAGTAAAAATTGAGGTACTGCTTAGAATCTGTTGGTTTGTTGTAGATGTCCGTATTAACTTCAGTGTTGATTTCGTCGATAGTAATACCTAAAAAATGGACTTTCTTGCCTGTGGTCTCTAATTTGAAGGTGAGGTTCCGATTTAATTCATTCAAGATGTCTTCTATTTCCTTAATTTTAATTTCATTTTCGTACTAAATTAGCAGTACATCATCCAAATATCTCTTAAAATTTCGTTTGAAGTTTTCTGCCACGGCCAGTGGGTATTTTGTGTTTATGACTGAGTATAATTTTCGTTCTAAATAGCCTAGGGTTAATGTGGCATAAGCTGGTGCTACTTTAGTTCCCATCGCCGTTCCTATTAGTTGCCTGTAGTGAAACTTTCCGAATATGAACGTATTGTTTTCTAGAATAAGTTCCAACCTTCTATGACAAATAGCTTAGGAATTCTTCTAAAAATGTCATCATGTTCGTCGATCCAGTAGTTTATTGCTTCCAGTCCTAACTCATGCGAATTATTGCTATACAACCCTTCTACATCAAAAATTGAAAACTCTTGCTCTCAGACAGTTTTTTCAGAAGCTTATTAAGAATGTCGAAGTCATCTTTGACATAGGATAGAGCATAGTTAGTGAAAGGTTATAGTAATTTGTCAAGAAAGTGGTTTAAACGATGAGTGGGACAAGCTGGTCCTGGTACTATTGGTGGGAATTGTAAACCTTCTGGGCTGTTGATAGAGACAGTTTCCGATTGTTGAATTTTTATCGTTAATATACTTGCAAATGACTCATGGACCTTTGGTAGGCCGTAAAAGTGGCTAGGTTTATAATCAAATGGAGAGACATATTTCTTTTCATATTTTGTCAGTGTGTTTTTGTATTTTTCTGTAATTTTTTTATCTCTGCTAATATTGATTTGTCTTTGTTTTCAGATAATTTTTCATTAGATTTTCCATCATTCAGTATAGAGTTCATTTTAGATTCATAATACCTTGTATCCATTATGACGACTGCTGAACCTTTGTCTGCTTCTTTTATCAAAATATTATTATTATTGGTTAGATATTTTATCCTGTTGTTCCTTGTTAGATAGATTGTAACGAGGTCTTGATTTCTTAGATGGAACTAGTGTATTTTTTAATAGTTGTACTGCGTTTTCTAGAGTCTGATTTCTACCATTGGGGCAATGAAAGCTGACGTTGGTTTTACTATTGACTGATCGGTTGCTGCTGCTCCGTGAAAAAATTCAGTGAGCTTTAGTTCGTTGCAGAAATTGTCAACATCGTATCTCTCCTCGGCAATATTTAAATGAGATGGAATAGGGCAAAGCACAACACCTCTATTCAATAATGTAATTTCGGTGGGGAAGAGAGAATGAGAGGAAAGATTTATTATTTTTGTTTCTATGTTTGTTTCTACCTGCGTTGGGGCTTGTACGGGCGAGCATAGGGATGCTGATATACATGATAGTTTTTTGAATGTAGAATTGAGTCACGGACTGCGTTTTGAGAGGAGTAAGGGTTTTTCCGGTTACGCACTAACTTACATAGGGACCACATAAACAAAAACACTGGTTTACCTGTAGAAAAACAAATTGTTGCTAATGGCTTTCCATAAAGTAACATAAGGTGACTCTAAATTAAGAAAAGCGAAAGAGAATTTCTTCATAGGGAAATTTCGACCCACTCTAAACACTTTGGCCTAACTAAGGGGCCTGTACAAATCGGGCGAGGGATGAAGGGCAGCCTATAAATTGCGGTCATCGGGCTCTAACCGATCAGAAATTCAGAACACTGGTAGCCTCTGTAAAGAGCGGTCGCAATTTACATACTCCTGAAGATCTATTTTAATAGAGAATCGCGTTGAGAAAACTTGGAGATTTTATTTTTTTGACAAAACTTCAACTACGAAACTAGAAGCGCCCTCTTAATTTTACTATTGACAAAAATTCAGATTCTAAAATTCAATTCGATCAAATTGATAACTTTTTATTAAATTTGACATTCTCTTAAATTTTTTACCACAATTCGACTAACCAGTGTTCTTTTATATTTTCACTATAAGGACCCCATAGCGCACCGTGGTCATTCGCCCTCTAAGTCCCACACTGCTAACACCATCACGTTTTAGGTCTTCTTAAATAAAAAATTTTGTTGTTGTTAGTTATGTATCCTTAGAAGGTTTTATTAGGTTTTTGAAAATGGGAGGATGCTTCCGAAACGTCATGTCGACTTCATTTCAATTTTATAGCTATATATATATATATGTATATATATACATATATATATATATATACACAATTATACATATATATATATACTGGGTGTTTTTTTTAGGCGGACAAATTTCAACCAAATGTTGAAAAACTCAAAATAAATCGATTCTCATGAATCACAAAATGCCCAAAACTCCTTAGTTTTCGAGTTATAATGATTTAAAGAAATTTAATGCTTTATGTAGAATACAATGAGTGCGCCAATGTTGGTACTAGTTTTGATAGTTCAGCACGTTTCTGACCCCACAAAAGCAGCTTACATTATTTTTGGAATAGAAACTGTAAATATTTCATGGTTAGGAAAAAATGTCTGCAGTTTTACACTTAGCATTCAACGTAATCATACCACTGTATGGCGGACACAGCGTCGTCAGACTTTACATCCGTCTCGTTAAAAAAAGAAACAAAAAAATACGACGGTTGCTGCTACCAGATTTTGAACATTGTGTACAATTTTTAGAGTAGCTCATGCAACTGAGAACAAGGGATCCGAACTTCTCTATGCTGATTCTTTTCCATAGATGAAGCGTATTTTACTCGCGAAGGGGTTTTTAACATTCACAATGATCATCATTGGGCTCAAGCCTAATAATCCTAATGTCATTCGCCCCAATAATCATCAAAATCGATACAGTATAACGCGTGGGCGGGAATGTGGTCGAAAAACGTATTGAGCGATCAAATTTAGCGCTAACATTGGCGCGCACGTGTAAAATACCTAGAGCTTTAAATTTACTTAAGTCATTATAACTCGAAAACTGAGGAGTTTTGGGCATTTTATCATTCATAAAAATCAATTTATTTCGAATTTTTCTACCTATATCTGAAATTTTTCCGCCTAAAAAACACCCGGTATAATATGCAATTCTCACTTGCAATAATTTTAGTGCAGCATTTGGAAAACGTCACACAGTCGCTCTGTTTCTTCTTTTTTTTTTCGACGAGAAAATACCCTGCTTTTTAGCTGCCCAATAAATCTTGACACAGTGTAACGGATCCCTTCAAATAGTTTTTCCAGCTGCTGCTTTAGTGTGCCTGTTTTATTAAAGCAACAACAGTATGCACGTGCTGTAAACACTGATTACTGCAGGTTTAATTCGCCGTTTCATTCGATTACCAGTTTGATGGAATTCATTCCCAGTTCCCAGGTGGAGGGAATGTTTCATCTGGAACACAGTAAAGTTTGTTCAAAACGGAAAGCTTAGAAGTAGCCAGTGAGGTTATTTTCTGGCACCAATTACTACTGAAAATTTTCAGGTCCAACAGACCACAACCTCACATGGCCAATACCTCACCTACACTTCAAACATGGCCCCCAAGCCTTATACCATACAAGATCAGAAAGGAAGTATGTGCAATCGGTATATACGCCTTTACACATATTGGTTCCAAATAAATATAAATGAGGATGCAAACACCACTGGAACTATGCTCTGGAAGTACTCTTGATTTATGCAAGCACCATTCCTTGCATTATTACATAAAAATTCATTTATCAGAGGCCAGGAAAACACAAGGTGACTTCCACTGCCCCGAACTTGGTCCAAAGTTTTACTTGATGTTGTCTAAGAGCATGCAAACTTTCGGTATTTGGGCCTCACTACAAGGCGCTTTTTGGTCTTTTGGGCCGCCAGCGGCTCCGGTTGCAGGCCGATCGCGGGTAAAATTTACGCTGTAAGTAGCACAGCGGGACTGGTGGACTTACATACAAAGATATACTGTGAGACTGCAGAGTAAGAGTTCCTTCTGGGACGTCTGGTGAGAGAAGCAGAAGCAGCAAACAAGTAAAATTTACCCAATGGCAGGAGCTAACAGAAAAAAAATAATAAATTGTAGCATGGCAATACAAGACGAGGTCTATTCGTGGTCGGTGCTACGTGAAACTTGAGGATATTAATGATACTTTACTCAGGTTGCACATTTTACTATGAACTTGTTTTACCAGTGTATCTGTAAGAAAATTCACTTTAGAATTATGAACTCGGAGCTAATCCTCCAACATGCACAGAATTTAACGTTGAAACAAAAATCAATAATCAAATTAGAATAAAAAAAACTATGTTAATGTATTTTCGTGCCACACTCTGCAGGAAAATGACAGGAAAAAATTAAGTCAGTTTGCAGATATAAGAGAACCTGCAGCGCTTTACTAAAGACAAGTAGGCGAAAATTGAAATAGATTGCAGTTGATGACGAAAGTAAGGACGTCTAAAAATTGAATGTGCTTTTTACTTTACCAACGTTCAGACGACGTCTGAAGTAGTTGTTAGAATTCTTACGGATCCTTGTTGTATTTTTTCCTTACACAAAACCATTATTTGCTTTGATTTCCTGGCGCCTCATAAGAGACCACTTCAGAGGAAAATTTTGGCTCCCACGAACGGTTGCATCAAAGGAAAAATGGAGCTGAAGGAAAATAATTAGAGTCACGAAGCCCCGTTTTTTTTTTCCTCTAAGGAATATGTGAGACACATTTGTTACTCTTTGTTTCTTTGATCATCTGTTAAAGTCACTCGTCAAAAAATCAGAATAAGTAAAGTCTTGTTGTGGAAAAAAAGAAAGAACGATTCGAGAGTGTGAACACTTCGGACGTCTTCCTAGCGTAGATATTAAGACATGTAAGGAAGAGTAATTCTATTAAAGTCTGAGTCATCCTAGGCTTTAATTTTTGCCTGTCCCTTTTCAGTAGAGCGCGGCATGATTGCTACATTCTCCAGCCTGGACTACATACTTTAATTATTTCTATTTTGTTCAGACCGTGCCACGAAATATATATTTATTAGGAACCGGATTTCCAACATTAATTTCATAAATGCTATAATGACTAACAAAATAGCATTAGAAGCATTTAACTACTATGACTACAAAGAAATAGCAGTTAACTATAACGACGACTAAAAACAGCATTTAACTATAATGACTATAGATGCGACAAATGACTATTAATGACCATTAATATTTGCAAGAGTGTAGACACTCATGGCGAAACTGTAGACTATTTTTTTTTTAAATTAGTAAGTCATTCGATCAGTAATGCCAGTAACTAGAGCCTACAAACATGACTAAAGTGAAGTAAACTAAACACGTTGTTGCAGAATTGGTTGAAAAATTTGGGAGCGATGTGTTATCAGGAGATAATGTCAAATTGAAGTGTATTGCTTGTGACAAGGATATGAGCTAGAGCAGAAAATCTAACGTAATTGCCAATCTTGAAGCAACAAAGCATATATAGGAAGAATTTACAAGATGGCGGACTTTGCGCAAGAAACGAAGATCAGAACAACGTGGATGCAGCGAATGCAGACAGGAAGCAGTTTAATTCTGATTGTGCGAGACTTTAGTTAATGCCAATATTCCTACCTGGAAATTGGAAAACGAATCGTTTCAATTTTTTTCTAGACAATTACTCATGAAATGTAGCGCCGCATGAGTTGAGTATACCAGAAAAATAGGTAGATGTTGACTACAACACCATGAGCCAAATTAGAATTACCGTAGGTACCAGTAAATTAGTGGTGAGCATATAAACAGACATCACAGGTCGAGAAATTGCTAATGTGATAATAGGAACATTCAAGATTTATTTGCTCAATAAACAACAATTAGAAAAACAAGTAGCAGTGCAGCACTACAACAGCTCAATGGTTTGCAGCTTCATTAGCTCTACTTTGGTCTGATGTCATGTTTTTTGAGAAGGTCCGTTTGCTGGTCACGGACGCAGCTTCATACATGAAGCGGGCTGCTAAATCATTTCATAATAACAATGATATATCCTAATGTTGTGCATTTCACGTGTTTGAAGAAGAAATAAAATTCAACTTCCCTAGTGTTGACAAGTTAATTTCAAATGCGAAGAAATTTTCCTCAATGCACTATTACTATTAAGAATGAAGTGTTCGAAGACGCAGCCCAGACTTAGCACGCACCACCACCACCACCACCCCCACCACAAACAGTACTCACCAGATGAGAGACTCGGCTTAATGCAGCTCCGTGCTACTACGCTAATATAATAAATTCGGCATCATAGACCGTGGATCGTTTACTTGACCTTGAAGAGGCCTAAGCAATTAAGTTGTCTCAGTAGCAATTGGATGGTCATTCACTCAGAAACAATCTCGTCTTTATATCTGCCAACTTCTCATAATTAATTATTTTGTCAATATGCCTTTTCACTTTTTATATCATTCATTTATAAATTGCCTCCTAGCAGAATACTTACTTCAGAGAAAATCACAAATCAGCTTGTTATTATATTTTAAGTTAATGTACAATCTTCTGCTATTTAGAAATAGGAGCACTATGAAACCATAGGAGATAATACTGTACCCTATAAGATGAAAAAAAAAAAAATTGAACGGAAGGTGGTAATATTTATAGTTAGTGAACCATTAAATATATTTTCTTTAAGAAATATCATAGAAAGCGAGGTCATTTTAACAACTATAATGCTTTTTATGCGACTATTATGCTTGTTATTAGAAGTTCATAGCTTCTTTATAGGACTTTTGCTGCTATTTTTTCTCACTATAATGACCATTTTGACTATGTTTTAGCGACTGGAAATCCGGTCCCTAATAATTATCAATGCAGTATATCTAGAAAAGCACGTTTATATTGATAACATTGTGTTGTCACCAAACGGGAGGAAGGATTCTACTGATCTACACAAATGCATCTGAGCGTGCTGGCGTCGTTTGATCATTACAGTTGGCAGTTGCAGAGCACCCTTCATAATCAAGTTGAAGAAATTATAAACGATAGAGAAGCCGTCCATTTGACGGGTGCGTTGCACGAATAACGTAGACTTATCCTGTCAAGAGGAAATAATGTAAACAAAATCTCAAAGAAAGAGCTTCCATCTGATCACTGCGGTGCGCCGCTCACGCCGCCGGCCTCCGCTGTGTGGCCCCGAGCTGTTCAGTCAAGGTCACCGCGCAATTCAGAAGAAAAATTACATTTTTCCTAGAATGACATATTTCCTTTGAGGTTTGCAAATAGATGCCGCTTTGAGAGGTACTCGGTCTGTTGCGCTTCTGCCACGCTTCACCCGCAGTACTGTAATAGTCCAGGCTCTAGGGAGGTGTCTGTGTACATTTATCTTTCACGGCTCTACCATGTATATTCCTATTCCATACGATGAGGACATAGAAAAAAAAATTGGGTAGAACTTTCGCACCTGGTCCATTCTTGAAAGAGGGGGGGGGGGGTCATGTATGGGGGGCACAAAATTATTAACTGCTGATTGATTGTTGTGAAACTTGCTCAGAACATGTATTTTTGAAAAAAAAAACATATATCGGGACTACAATTTTTTTTATTCATGCCCTATTTTTTTTTTTTTTGAGATAATGGGGGTTTATATATAAATATATATGTATATTTTGAAAATTTCAAATGATTAGAACTCAATGAGGTTTAATGCTAGAATAAAAACAATTGACAATTTTGGACTCCTTTAAACATTCCTAACAAAACTATGCAGCCGGATTTTCCATTTTCGCCCTCATGATAATTTTTTATCACAGCTCAAAACCGAACCCCTCAATTGTTTTTTCCCTATGTTTTAGCTAGCAATCGCAACGAAATAGAAAATGGACAATCCAGCTGTGATGAAAAAGAAAATATGAAGGCAAAAATAGAAAATCGGGCTCTATAGTTTTGTGAGGAATTTTTCAAGGATTCCAAATTGTCATTGTTTTTATTCTGGCAGGAAAATTAATTGAGTTCTATTCGTTTGAAATTTCCAACGTATACNAGAAAATCGGGCTCTATAGTTTTGTGAGGAATTTTTCAAGGATTCCAAATTGTCATTGTTTTTATTCTGGCAGGAAAATTAATTGAGTTCTATTCGTTTGAAATTTCCAACGTATACATATATATTTATATACAAACCCCATTACCCCATTACCATCGAGAATACATGTTCTGAGCAAGTTTCGGTACAATCGGTTCACAATTGAAAGTTTTGGTCCCCCCATGCCCCCTCAAAATATACCAGGTGCGAAAGTTCTACGCGATTTTTTTTTAACTGTGAAAGTTTTGGAATCCTGAAAGAATTCTTAACAAAACTATAGAGCCCGATTTTCCATTTTTGCCCTCATAATTTTATTTATCACTGCTGAATTCTCCACTTTCTATTTCGTTGCGATTGTTAACTAAAATATAGGGAAAAAACAATTAATGGGCTCGGTTTTGAGCTTATTATGAGGGCGAAAATGGAAAATCCGGCTTTTTAGTTTTGTTCGGAATGTTTCAAGGATTCCAAAGCTGTCAATTGTTTTTATTCTAGCATTAAAACTAATTGAGTTCAATTTGTTTGAAATTTTCAAAAGATACATATATATTCATATATAAACCGTCATCATCCCAAAAAAACTTAGGCCTGAATCAAAAACGTTGCTTCTGCACAATATATTTCTTTTTCAAAAATACATGTTTTGAGCAAGTTTCAGAACTATCATTTCACATGCCCCCCTCAAAACTGCACCATGTGCGAAAGTTCTACCCAGTTTTTTTTTTAATGTCCTCATCATATGGAATGGAAAAATACGTGGCAGAGCCGTAAAAGAGAAATGTACCAAGACACTTCCCTAGAGCCTGGGCTATATCCCGTATGTATTTTATGTAACATATATTTAGGGTTGTATGAGATATTTGTAATTTGAACAATAAGGCGACTTGTTTATCTATCTTTTTATCGACATTTTACTGTGAAACATGCAACAAGGCAAAGGACATAATGGTATAAGTTTAGTTTGTATCTTTTGTGATACAACCCGAAAATCTGGAGCCATTCTGAACATCTAACGATATTATTCAATTATATATATATATACAAAGAATCGAGTCAGGATTCGATCCGGGGACCTAGAGATTACCACGCCGCCACTCATACCACCAAGCCACAAACAGCTAAAAGCAACGCAAGCACGCAAGGNGGGGCTATTCGGGACACCTGTAAAAAAGTGTTAGAAACATGCTTCAAAATTATTTTTATGCACTCAAATGTCTTTAATGATGATTAGAGGTGTTCATCTTGTATTTTTTGACCATATTAATTTGTTGGAAGAAGTTTATCAAGTTATTTATATAAATCCGAAGTTGAGCTAACCGCCAAAAATCAATTTCATATTTGTAATCTACATAAAAAATTATTAAATGGAAATAAAATCACAGAAGACTTTTTCAACACGTAAATTGTGAAATTTTAAGGTGGAAAAGTCCTGATCTTGGCGACACATTGCAATCTTGCATCAATGCTTGTACGAACCTGGTCCCTCTAGAAACGCCTAGAGACCCATTCTAGATGGCAACGTTATTTCACGCTATGGCTATAATTGCATAGCCTATCTTGGATTTCTCTCACTAGGAACAATGGCAACTTCATGCCAATTGTCAAATACCCTTAAGAGTGAACATTTTCAATGATAAACATTAATCTTGAACAGTCTTAGACCAGACTGCAAAGTGTATCAAATGTATTGCCAAATTCCGTGACTTTTCTACAAATGAGTTGCCACATTTAATATAAAAAAAAAAACAGCTGGTCAACATTTTCAAAGGGGCTTCAGCATTTTGGCTATTTACGGTGCTGTTTTTGGTAAATCCCATTTAGTTATGCTAAGCGTATTCAAGGCTGTGCAAAAGTATTTGTGAAGTTATTAACAATGAATAACTATAATAAACCTGTAGGAACAAAAAAACCTGGACCATGCTTGTGTCCAGGTCGCGTACAGTGGGACCTCCTTTTACTGAACTCATGCTGGATGGTATATCACTTCCTGTGGTTGATGACTTGGTAATCTTGGGTGTCAATTTTGATCCAAAGTTGACGTTGGAGTCCCACATTCGTTCGGTTGCCACACGTGCATCGCAGAAAATTGGTTTTATGAGGCGTGCTTGGAGGGTGTTTGGCTCGGTAGAATCGACTCATCGCTGCTTTCATTGCTTTGATCTCCCTCTTCTGGAGTACTGCTCTGTAGTCTGGGTTCTGCTGCCGATTGCCATCTGTGTTTGCTTGACAAAGTGCTTTGTCGATGTTCATTCATGCTGGGTGGTGTTGTGCCTTGTGATCTCGCGCATCGTCGCAGAGTTGCTGGGTTCTGTTTTCTTTATAAACTCTATAACTGCCCCAGTCATCCCCTGTCTGAGTTTCTTCCGAATGCATTTGTTCGGTGAGGTATACTCGGCGGACTCGTGCTCTTCGTGAGTTTGTCTTGGAACCGTTACGATGCCTCACGGGCCAGTATACCCGTTCGTTTTTTCCATCGTGTGTGGATGTTTGGAATGGTCTTGATGGCTCTCTGTCTTTGCTGGTACTGGCAGCTTTAAACGATCTGTACACAGAGCTATTCTGTGATCTCGGATCTTCTTTTTTTCATTCTTTTGTCTTCTTCACTCACTGGGCTGGTTGCGTGGGGGTTTGTTAACCTCATGGAGTTTTTCCGTTCTATGTCGCCACTCTGGTGTAATTTAATAATAATAATGATATACATTTAAAAATTAACTCTGACATGATCCACTATAAGAACAAACAGGCAATGTTAGCTATTAACATTAGTCCATGATTAACATTATTTTTTGTTGGAAATGAGGCTCTTGCAGGTTTTTTGAACATATTGAAATGTACTGTATTTGTACCTTCCCCAAGGTGGTTATTCTTTTGTCGTGTTTGTCTGTCTATTTGTCTGTCACCAAGATAACTCAAATGTCATGAACGGATCTTTACGAACTTTACTGGGATTCATAGGCATGTTAACAGAAACAGATGATAAGTTTTTTGCCGAAAATCCGTTCATCTGTTTGTTTGCCTACATTTTATTAGTACAACAAGTGAAAATGTTTTGGACGGATTTTGAGAAAATTTACATGAATGGTTAGGTTTGTTTGTCGCCGTATTTAATTTTATGCTTGTTATCACAATAACTAAAAAAAGTTATAGATGAATCTCTATGAAGTTTACAGGAATTGTTAGTAATGCTTAAATACATAAGTGGTTAAATTTTGGTGATAACCTGTTGGACTGTTTGTGTACTTGACTCATGTTTGTCAAAATGTTTGTAAGCAGTATCACTCGAAAAGTTATCAACGGATCTTCAAGAAAATTGCAGAAACTGTTAAAACTATGAGAAAGAACAAATGATAAAATTCTAGCGTTGATGCAAAGAATATCATGGTTTCAGAACCAATTTGAATTCTTCGCTACTGTTACCTTACTTTGCGGAGGCATGCGCTCTCAGAGTGCTCTAGTTCAGTTATGGAAACTATTATTGAAAAAAACTATATTATGGAAGAATTTGCATTTTTCTCGGTTTTGATCATTCTTAGTTAATTTATGGATATTTTCAGTCCACAAAATGGAATGTCAAGTGGAAAAATGAACATTTTTGACATCTTTTTACTTTCAATCAAGATTCTATAAGCTTACAGGGGCTGTTCATGATATTTGCGCTCTGCATGAATAGAGTGCCATAGTTGAAAGGACCACTCGTTACTGCTATGTTAAAATTCAAAATTGGAAATTTTGACCTCGTCCAGTTGAGATCATCGAGGAACGAGTAAACAATCGTTTGCGCTGAAATCATCGTCAAACGACATGGGAACTGGCAGAGAAAATGGAATGATCACATACCGCTGCACATGAGAAAGGTTCAGAAGTATGTATCGTGGGCACCCCATGATTTAAGTGATAGCAACAGTATCAACGAACCACAATCTCCGCCGGTTTGCTAGTTCGTTGCCGCTCAGCTCATTTACGCAAACAACATTTTTTTAGCAGAATAATTACTGGAAACGAAAAATGGTTCCTCTAAAACAATAAATGCCATGCGGAGAGTTGTGTTTAATAGTGATCATTGTAGAATTGGAGGCCTTGTTACATGAGTTTTTCGAATCAAAACCGAATAGTTTTTACCAAAAAGGTTTTGAAAATCTTGTTAAGCGTTGGGAAAAAGTTGTAAACATCAATGAAAAATATAATTTTGATCAGTTAGCGGTTATTTTTTAACAAACATTTTAAAACGTTTAATTAAAAAAAGGCAGGAACTTAGTTGCCAACCCAACATTAGTTGCCAAAGCGAAACACGGGCCATGCAAATTGTTGTTAAAGCGGGCATGCCGGCATTTATCTAAATGATTCTCGAAGTAGAGAACAGGCATCAAGAGCAGAACGAAAAAGCAATACAAAGGATTGCCCCTTAAACAATATTCTACGGTGCATTTACGGCGGAGAATATAAGAAAATATAAAAGCATCTGCTGCGCACTGTGTCTGACTGTTTTCCCAATGTAATGCTGCCTATGCCAAGCATGCTGAGATAAAATAAAACAATAATACCTGGTTTACACTAGTCACTGGGAAAAAATAATCTGCAATACTTTGCTGAGTTTATCGTGGGGATAACGCTCATTCAGATCAGCGAAGCGAATAATAAGTTCTTATCTCCATAGCAACTCACTTGCTTCACTACTTTCGTAGATGTAAGGTTTGCTGCGCAAAAACTTCATTCCATCTCGCGCTTGTGGTAACAGGACGCATAAAGGAAACGCTGTGAAGGCGCACTGCATCGCATCCACAGCTTTCATACTCAGCGGACGGCTCTTGCCAACCGCCATTAACCTGATGGGTTTGGTGCTGGAAAAAATACCTATGCACCAATTTCAACACGCTCTCTGAAACTTTCAGGCGTTATGAACTGCATGGCATGGTTCTCCTCTGAATGAAATGCACATTCGAATTTAAAAGTAAAAATGAACTTCGAAGCGGTAGTGTTATTGCAATCAGTGCACCGTGCCACGGCTGCCTTACTGAGTGACATCAGGTAACCCTGAATGTTGCAGAGTGCAGCGAAATATAAGGCCGCATGGAAATACAAAATTGACTAATTTTAAATTTTTGCACAGGAATTGAACTGTTGACGTGAGTGTAATATCAGCTCGAAGCATCTTTTGTGTGGCTGTAAGCTGCTCATGAGCTAGCAGAGCAGGCTTTGATTCAGTCCAGCTTCATCGAATGTCGACGAGTTTTCCACCGAATCACTGCGTACCGTGAAATAAACGGTTAAAACTGGTGGTGCTGTCAACTACTATGCTTCAGATACACCAACTAATTATGAAGAAAGTGTCAGTATACCTATGTAAAGGTATACTCATAATTATCAGTTTAGTAGCTACAAAAAAAAAAAATAGACGAGCATCTATAAAAGCCTTCAACACGGTAACGATGCACTCGCAGCGCATATTACGGTAGCTACCGGCAAATACAACGTTATGGGTGTATAGCCCTCTCTGCTTTAATGCTCTAATTATCGACATGGAATACAGGTACACTGTACGTAGCAGAATTGCACGTGAAGTTCAATCACTGGCGCGAGTACACCTACTGTTCGTGGATAAACATCGTCTCGCTGCCCGTTTCATCATCCTCTACGAATGCATTTCTAATGAGTCGTCCTGTAACGCACCCAAACACTACTGAGCCATGAATTGTCCGTTTCAGCGCCATACTTGCCGAACATTATGTGAACGTAAATCATTTAAAGGTCGATGAAAAGGTCGTTTTACAGTCGCCAGGTCTGCTTTTTGAGCTATTCGACAACTATGATGCAACATCACACAACAAACTACCCGCTACTCCCTGCTGTGGTTCGCGGCTCCAGTCGTGTCTACATGGCCCTTCCTTTTGCTCTATAAAATTATTTTTTACCGCATGCTCGGCTGTTTACTTTCATGTGCCGACTAGAAAATGGGCCCAAGTTTACCTGTGAGTCTCCTCAGTTCTCGGGCCATAACAAAGTTTACTGGAGCTTCTCATGTTCGGCTACATAGTTGCCTCCCAAAGGATAAAGTTGAATGTATTTAAATATAATATTTTTTTCCATACCTAAAGGTTAATATACAGTAGTTATATAAATACAGGGTGCTTTCTAGGCGGATAAATTTTAACCATACTCAAAATAAATCGATTTTCATGAACGACGAAATGGCGAAAACTCCTTAGTTTTTGAGTTATAATAACTCAAAGAAATTTAAAGCTTTAGGTATTTTACTATGTAGGCGCCAATGTTAGCACTATAGTTTTGATTGTTCACCACGTGTCTGACCCCACCAAAGCAGGTTGCATAATTTTTTTACATAAAAGCTGAAAATATTTCATGGCTAAGAAAACATATCTGTAGTTTCATCCTTAACATTTAACGTAATCACACCACCGCATGGCTGACACTACGTCGTCAGAGTTTACATCCGTGTCGTTTCGAAAAAAAAGGGTTACTGCCATCAGATTTTGGACCTTCTGCACAATTTTCAGAGTGGCTCATGCAACAGAGAACGAGGTATCCCAACTTCTCCGAGGTGATCCTGTTCACAGATGAAGCGTACAATATCATCATTGGGCTCAAGATGAATAATCCCCATGTCATTCGCTCAAATAATCATCAAAATCGATACAGTGTAAATGCATGGGCAGGAATGTGGTCGGAAGACGTGCTGAACGATCGAATTTTTGCTCCAACATTGGCGCGCACGTAGTAAAATACTTCAAGATTTCTTTAAGTACTTATAACTCGAAAGCTAATGAGTTTTGGGCATTTTGTCATTCATGAAAATCGATTTATTTTGAGTTTTTCTACGTATGGTTGAATTTTATCGGCCTAAAAGAGAGACCCGGTTACAGTAATGAGTGCAATTATTGTCTATGTAACACATCACATTGTCACAGACGTCCATTCACGATTAAGTTATTACCTCTGACAGGGAGGTAATATTTTGTGTATTGTTATAGAGTAGTGAGAAACTCTCCAGCGTTGCGACTCTCGTGTGCAGCGAGCTGTAGACTGTTATTTTGTCGTTACAATTATTTTGTACCACTATTGAAAGAAAACCTACAAAGAATCACTTTCAATTGAAAAAATGCTATAAACCACTTGTTAATTTATTACGTGATGAAGTAATACGTCTAGTCATTTGCATGAAACATATCTACCTAATTATTCTGATCACATACACTGTTACATCCCGTTGTGGTGATGCTGTCAGGCTACATGTTTGTCTCTGTTTATGAATGTTCGCCTGCGAGCTACGACTGTTTGAGGCCATTGTCTGTTAGGTCGAGGCCAAATATGCATTTGCACGAACAACTGGAAGCAAGGATGAACAGCTCACTGATCGTCCAGATATAAATATAAACTCAGCAGCAAAGATGCGGTAGCTTCCGCGACATGCAAGCTCCACATCCTCGCATTGTAGTGAAACGAGCTTCACTAAACTTAACCTCGGCAACTGCTACATGAATTTTTTCTCTCGGGCTGCCTCAATTTTAAGCAGAGCTGCCTGTGAATGGGATAGAGAAGACTGCCAATGAATAGCCACAGCATATAGATTATTGCTTTCTTCCCCACAACGTTGCGCTCCGAGATGTTGTATAATTTACAATTGTCCTTTGAAGTAAAACAACGTAACGTCACACGGTTATCCTGTCTGGGAGCCTTGCGTATTAGCTGGCAAACACGTATCAACAGAGCAGTTAACTTGCTATACATCGAGCTAAGCCGATGATTAGCGACTAAAACATGTACAGTTTGAATTGGAACACCGAGTTACCTTTATGGGGTTTGCTGCATAATTTTGTTCTGTGCGTCCTGCGAGACGTTATTTGTAGTACTTTAGCGCATCGGTTACATGCTGTCCATGCCACCACACTGGTTTCCCCACTGTTTCAAATTCGCAGATCACTGTTAATTTCGGGGGTCATATCACACCTTTGTGCGTTTCACAATTTTGCTACTTGTTAAGCCTAATGCAAACGAGAAGCAAAAATTGCCGTGTGTGGCATTTCGCCAACATATGCTCTACAAGATCCAGCGAAAAAGTTTCCCCCAAGTTTACATTCCGCAGGATGGATCCCAGACAAATATTTTTCTCAATTTTCGAGCAATTCAAAACAACTTGTTCAAATTTCCCCATTATTTATTACTGAGTACGTAATGCCGCCGTTTTTCTTGAAGTTTATCTTTAAACGGTGTCAATTGCAACCGCGATGACAAAAGTACAAAATTAATTTGTCTTCTGGTAACAACGAAGATAGCCAGCAGAAAACGTACTTGTCAAAATTTTGTTTACAAGCCACAAATTATATAAATAATTCAGTCGATGAACACTACGCACAGTGAATAAAAAACAGGCGGGTAAGTAAACAACAAAACATATTAAATTAATGTGTATTATTCCTGTTTTATATGCAACCTAAGAAAATTTTACCCTGAAACATTGCTATAACAAGCCCCTATCACCGCTGCGTGTGCATTAACATATCGCGCAAACCGAATCTTTCCACAATACTTTTCTGTCGAAATCAGCGAAGACGTAGCTCGTCTGCGCATGGTTTTAGATGTTTCGCTCGATCCAAGTTGTAATAGAATCGCGGTCGCTTTATAATCTGGTGCTTTCCACACACAGTATTTACCAGGCAACTTTATGTTTTGTTGCTTCATAGCTGAAATTAGAGCTTTTATACACTGCTTGGCGCACCTGTACAGAAATATCAGTAAATTGATCAGCGGCAACTGTAGTGAAGAGACATGATGGCTAACATTTTTTGCCACCTTTTTTCCTTTCAAACTGTTTTTAATAGCGTGGGCACACTATCGCAAAAATTGCTCAGTCACTCAATTTTTCGCTTCGGCCGTCACGTTGCCGTAACTACTACGTATGGCCCTTGAACACGCTTAAACTATGCGTCATTACAACTTTAACTCAGAAGTAGAAGGTGTTCTCAAAGCTTGACTATTGCTGCTTGTTATCACGTACAAAGTGCAAGAAACGATTCATACCTCGAAACATGGAAACGTTTCATGTTCTTGGAACAAAAGTCTCTGTAGCTGTGACTACAACTCAATTTGTTGATAGTATCGCTTTAAAATATACGACGTTGCGAGTTGAAACTCGTTTCAAATTAAGAGAGATATTTGAAACTGCGCAACTGGAACCTAGCTGCCGTAGTGAAATGACTACAGGAATGGCTCAAATTTTTATCAATTATCCCACTTTGCATGTAGTACTCGGACACCGAAGCCGTTCCCGCGGTAATGTAATCGGACGAGTAAGGAGGAACGCTCCAGCTTTGCGACTCTCGTGTGCAGCGAGCTGTAGACTATTATTTTGTCGTTGGCTGTGGTTCTGCAATATGACGGACTGTGTATGTCCGTGAGCATTATGTGATACATAGTTCAATAATTATTTATCTATATATTATTACGCTTGTTCCTACCTATGTACCTGCGGTGTGTGTCATGCTTTTCATCTCTAATAGACGGAAGCAAATTAGAGATTCGATGACTTCGGGAAGCTGGGTATCAATGATACGGTGGGGGTCAGTAATCTTTCGGCCACTGGGCAAGGTCTTTTCGTAATTACGTTTTCCTTTATTTTCAGAGACTGATGCCCGAAAAAAGAAATTTAGCATAAAAGCGTTGTTGACGGGAAGAGCGGACTTCAGGTGGTGGTTCATACACTTTAGGGAGAGGAGGGGCGGGGTTAGTTGAGTTGTGGTTAGCCTGATTATGGGCTCGGGATAAAAGAGGGCTGTCTGTCCGAAGCAGGGACAGCTGGGTCAGGAGGCCTTCTAGAGGATATTTATGCAGGAACTGCTGGGTCAGGAAGATATACCTATATAAATGAAAATCCCGAGAGACCCTGAAAATTTCACGGGAACAGCTAGTACACATATAATTTCTCGTCAGCAAGCGCAATTGAATTTTTCTACATTTCTCCGTATTTTCTCTTAACATCCTTACTACATATTTAAACGGCAGTGAAAGCTAGTGAAAGGTTCTTTACCTCCGCCAAAGAGGTTATGTTTTCGTCGAGTTTGTTAGTTTGTCTGTCTCTTTGTCTCTCTGTCACCAAGATAACTCAAAAAGTTATGAACGGATTGTTACAAAATTTACAGGGGATGTTAGGAGGAACAGATGCTTAACTTTTGGTGAAGATCCTTCCATCTGTTTGTTTGTCTACCTATTTCTTCTTAGCACTATAACTGAAAAGTTATAGACGTATTTTTATCAAAATGTTCATGAGTTGTTAGGTATATCACGAAGAGTAATTGAGCAAATTTTTGTGATGATTTGTGAGCTCGTTCGTTTGTTTGTCTTTGAGTTTTATTTTATGCTTGTTAGCAAAGTAACTTAAAAAGTTATGAAGAGATCTTTATGACATTTACAGACATGGTTAGTAATGCTGAAAGGCAGAAATGATCAAAGTTTGGCAATGAACGGTTGGTCTGTTTGCTTGTTTAACTTATGTTTGTCAGAATCTTTGTTAGTAGCATAACTCAAAAAGTTATGAACGGATCTTAAAAATAAATTACCGAAGTTGTTATTTATGTCAAAAGGCTCAAATGATTGGAGTCTGGTGTTGATGCAAACAAAAATTATAGTATCACAACCAATTTTAATGCTTCGCTACCGTGCCTTTCTTGGCGGAGGCATGTGCTCTTATAGTGCTCTAGTTATATCTGTTGTAGAATGAATGACAACGTTGAGTTTCTGGGTTCAACGAAGAGAACATGGAGGAGTTGTCAGACGAGTTCTAGAAGGGCAGATCAACGATCAGAGGTGGTAGATTATTTTCCAACATCAAACTTTCATTTTACCCGAATGTTTCGCGGCGTAATACCATCAACCGTGATAATGGGAGCGGGGTAGAGGCTGATAGTGCTGATCATCGTTCACATCAAGGCTGTAATGTGAGATTGAGATGATACGTCAATTCGTTCTAGCAGTTTTTGAAAGGAAGTACAAAAATGTACACAGACATATACAGATCAAAAATATCACCTCTCTTACTTCACTTGTTGATGTTGAAAATTAATTTAATTCTGAGTTCATACAATAATTGATCGTAATTACGAGTTTAGTTTAGCTTAGTATCGGGCCGTGAAAGTCATGACTGCCTATTTTTTTATAGTGTTAATTGCCCCAACCCACCAGCAAAGGGTCGCAGCATCTAGACAGCAAGACCCCAAAAAGTGGTGTGGTGTCGTCCGACCAGCTGTGCAGCTGTGTTGAAAAAGTCCCCGTAGTGATCTTTTGTTAGTGGTTAACTTCAAAATGTAGAATTGAACCAAAAGAAATCTTTCAATAGAAGATATCTCTAAATCACAATAAAATCAACATCGTTTTAGCTACACGCAGGAGCCACTTTTTTCACCAATGAATACAGTTTATGCATAGCTAAAACCTTGCCATTCACTGGTATCATCTGCTGATTTTCGTACCAGTGC
>LQNS02278070.1:47741456-47756976 GCA_001587735.2 Parhyale hawaiensis
GATATAAGAATTTTAGAATCATTGCATATTTTGAAAAACAGACCAATTCTTAACTCTGACCAGACGGCCGTGCCTTTGTACACTCAATGATTTCTGCTTCCTACCGTTTCTTCTTCATTTTATACCATATTTCTATAGTAGATATTCCTTGTTAGTTAGGTTTGTTTTGATCTTACGTCCGTACACCGCTTTCTTTTCTTATGAAATAGGTAACTAGTTGAAATAAGGTTTTTATGTCAAAATTTCACATGATATGGCGTAACATTTTTTAAGTTATCGAAAAATTCTGAATTGTGCTATCATTATTGCCACCACTTTATACCACCAATTGAATTCTGCCGTATATACCGTATTGCTGATCACTTAGTATGCCGTAGACTATCATTGCAACTCACGACAGGCGGCGCTGCTTACAGTGAAAGCGTCTGCATTATTTTCTCCGGGTTGGGAGTCGTCCTTTCGGCAGTTTTCTGTTTTAAGAGTTCTGCTTTTTCTATAACACGTACAAGATTTACACATTAAGTTATTTACTGTAAATTTGTTGTTATATATCTGCCCTCCATGTGTGTAAGTTATGTAGATTATTCACCAAATTGTTCATTAATCGTGATAGACCCTTTAAAATGAGAGATACGAAAACTAGATCCACGTTGCTGAAGAACCCCTGACTTGGCAGGTCGAGGATTATTGTGGAGTGCAGTTCAGTGAAGGTAGTGAAATTAGTTTGGTAAATTCTGATGGTATGTAACTTGTAAGACACTATAAGGCGAAAGATTAATTGGAGTTGCAATTGCAATTGCAATTTGTATGGAGTTTGTGGCACTTATACGATGGTGTTTGGAAGTTTTCACAAAGGGGTGTCAGACCACTGATCACATTAGATGATAATATCAATACGACAATTCAAAAACTGTCGTACTGGAACACACAGTACCAGTACTTTGAACTTTTTGATTGTCGTAACCTATTTACCCAGAAGAACGTACAATGACCTGCAGTTGAGCTGGTGCGGCAAACTTTTACAGTATTTACTTAAATATTCCTGTGATGCTTTGGCCTGGTCAAAGGTCAGATCTGAATCCCATTGAGAATTTGTGGTGAAGAACTACTGGCGGGTGAATTTCAAAATCACCAGTAGTTTTATGAGGAAGAAAGAGTGTAACGAAAGCTCCAGAGTTCCGAAAGATTTAGTTTAGCGTCCCGGTATGTGAACTGTTTTGTTGAGCAGACGGTATACAGCAAAATGCTCCATGAAGTACCTCTACGATTTCCAAATCTATAGGAGGTCATAGCACGGTTAGAAATTGTATTTGTGGAGCCTGCAGTATAAAGCGAAGCCAGTCATGCCGTTTATAAACTTATACTAATATTAAATTACAGTCGACAGAAATAAAATTTAACGTTTCGGGACTAAGAATCCCATCCCAACATTTAGGTATATCCAGTCGTACCGGTTTACCACTAGCGCAACCACCACATTCAGCCCCTCGCCAACATGCTGAGCAAAACAACCATCCCATCAGCAGAAATGACTTCTCCATCATAGACTATTCCAATCCTATTGAGCTTACAACTCTAGAGTCTCTCCACATTCATAGAACCAAACCTAGCATCAACATTACGACAGCTTCATACCGTGCACACTAAGCCTAAAATCTGCCGACTATACAGAAGCTGAGATTCAGCTCCTCCACGCAGCTCTGTTCATTTGCGTTTCAGACTTCCCCCCCCCCCTGTTAACATCAATGCTTCCTGATTATTAGACAATAAAGAAAATTCTTTCATTTAGTAGCTTGTAGGTTAACCTTTTTTTCTGATGATGGGCTTCTTAGTCCCGAAACGTTAAATTTAATTCTGTCGACTGTTATTTAATAGCAGACTTTTTGCCTTAGTGTATTTTATAACTTATACTAAATTTCAGTCACATGGCTGCATGTCTTGGCTATCGACATCGAGTGTCAGAATGACAAGGATGTTTGTTTAGGTCGATGATGAGTACTCTGTGGTACGCAGTTAACTCACGTACAGTGACGGCGGCGTCATACCTGTTTTTTTTTTTTACGAAAAAAACAGATCCTCCTCCACAGGCATTACATACGCAGCAAAATGCCACACGTGCACATGCCCAGATGCTGATGCTACAGTCAGTGAGCGCTTCTGTTTCTGACCCTGAGATGAATAGGCCCAGGTATTGCCGTGTCGCCGGGTCAGCCGTACAACTATTCCCCGGTCATGCAGCGAGGGATTCCGTGGACGTGTTTCTGCCAAAGATTTCGCCTGTGCTGCAGGTACAGCAGCGACGGAGGGTCAGGCCACACTGCATGCTGCTCCACCGCAGGAGATGCCTCGCTCGCCACCCTATAATTGATTGCATTCCAATGAAGCTAATAAACTCTCAATCTTCTGAAGCTTTAGAGTGAGCCGATATCGGAGGAGCCAATCTTTATTGAAATTCTTTAGTCCAATAACCAAATTTCCAAATAAAAGTTTGCGGAAAAAATTCTGGTAATTGCTCGAAGAAGCTCATTTTTGTCTACGATGGAGATGGGTAGAATGGCCGATATTGTAAAGGTGGAGGTAATGGTCTTGAGAACAGAGCTCAGTGTCGAGGAAAAAGAGAGGTGGCTCTTTTGTCTGAAGTCTCCCCGCGTTATTGGTTTGTGTTAGATGTGCAAATGGCGTCGATAGATTATAGCGTGCTTGCATAAAAGATGTTCTTGCCGAAAATTTATTGCAAGCTTGTCATTTGTAATTGGATCTTGGCAGCAGGTCAGAAGACCTCCAGTCGTGTAGGTGTAGTCACTTCCTTACTCGTATCAGGCTGCTGCTTTGGCTACAGTGAATATTGCAGGTCTTGCTGCGTCGGAGTTACAGTCGAGGGAAGCCAATATCAGGCAGCAAGAAATTCTTTATTATGCAAATTTATATCAACATGAAAAGAGACTAATTGATAAAATACTGACATTAATATGCGTAAAACTAAATAAGCAAGAAAACTTTATTATGAAGGAACGTAAACGAAGTTTTGTATAGTTAAGGGTGAAAAAGCATTCCTTTAACTGAAAACTAATACAGAATCACTACTTAATATATTGGGTTGACTGTCCTGCGCTCAAAAATCTAAAGGCAACTTACTATTCCTCATACCGTATAACCCGCCAATTTTTCTGGTAAAATCTGTTAGCCATACAAAATTTGCTGTCCCACCCGAAAAACACATTTAAAAAAAATGTTTACTACACTTTATTTTCATAGAAAAATCTATCGTTACATTTGCAATCACGCTGTTCGGCCGCCCTGAAATGCACCCAATTATTTTGTCTCTAACAAAACTACGATAAAAATAATTACCAACTATTTTCTTTGTCGTAAATTTCATTTAGTAAATTTTTAGACGGCGAAAAATCTTTCGTCAAATAAAATATACCCTAAAATTCTCTCATCAAAACTTACTGAGCACAAAATTTCAGCCTCAAATTAAAAAAATCCTCCAAATATTTTTCGCCAAACCAACTTATCGCTAATCGTCTATGAGCCAGTACTTTTGCGCCAAATTATTTTAGTGATAAATGTTTCCCTTCAAAGAATTTGTCGCACAATTGGAAAATCGTCAAACATTATATGCCCAAACATCTTCTCCGCAAATATGTATTCTGTATATTATTTCTTCTGCCATTCTACTTTCCGTCTAACCAAAATATCGTCAAATTATCTGGGAGCAAACATTGGGGGTGTACCCCAGCGGCCAGTGACAGCGTTGCCATATCGTGAGTATATCGGCTCCGCTAGTTTTGTTACAATTTACTCTCTGTGGGTTTGACCCCAAACCTCGCCTGTCTTAGCCTTAAAATTGATAACGAAACTGCCGCCAGTGTCTGTTGCGTGGACCTCAGAAGAAAATCACTACGGGATTTTACAGTAAAGAGCTGTTTATCTACCTCCAGTACAGTCATTTTCACAGTCGAATCGCACTTTTATTCCATAATTAGCCTCACTAAAATTGGCTAATGGCATGAATGATTGGTGCAAAACAAACGAAAATATATCTAATGGGATGTCGTTGAGAATGGTAACGCCTAGCTCCCGCGCGTGAGGTACGAGTGGTGGTGAGAGGAGAAACTGAACGCTAGACAGGTTTGGGCTTAAACAGATTTGCGCGAAGACTTTCAGCTGTCGCGCGTATGGAGACAACACAGGTTTGGTGTCCTATAATTTAGGGTAGTGAGAAGTTGTGCAGCACTGACTTGTGTCAATATTTTTAGGGTAAAACATGAGTTGCCTATAGAAAAGTGGACGATATTCTTATGGTAGAGATCATAGGTATGCGTAATATTATTAGGTGTGAAATATTTTTTCACGAAAAGGAAAGTAGGACAAAGAATTTTAGATGTATCTTTGATTATTTAGTAAAAAATGAATGTAATTAAATGTTTGAGTTAAAATTGGCGAACATACTGGTTAGAAGCGAATTTTTTTGTATAAGGGATAATTGTTGGAAAATATACTTGTGCTTGGCTATTTATCCTCTTAAAACCAGTGCGATATACAATTTTTGTGGAAAATTTTTAGACAATGCAAAATTTGACCTAATTTCATTTCGACGGGAATTATTTCGACGATGAGCTAAGTGGATAGAAGAAATTTTGCTGTGATGAGGTTTGATGGAAGAAAATTTGCCATATTTTCCCTTGGAGCTTAGAGAAGTGGTCGAAGTGGCTTTTGACGACGTATTAGTTGCTGCTGTACAGGCATCCCAATATTTTGTATCATACCCTTGATTCACTTCCAAAGCAAGGAATCGATATTTATAGCCTTTAATTGATGATTTGTACGTTGCTTAAGCACTGTTATCTGATTCTTCCAAATACATGTATTTATATATTTTTTTCCTCAAAATTTTAGATGCATTTTTTGAGATCATAATAAAATTGTACCTTTCGAGTAGCACTCAAATCTTTAACAGGCTTTAAGACATGGGAGTGGTTTGGGGAGGATTCGAGTTGCTTTACATTGGGACCACTATAGATAATTCTGTGCAGATTTCGTTTTATGTTTAGGAATATGCTGGAAGATCCAATCTGTTGGGAGTTCCAGTTTTGTTACTGATGTAAGCAGATTAGTGTTCAAAATATTTCGGTATGGTTTTGCACCTGGACCTCGTCCGAAGAATCATTAAGGTATCTATTATGTGTATACTAGTGCACCAAACGCGACCCTTTTGATGAATAAGTCATAGAAATATATATTTGAAAACATCTCGGCTCAACAAAAAGTTTGATATGCACCAAGCGCAACCCTATTTTTGAATAAGTCATAAAAATATATATTTGAAAACATCTCAGCTTAATAAAAGAGTTGATAGTCTTGATGAGACGTAATTAAGTGACATCACCCATAGCACCGTTGAAAATGAACATGTCCAAACACGGGCATGCAGGCAAGCGCCCAAGTGCCTCCCCGTATCCAAGATACCCTCTCCGCAACAAATAAGTTGGGTACCTCGGAATATTTTTCTTCAGTATTAGATAAGGGAAAATAAGGCTTCGGACAGGCGGACGGACGGACGGACTGACAGACAGCTCTCTTATTATTATAGTATAGATTGCCAGTTCCGTTTGCGACAAAACATACACAGTCCCTGATGCTACCTCCACCTGCGGCGCAAAGCCAGCACCTTCTAGCTTCGTCAATAGGTCTCATGTGTCCATAGAACACTTCCCAAAATCTTTCCGATTTAGCATTATATTCAGCAGTGAACTTCAACCGGGCATCTGTATGTCGTTCCAACAACAACGCAATTTAAAATTGCCTTGGAGAGCAAAATTTCAGTTGATCTCTTGGAGTTCACCGCTTTATAGTGAGCAGTGAAAGACATATCCTTGATGCCAACAAATCTTCTTGTAATTCTTTCTACGCGATTATTGGAAGGTTTTTTAACTTTTTCGAAGTACTTTCCTTAATAAACTTGTAGATAACTTGTGTGGTGCACCAGATCTTCGAATGTTTTCATGAGTTCGTCGACTCTTCTGCTCGTACCTAAAAAAAAAAAAAAAAAAAAAACTGCGGCAATGCAGGGTCGTAATAGAATTTAAGCTATTTCTGTTATCTTCGTGTTAGTCTTCTAGATATACCTGCTTTCTCAATTATAATTCTTTCCGTCGAGCTTGGAATTTTTTTTGCTTTTAACCACGATTGCACCTCACCCGCTGATGCCTACCTAACTACCTTGCTTACCTTGATGACACTTCGGACGAGGTCCAGGTGGTGTTATGTACGCAACCCATCTTGCGCAGAGGTGATGCTGCAGTCCGTGATCAGCCAGCGGGATGGGTAACAGCGAGTTATCCCCACAGTTCATTTAACCACTTACAACAGGTTTATCTGGCACTTTCAGTAAGTAGGTATGCGTCTTGTAAGTTTTTAAATTTTATTTAATTTATACTCGTTCGGTGTTGGTATCATAGGACTATGATATTTTTGAATACTCTTTACTTACCTCCGCCAATGAGGTTATGTTTTAGTCCTGTTTGTCTGGTTGTTTGTCTGTCTGTCTTCCTGTTTGTGTGTCTCTCTGTCTGTCACCAAAAAACCTCAAAAAGTTATGAACCGATTGGGACGAAATTTACAGGGATTGTTTGGTATGTTAGGAGGAACAGATGATACTTTTGGTAAAGACATGCCCATCCGTTTGTTTGTTTGTCTGCCTCATTTTTCTCAATGCCATAACTCAAAAAGTTATGGATGGATTTTTATTAAATTAACTGGATTTATTAGGTATATAACAAAGAATACACGACAAAATTTTGGTAATGATCCGTTTGTTCGTTCGTTTATCACTGTTTTTAATTTTATGCTCGTTAGCACAATAACTCAATAAATAATGAATGGATCTTTATGAAATTGATAGGGATTGTTACGGGTTAGTAATGTTAAAAGATATAAATGATTAAATTTTGATGCAGTTCGGTTTGTTCGTTCGTATGTTTGACTCATGTTTGTCATAACGTTTGTTAGCAGTATAACTCTTCCTTCAACTACTGTACGTCGTTGCACTGCCAACTGAACCGGAAAACAACGCCCCGTGTGCAGGTAGCCTAACATTTCATGTACGGGCTTGTACGTCGTAATCCCATGATACGGTAACTCGCAGATAAAACGTAAAATAAACTTGTTGGTATAAGAATGTTAGTACTACAGTTGGAAGTAATGACGCCGTTTCATGCATAACTAAGTAATAATTGCAAGTAATGGGTCAATAGTATGCTAGCTATAGGTGCTTCAGGCTAGGAAAGTTAGACTATAGTATAGGCAGCTAACTTAGGTTGTGGCACGTTATACAACTGCATAATAGTGTGCAGATGCTCAGCACGAGGACATTAGTCTGATTGTGCTCTTTTATAGCCTCAGAAGATAATAATTTAAGGTATTGCTGTTTTTTACGTAACTACCTAAAGACACAATCCATCTTCGCCCAAATAGCACGCGAGAAAATGTCGAGGATAGATGCAGCCAATTTATTACGATAACATGCCATTTTATCATGTTTGCGCATAGATTTCTTTCTTCAAGATATCTAAAGAGAGCCCCTTGCCGCTTCTTCATTATCTCCAGGCAATAATTGCCTTTTTGCTCACACGAGTCTCATAAACTCGAGCAAAAGAACAGCGTTATGGAGTCAGATGCCTAGAAGAGTCGCAAACTGGTCAAGCGATGGGGCTACCTTTGCGTTGTTATACCATGTTTTTTGCTTATAAGGCGTACGTATGTCGTCTAGGGCTGTCCATAGACTTGTATTCGCCCAACTCTATTGCCAGCCTACGGTGGGACACGAATTATGTATTACTATAGTTGAATTATGCGAAGCAGTAGGACATAGGAATATATCTATATTCTATAGACAGTCTTAGGTGAAGTCTTACTCGCAAGCTCACCTACCGGACTTGGTTGGGACTTCAATGTGACTTGACTAGTTGACTAGGATTTTACTTGGTCATAGTTCTGATGTAAACTCGTGCGTTGTCATGATGACCCACAGCGTCTAGAATCAGATTTTTCTCTGATAACTGCTTCAGCACATTGTTCACCTTTAAGTATGATACATCAACCTGTTGCACAATAAAGTATGTAAACTTTCACAGCGATAGTGCTTCTTAACTAGGAATAATGCATGCGGCGACATAGTGCTATAGCTATACCGTATGCTGGACCTTTAATAAACTAACCTTACCCAAATTAGAAGCCTATGACATCCAAAGAGACTACATATCTACAAAAGAACGCTTTAGCCCAACTACAAAAAAAATGGGATATAATCAGCAGCCGTCACTCAGCGACGTGATCTTTGAATAAGCATCAGAAACAACTACAATACCGTCATCAAGTGAACAAGTGTTAAAATAGCAAGCAGAATCATGGGATTCATTAACAAGAGTATTAAGTACAAATCTAACAAGATAATTATTCTTCCTTTCTACAGAGCACAAGTGGTATGAGACAAGCGGCGTTGCACCGTCGAGTCAGACTTCATTGTGTGAGCTATCGGGAGAATCGTTTAAAGCGACCGGCCCATTGTAGAGTGGCGGCGTGGTTTGCTGTAAGTTGCCAGTATATATATAGCTCATGAGGGGTTGAAGTTCAGGTGTTATTGGTTTTAAATAAGAGTCTATAGCGTACATATTTTTTATTTCGGTGTTGTCTGTGTTAACCCTATCTGCTCAAAGGCAGTACAAAATGGCACCGCCCTACCATTTTTCGTTCACATTTTTGTTCCTAGTGATATTCAGCGCCCAAAATTCCGTGAATTATCTTAATTGATCATGAATATCAATAAAATTTTAATATACCCGCGCATTAGACCCAAAAATATAGATAAATATAAATATTTCAGAAATTTAGATGAAAACATTTCCGTGTAGATTTTCTTTTTATACAAAAAGAACTTTCAAGATTATCACTAAAAGACAGCAACAAGGTTAGAAATGAACGTATGAAAATTGCGGCAGATGTGCTGCCGGAGTATTCACCCTGTACTGTCAGGAGATATTTTCTTATAGTCAAAGTTAATTGACATTAAAACTACTCTTAGGCATTATGTTTTTAATTAAATAGGCGAAAAAATAGTTGAATAAATGACTTTTCAGACTATGAGGAAAACCTGTGATATTGATAAAGTTATAAGCATTCTTAGTGGCGGTACAAATTTGTAACTCCTTTGCGCTCAAGCGGCTGAAAAAAAAAACTGGTAACGAATAGGGTTAAGAGGGGTATAGGTGTATTTTCTGATACCAATTGTGGGGTTTAAGTCTAATCGGCTTACTATAAGACAAACTAACCTAACATGAACATACATAACCTAATCGAAAGTACAAATATAAAAAGAAACGACTAATTCACCTAACATGTTAATTGAAAATCGTTCATTAAAACTTCATCACAAAGTTAACTGAACCTAACCTTGCCTCTCCTAACCTTATACAACCCAGCATTTCCAGTTTTTCATCCGGAAATCGGCATAACAATGTCAGTAGATTTGCTCGTACCGTTAAGTGCACTTTTCTCCCATTACAGCTTTTGGCTGAAATGCGCTTATCGTCGCATTTAGTTCAGAACTGTTACAGTTTAAACTATCCAATAACTAAATATACACGTATACACGTGTGGGTATAGTGCAGTTTCTTTGTGTCACTTGTACCGGGAACAATCAAGAATGGAAGATTACAGTCCTACCATTTTTTCGAGTTAGATAAACACATAAGGAGGTTCATGGGATGGAATTTGGGACGTTAGGATTACCCCGGCACGACCTCAAGACCAGTGGTGCGAGAACTACAAGACTGTGAGCTGCCTTTCTAAACATTTTTGGGAGCGAGTGGGACTGATAATATCTCACATATTAGGTGCAAATATTTTGTGAAGCTGACGAATTTCCATATAATACGACGTGGATGGCAAGTTACATGCTCACGGTGGTGGAGCAGGGCAGGCTGCAATGCTTCGAATACCGCCGGCTTGTCTATTAACTCTCTCAGTGCTCCCCTTGCACTCGCGCCGTGCTTTGCAACAGCCCAAGTTCGGCCCTACGAATCACCTAATGTTTCTAAAGGCAGGCTTGCAAAGGCTGCGGTTTTCGGTTTCGACGCTAATTGCTAACAATATTTTTGCAACAACTCCATCATTCTATATGTTTTGTGACTCGTAGGAAGTAAAACTCTTCCCTTCTATGCGATTGGGCTTCATCCATTGTCCAGCATGTAATGGACTCTTGCATACCTGTGAAATATTTGGAGATTGCATCCGTGATAAACTTACTACACCGTCTGTATGAATCCAAAAATTATGTAAAATTACATGAAAATGCAACAGAGAGTAGTCGGTGAAGTTGAAGTTCAAGCATTCAAGTTTCGCTTTTCCAAAAGAACCTCATTAATAACTCACGAACATGTAATGTTAGCAGGACCGCTGTGAGGTATTCCTCACGCCCTCAATTCTGCGGCACGTGTTGCTGATGAGCTGATCGGAATAATCAACATTTGATGTTGTTGTAATTAAGAGCGTTTGTGCCGGCTCCAGCGAAGTCCTCTGCAGCTGCGGTCTTCTCAAGCTGCGGCAGCATAAGCAGATTAATTAACGGTAATAATGCACTCAATCAGTATCAGTGTTCGCCGCGTTGAACTTTTACTCTCGCTTCTTAGAATTTTAGGCATTTCTAATTGTATTAAGTATGTATATAAATAAAGTTTATTTTGTTTTCATCGTTTCTAACATACTGTTTAGCACCCGGGTAGCCGCTGGAGCAAAAAAATACAGATAGAAAATCAAAGCTATTTTTTACATCGGAGGTTTGATAACTTGAAACCATTAAACTAAAGCATCAGAGTTAGAAGTCAAATATATCGCTAGCTATAATATTAATAGCGTTGTTCCTTCGTTCGTTCGTTCGTTCCTACCTTCTTTCGTGGGTTACGCTCTTCAATAAAGGATAAGGGAAAATTCAACGTGTAAGAAGCTCTGATTTTCACTACAAGGAAGTTCAACCACAGCTGTTTCCTTTCAGCCCGCTCTTCAGAAAAATTCAGTCAGTTTCGAAGCAAAGACATGAAGTTCATTTTGCACGTATCATACCTACCATGATACCAAATTTCATTTCTTGTCATATTCACGTTGCTGGTGTTGAATACCGATCCAAATATGGGAATATCCTATCGTAGCCATAATACGGTTCAAACAAAGCTGTTCTGAACGGCATCATTCTGAACTGCATTTTACAAGTGCGATGTTTAGAGAAATGACGTAAACCAACAGAAAAAGTACTTTCAGCAACATGAATCAATTTTTTTAATAGGCTGAATGTTGTATTATATCGGCAGGCTATCGCACATCAAGTGTAATGCAGCCACGGGTCCCGTAGTAGAATTGAAATCATCAAACACACCGGTGAAAATGGAAACGTTAAAAATATGAAAGTGTAAATAATGTTATCTTCAGACGATGAGAAACAAAGGAAATCGAAGGGGTGTAAATATTGAAGAGAAGCAATGAGAGAAGTACCTCCAAAAAGCGAGATTGTTATATTTGCTTNGCTTATGCAGTCTTTATATCTCTATCATGACATACAAGGGCGAAAATTTTGCTGGTAAGATATCTGCGAGAGCCATCAGTAATGTAGTGTCTAGATATGTTGAGCATGTACAAGGTGACTTAGGGCGCGCATTGCCACGCAATTCTGTATTTGTTTGGACATTGCTATGCCACTAAAAATAATGTCTAAGGTATGAGTCATTTCTGGCATTTTGTATATTATAACAAGCAGCAACGGCCAAGATTTGGGAGCATGTACCTCCTACTTCTGAGTTAGTTTAGCGTTGCAGTGACGCATAGTTTTTGCGTGACTTTCAAATTAGAACACCGAAGCGCTTCACTTTCTTGGAACAGTACTTACTGAGCGCATGATAACGGTTACATCTATTAAGACACATCGAATGCAAAACATACGTAGAGTAGAGAATTAAAACTCATAAGACATTCAGCGACAAAGTCTGAAGCGAGCACGTGGCCCTCGCTGTAGTGGAATAGTTGCCGCGGCTGGGAGTTTAAGCAGTTATTGAATATAATATTAGATAAGTCGAAGCTGCATACACAGCAGCGCAAGGGGAAGGCTAGGGAGCAATGTTGCCATGTTTCGACTCTCGCGCTTGAGGCAGTTCGTAGGGAATAAGGAACAGGCGCTATTCATCAGTAGGTTATGTTGAGAAGCTGCATTAGGTGAACTAAAGTGAGTTATAATAGCGTAAGGTTAGCGTGTTTCATTATAAAATGTAAGGACATTAAATAACCGAACTTGGAATTTCCACGGGTCCCGCTAGCATTAATATGAAGCTGTTATTACTACTCTCATAGGTACTTATTTTTGTGTATCTTTTGTTGAAGCACAATGCAAAAAATGATCATCAGTTGTCACTTTGCTGAGACGGTCTGACGTCGTGCTGCGCATGAAATACAAAAATACTTGTAAGGAACTCCGGTGCAACAAGGGTGAAAATAAAAACATGTACAATTTATATTTATTATTATTATTATTACATCAAGCACCCCGGCCTTGGATTGTCTGCAATGCTACCATGGTGCAACAGAACTGAGCAAGTTCCAAGTCAAGTTGGGAGACCTGAACGAACTGTGCTTTTGAAGAAGTGGTATTCTGTAATGGAGTCAGCGTTCCTGGTGTTTGATTAGCTTCTGCATAAGTGCCGTCAAGCCGAGTTCACGTCAGCATCTTTCGTTTCACTCAATCCTATCCGTTGTTTAGTGAAAATGTAGTTGACAGATTAGTTGGGCTTCACACTTGATTGTGCGTGTAAATAATGCGCTGTTACTGAGTAAAACTTTCTCCATAACAAACTTACAGAATAACCATTTGTTTCCAATGTAAATTGGTTACAACCTATAAAAGAAGTAGTGAACTTGTGTCGGCTATAAACATGTGGAATCACAATGTTGTTTATAGCCAATTTCATGAAAAAAAAGAACAGTTCAGCTTCAACTTGTCGTCGACAGGCGGCTTCACAGCAGTTCGTGATAATTTGCTACAAAAACAACAAAAGAACCTGTCTGTTTATGTTCTGCATGCGCTCCAAAAAACGACAGAAATAAAATAATAAACTAAGTCATTTAAAAATCTCCAACTGCCAGGAAGGTCGGTATATATCCAGCTGCTTTCGTTTACAGCACAAAGAAATTTTCAGTTAGGCTCGCCTGATAATATACCTAAACTAAATGGTTTTAAACTAAGATTTGGGCTAACACACTGGGAAATTGCATATTTAAGCACTTCTCTAGTGTGTAGAAGTATAATTAGGCCAGTCTGTCTTAATATTTCATTTCTACGGTATGGTGTGCCACAGACTCATTCTTTGGAACTGTTCGTAAAATCTTTGCCTAAGCTACAACCAGTGGCGTCATGGCTATGGCGTGATACATTTTTTTACTGTGAAATTTAGAACAATTTTGCTGCTCTTTCATTACTTAAGACCGAGAAAGTGTTTATATATACAAACAACACTGTTTTATATCCAAATTACTCATAAAAAGCAGTTTATTCGCGCACTTTTGCAACGAAGGTCGCCCGAAGTTCGCGTCAACAGCGTCAAGAATACAACCTGCTGCAGTCTACCGTCGCACACCCTAGCCCTAGTTACAATTTTGTAGATTATCTGGTGACCATCTTTGTTAACAGAGGTGCAGCCTTCGCCCAACGATTTGATGCAGCCTGCGTCGATATGATCCGTGCTTCGAATGGTGTCCATTACCTTAAATTTTTGGATTTCATCTGGTTGGAACACTCTGACAGTAGGTGGTTTGTGCGGAATTTTGCAATTGTTTTGTTCACGTTCTGATTGAGAAATACTTCTCATAAATTGAGAGTTGAGAGAAATGGTAGGAAATGGATCCATGCTGCTAACCAAACGATACCTGTGGTAACTTTTCCACACGAAATGATTTGCAAAGGGTTTGTAGCAGACAAATACTTGCTTCTATAAATCAAGGTCTTCACGTTTTAGAAAACAAAGCCACATTCGCTGTAGATTTTGGTCTCTTGGCAACCCAAAGCCAGTTCCTTTTTCTCCAGTAAGGCGGTTAGTCAGGCATCCAGAGACGCTGCACTTATTCACAATGATAATTTTTCTGGTTTCTTGGATTTCTTTTTACTTTTTGATCCAAATAACATCAAGAAATAGAATGAAATATTCTCGTGGCGAAGGCGCTTATATCCTGTCACATGAAGTACCGGTATCCTGACTAACACAAGTAATTTTTATTCACTTGGCCTAAACTAATTTGCAAGCAGCGTCCTGTATTTTTCGGACACAAGGCAATGTGTTAGTCCGTATATTAAGTAGTCCATGCTGCATACAGCACACAGTTAATGCCAAGGGTAGTTATATCATTAATAAAAACGTTGAATAGTACCGGACCTAGTATGCTTCCTTGTGGAACACCTGAGGTAATGGGTAATGTATAAGAATTTGCGTCGTTACAGAGCACATATTGGTCCCTGATAGACAGGTAACTATTAATCAGTGTATTTGCAGCGTTCCGAACCCCATAATGTTCAAGTTTTCTTCAGTAGAAGAGTTTTATCGACAGTATCGAATGTCCCTCCAAGGTCTAGGAATAGACATATACCATATGTTTTATCATGGAAGCACTTCGAAAAGTCATTTACAAGATGAAATATCGCAAGCATGGTAATAGATTTGATTCGAAAACCGAACTGCTTGCTACTTATTATGTTACTAGTGGACCCGTGCGTAAAAAGAACTCACGCAACAATAGATATAGAAATTTGCTTAATATAGGTCGGAGCGGAATCTTCTTGTCTTTGACTGGTTTTTTCTTCATCGAAAGAAATTTGTAATTGCATTTTTTCATTGAATGTACTGTTCTTACTAAAATAAATATAGAGGAAAACGCTACGACTGCCAACGCAAATTAGCGTGAGGGATACGTGCTCTCTACTGAGCAGTACACTTCAATTCGTCTTCAGCACACTCCTTCCCTCCCTTACATAACATGCAAAAACTAGAGCACTCGGAGAGCGCATACCTCCGCCAAGTGAGCCAACGGTACCAAAAATTCAAATTGGCTCTAAAACCATAATTTTCTTTGCATAAACTCCAAAATCTAATCATTTGTGCCTTTTTATATTAATAATAGCTTGCTTAATTTTTTTGAAGATCCGTTTATAACTTTTTGAGTTATGTTAACAAACGTTATGAAATATATGAGTCAAACATAAAAACGATCCAACCGATCTGAACGAAAATTTGATCATTTATGTCTTTTACCATTACTAACAACTCCTATAAATTTCATAAGGATCCATTCATTATTTTTTGAGTTATTGTGCTAACAAGCATAAAATTAAAAACAGTGACAAACGAACGAACGAACAAACGGACCATTACCAAAATTTGGTCATCTATTCTTTGTTATATACCTAACAACTCATGTTAATTTCATCAAA
>LQNS02278070.1:47814327-47827711 GCA_001587735.2 Parhyale hawaiensis
GGTAAAACTTTTGCACCCGGTACGTTATTGAGGGGGTATGGGAGGCTTTAAATGATCAATTGTTGACCGATTGTTCTCAACGTGATTCCGAGCACGTTTTAGAACAATCGCTAGACGATTGATGATTTTAAGCCCCCCATGTCCTTGTCAAAAATGCACCAGGTGCAAAAGTTCTACACAATATTTTTTTAATGTCCTCATCATATGGAATAGGAAAATTTTTGGTAGAGTTGTAAAAGAGAAATGGACACCCACCAGAGCCCGGACTATAACTCCAATCCGTTTTATTAGACAGCTGCACTGCAGCATCATCGTCCATCAATCGATATTTTGTCAAAGACTTAGCTGCACGTGAGTTAAGATCTGGAACACAGGGGAAGTACTATAGCCAAACCAGTCTATGCAGTCGTTTAGGGGCGGGGCTTAGTTGAACGCAGTGGTGCCAAATCGAATCTATTGACTAATGCACTTTCAGTAATCGAATATAAATATAATTTTATCGATTGAGACAAATATACCGTACCAGGCGCTTAAGTGAGGTTTGGCCAAGTTGCTTTGCGTTCTTAGTCGCGCCCATTGGAATCCTTACGCTAGTTTGACAACAGCTGTAAATGTTTTGAAACTTGTTTATGTTGCTAAGTTACGCAGATTATAACGAACTATACGTATCAGGTATATCTGCTTGCAGTGCACTTTCCTGTAGATTATGCAAACAAGTCTATTTATAAAATTGTTTAGAAAGTTGTTCCAAATCGTGCATTTTTTTATTGCGCAATCAGCTTGTTAGAAAAAAAGAAATAGTTGATTATGAAGTAGTGTTCCGGCGTGAATTATAAATTCATTTAAAACGTTCTAAATAAATGAAATATCCACGNAACAGGCTTACCTCTAACTATTTCGGAGGTTAAGTACAAATTGATTGGTGATACTCTGCTCATGTCAACATATTTCAACGGTTATCCACTAAAAAATAATACACAGTTTCTGGTTGGCTGGCTGCATGCTTGCTTGTTTGCTCCTTTGGTTGGTGAAATTCACCGCCGCGCTCTGAAAGATTTAGATGGGTGAAAAATTATCTACTGAATAACTAGATGAGATGCCATGAAAATTCAGCCCTGAATTACGATGGCAGATAGGGTTTATGAAATATATGCCCAGAAATCGCAATACCGCATTTTCTGAAGCCCTCTTCACTAGAACAGTAGCTCGGTACTATTAGACATTAGAGGGCCCAGCTGTAAAAAATGTAGACAGTAATTTTGTGATTAGGTTTTTTAGTCAGGTTCCCAGAATAGGTTTTGCAGTATATAGGTCTCATCCCTGCAGGCCAAATCTTTCATCTATGGAACGCAAGTTGCAACAGCCATGAGTTTTGTGAGAGCAAAATATCCATGCACCCTCCTTCCCCCCCCCCAAGATAAGCCGCGAAAATCAGTTGGGAATTGGTCAAACGTTGAGCAGCACTAAGAAAATATAGTTCAGTTAATAGAATTCAACGGAATTGCTCAGCGTAATGTTTCAACTGCTTCGAAAAGATTCAGTTAAAGACAGCATAAGTGAAATGGATTATGCTCGAAAAGACCGAAAACTCCAACCAAGACTGAGCCTCTCAAACTCCTGGGAAGAAATTTAGCTAAAAAAATATACGATATAACTGATGCCTGACAGAATCAAAAACTCTATCAAAGATACCGCCATTCATCTACCTCGCTCAGCAGAAAATTCATCATACAGCAGCATGCTTACTTTCGCAGCTCTATGCACCTTGTGTCGCATGTTCGAGGCCAACCCAGGCACGCGAGCTCTTTGCTGACTTAGGTGTGTTGACTCGACAGTTGTGTGCATGCACTGCTCCGTGGCGGAACTTGCCTTCCTCATAGATGGGGGTAAGGGTGGGGGCGGTTCATTTGAACTTTCCGTCATATTGGTGCTATAGTTCTTGGTGACCGGTGGTCCACTGCAACAGCACTTACTCCTCTGGGGCCAGTGGGCCTATATCCGCAGCACAAGCCAGTGCATGTGGATTTCCCAGTTGAGGGTGCGGTTCAAGCTGACTTTACCTTTACCTTTAGTACTAGGATGGCCGTCGTGTGTTTATATTTTAATTTATATAAATATTTATATGTTTCGTGTCACTCTCGTAATGACATAGATAGGAAGAAATTAGCTCCGGCGTTCTTGGTTTCAGTGTATTCTTTTGTCCATCATTATTCATTTTTTCTCACGCTATAACAAAACAGGTGAAAATTAGCCCCGGTTGGAGGCTGTGATCATCTTGTCAAGCTACATTGAAAACCAACTGGTAGAAAATAGATCAGGATGCACTTAATGGCAAATGTATTTTAATCAGTGACAGTTGAAATTCATACAGTGAACATACCGAAAACTTCTCTTAATTGGCGCTGTCATTGCCTGTGATTTGTATGAGTAGTACTTTCTCAATATTTCGAATCGACGGCAAAGTATAGAGCGACCTTAGATTTGAATGCACTTCTTGCCTTGCCGAAGTTGAAATCGAAGCGCTGAAGATATCTGAAGCTTCTATTAGCGCTCTCATGCATTTTGATTCTTAGTTTTTTTCCCACAGACAATTTCGTTGCTTCAGTTCTTCTCGCAGCTTTAATGCAATCGTCGACGAAACAACTTTCGGTGAGCAAGCCATTAGGCGTATATGATATCCCCGGGTATCCGTAATACCAACTCGAAACAATTTCGAATGTTGCTGAACAGCCTGTAAAAAGTAACGAATTTTTCTCCATGTCACAGAGGAAAAAGTTTCGATGCTTAGCAGTAGTTAAGCCAGGAATGTTCATCTCTATGTGCTTTCAAGTTAGCAATTGTATTAACGAAAGTATAATACCGTGCGTTCATTTTTGACAGCGTGGGCACTCTAATCGTCATATAGAAAAGTACTGAGCCAGTTTCCAAAGCGAAGCGAAATTCAGAAAATGCAGTATTTCCACTTCTGACCGTATATTTCAGAAGCTATATTTATCACCGTTACTCCAAGGGCTGAAATTTTATGGTATCTCAACCTGGATTTCAGTAGATGAATTGTTTCCTATCGAAATCCTTAACATCGTGACGGAAAAAAGGACCAACCAAAGAGCTAGCGACTAATCTTAGAGATCTTCTGATTCAAGAGATGGGTCCAATAGAAACTTAATCGTTCCAAACCAGTCAGTTAATTGAAGTAACACCTGTTGGGGGGACAGTCCGCATCTGAAAGTAACATTTTCATCAAGAGAGTTCAGAAACACTGCCCTATGGGCTGTAAAAGGTAAGCAACCTACAGGTGTTCTTCTGGTGAGTATCTCACAAAGCATAGATCTAATGTCGTCTATCAGCTTAGGAAATTAAAATCAGACTCAAATGCCATTAATTCTGTTTACTCATTCAATGGTATTCCATGCGTACCTATGACAATGAAGAGCAACATATTACAGTCCTGAATCAGAAGGCCTGGCTAAAACTGGAAAATAAGTTGCAACTCAAGGAGCAATCCCGTGAATAATAGCTATACCTACGTTCCAGCTCAGAGACAATGCAGTGCAAGATATTTTGGACAGTACCTGCAAACTTTTCACGCTTGAGGAGTTCCTGTCTACTGCAGTTCCAGAGTCAACACTCAGCATTGCTAATGTGAATATAAGGAGTCTCCGAAGAAATATTTCTCTGCTTGAAGCGTTTTTGTCTCATTGTCATGTATTATTTGATGTAATTGTGTTGACTGAGACATGGCAAACTAGCAACTGTGACTACAACTTTGAGCTTTCTGGATATACCTAGTGGACCCGTGCGTAAAAAAAATCACGCAATAAAATATGTATTTGCTTAATATAGGCCGGTGCGGAATTTTCTTTTCTTTGCTTGTTTCTTCCTTATCACAAGAAATTTGTGGTGATACTTCTTCATTGATTGTACTTTCTTAACTAAAATACATGTAGAGGAAAACGCTACGACGGCCAACTCAAATTGTCGTAAGAGATGCGTGCTTTCTACTGAGCAGTACACTTCAGTTTGTCTTCAGTACACTCCTTCCCTTCCTTAGATGATATGCAAAAAACTATATTAGTAAACACTGAAACATCACTGAATTTCATTTCCAAAATACACAGTGAGATAGCTTCAGCGTAACGAAATTTTCGCGTGCAAGAAGTTCGAATAAATAATTGTTACGTCTACTGCACCGGGAAAAATTTGTGCCTCTACGCTTCGCTGATTTTCTACTAAATCTATGCATCGTAAACCAAAAGAAAATATAATTTCGATGTAGAGAAAAAATAATGACTATCAGACTCCACGAGTACGGCACGAGAAGCTGGAAGAGCAAGAACTGCATTCATTGTTACTAATATTAGGAATGTTTTTTGCCCACAATTGATATTGCTTCTAATAAATACGGAGCTTTAGCTTTGCATCCAAGATACTCGAGGGTGGCATATAACTCGGACTCAAAGAAAACTTGTTCTGTTGAAAGAAGAACCCAAAATGGAGAAAACAACTTGCTGCCAAGAAATCATCGCGGCATTTACGCGCGTGCTGACCGTCGAAGAATATCTTACCATTTGTCTCGATTTATGTGGTCAAAATATGACGACCAGAGTAAACTAAGGGCAGCTGAAGTTTGAATGAAGAAAACTTCAGGACAGAGTACGCATCACGATGGAAGAGATTGTTTAGGGAAGCTGTATGCATCTGCATCGAGTGAACTTGAACGTATGGTCAAAGAAAGACCGGACCGAAATCATCAGATATACTGCTCCAGTGCCACCATCAGCAACCTGAAATATTTTCTACCTATCAGATTTCTACAGTATGAAGCATGGCAGGATCCCCACAGTCTTCAAGCAGATGAATACACTGATGAAGCCAGGAAGCCCAGAGCTTATTTTTGCCTATTTATTTCGTTAAGAGCGTGTCATCGAGCATATAAATACATATATTTATAAACACACGACGGTCTTTCTTAGTATTAGATAAGCACTGTCTGCATCGCAGTGAATGTGAAAGAGGTATTGCTGCATATATTAGAGATTGTTGGCAAGGTTGCTGGGTACACACCCTCAGTCGTATTACAGACAATGTTAAAATATTGACCCTCTCTGTTAAGAACAATTCAGTTGAGTTCATGTTATCGTGTCTGTATAGACCACCGATGACTAATGTTTCTCAACTTAATGATTTTCTGTGCAATAAGTTGTTTCCTAATATTCATATTAATACTCAGACAATTCTGTTTGTTAAAGGTTTTTTCTGTGCGGAGATTTCAATGTAAATTTGTTTAACCCTTTAAACTTAAATTGTATCGGAGAGTTTCTAGACAATGTTGCTAACCATAATTATTTTTCACTGATCACTGTTCCTTCGAGGTACTCTCCTGAAGACCCAACTACTACGCATTCTCTTCTGGATCAGGTGTGGTCTAATGGCGAGTTCTGAGGAATGATTTGTTCGGGAGTATTTGATTTTGAAGTAACGGATCACCTGCCTAGTTTTGTTATTTTTAGGTGGAAAGAATCCCCGCCTACGACTAAAATTTCCTCCCCCGAGAATTTAGAAGTGAACAAAATGCGGAAACCCTTACTAATTATGTCACGAATCTTGATTTGCCTAGCTACCCGGCTGGTAACCCCAGTTTCGCTTTAAATTCTTTGGTGAAGCCAAATTCAATGCCTTTCCATTGAAGCAGAGCTGGAATGTTAATAAAAGTAAAAGAGCCCCTTGGTTGATTACTGAGCTAAAGACATTAATTCGCAAGAACTATAAATTCTTGAGACTAAACAGGGGAGGTATTATTACAAAACGTGCTTATACTGTCTACCGTAACAGTCTCAATTCAGTGCTACGTATGACTAAGGAGAAATTTTATAGTAAGCAACTGCGTGGAGTTTCCAATGATTGTCGAAAGACGTGGAAAACGATTAACCAATGGCTTTGTCGTAACACTCATCCAAAGTTTACCAAGCTTGCAATTGAAGGCCGATTGGTCCGTGATGCCGAACTGGCTACCAGTTTCAATTCATACTTTACGTCAGTCGCTAGTGATCTTGTAAAAAAAAAATTCCAGATAATAGAGTGCAATACAAAATTCTTTCTCCTTACGTAGAGGAGGAACTTGACTTTCGTGCAATAACACCAGAAGAAATTCTTAATCTAGTTAGAGCTAATGTACATACATAAACGTTGTCATAATAATGAAATTCAACCACTTATTTTGTTACGGATTTTACCTCATATTGTTTATTACTTATGTGCGATTTTCATTGGAAGCGTTCTACTTGAGGAGTATCCAGCTGTGTTAAGGGTAGCTAGAGTATGTCCGATTTTTAAAGCAGGTCATAGAAATTCACTTATGAATTATAGGCTTATATCAAAGCTCTCATTTTTTATGTAAAATATTTGAACTGTTATCCATCTCAGATCAACGGCTTTTATCGAAATGAATAATGTTTTAAGCCATAATCAGTATGGCTTTAGACGCGACAAATATATTGAACAAGCTGTGTTTTCTCTGGTTAATAATGTGCTGCTGGCATTTAGTGAAAAGACCTACACAGTATGCTTATTCCTGGATTTGAATAAGCGTTCGACACTGTCGACCATTGTATTTTAGTGTGCAAGCTACAGCATTATGGTATGCGAGGAACTTTTCCCAGCTAGTACGTAGCTATTTGACTGGTCGTAAGCAATATGTATGTGTGGATGGATTCGAATCTAGTCAGAGTGAGATGAAGCTTGGAGTTCCTCAGGGCTCCGTTCTTGGGCCACTACTTTTTAACGTGTTCATTATGACATAAGCGCTTTAAGTGATGAAAGTCAATTTTACTTGCCTACGATGCTATTTTTTACTTCAATGATATCTCTTTGAGTCTTGTTATACAACAACTCAATATTTTTATTGCAAGGTTAACGGCATGGCTGATCATGAACAGACTGACGCCCAATGCAAATAAGATGTTAATTACCTCGCGGCCTTAACCTATTTTACCAGATATAGATTTTAATGGCAGCGTATTTCAATGGGTTACCTCTATTAAATATCTAGGCTTCCACATAGATTCAAAGCTAACCTACTCGAATCACATCCGCGAATTGTGTAGCAAAGTTGCAAAAACAGGTGGTTCATTCCGCGCTGTTAATAGATTGGTAAAATGACAGTCGCAGTTAATGTTGTATTTTGCGCTGGTGTATCCTCATCTTATTTTTGGAATAACTGTTTGGGGTGGAGCATCGGCGCATGTACTTCAGCCTCTGGTTGTTGCTGTGATAATGTACTTAGAACTATGCTAACAGTAAAAAGGGACCATAACTATGTTTCAACAATGTGAGTTAACGCCATGCACCTTGAGTTGCAACCACTGAAGTTACCCGATGTGCATAAATATTTTTTTATTAATTTTTGCGAAAAACTATGTTAAGTGATGCTGATTTACTTGAATAGCACTATAGAGCATTGGTTCCTACCCATTACTATAATACCAGTCATAATACATTTAATCTACCTCAAGTAAGACCTTAGGTACAAAAGCGCTTCACAATTTACCGGAGCCTTAAGAGCTATAGTGAAGTGCCTGAAGATCTTAGGGAATCGATGTCTGATAAAACTTTTCAAGCAAAACATAAGATGCTTACACTAGCTCAATATATGGATTATGAACGATGTGAAATGGTTTTAATATGTGTAGTAGGGTATTAACTCTGCTCGAATGGATATTTATGTAAGCGACTAAGACATGCTATGTTGTAGTGCCTCATAAGTAAATACTTCTAGTAGGGCACGTACTCGTGTAAGAAGATTGTTTTATGGATTTTAACTCAGAAGACTGTAAAGAGAGTACAATAAAGGTGCATAAAGATGTACATACAAACAGTGGATGATTCTTCTATTGAGCATGCAGATGGAAGGTTATACCATAGCTTCGTAGTAGTTGAAACTTGCGCTTAGCAGAGGCGAAAATATTTCAATGCATAGTACACTGACTGTTGGTATCCAAAGTATAGTAAGTCTCTTGTTGATACTTCGGACGAGGTCCAGGTGGCGTTATGCACGCTACCCATCTTGAGCAGAGGTGATGCTGCTGTCCGTGACCAGCTGGATGGTTAACAGCGAGTGAGCATTTCCGGATTATTCTTTTGATTGGACTGTATTTTTTTGGTGCTTCTTGAATTTTAAGCATTTCAAAACTGATATTCAGGATTTTGCTTGCAAGAGGGAAATGTTGCGCTTGCAATCTATTGACGACACAACATTCGTAGGGCGGCTGGGTATTTATTTTCTTGCTACAGCTGTGAGGAAAAAAGCTGCACACTACGTTCTATCGCATATAAGAGAAAAATACTATCAAAACTTTTTCTTCTGTTTTTTTTTTGCGTGCCAGTATTTATTAAAGCTCTTTTTACCTGAGTCTGGCGCAGAGCTTCAGTATACAAACATTTACGGACAGGACTTGCTCGTTGTGGCGAGGATTGCTTGTAGCTATATCTCGGATCATTTTCTTCATATTAGAAATTATACCAAATTGTGGTGCAATTATTTCAAGCCCACTTTAGTACTATTTCCTCGATTGTGCCGAGGTAAAGCCTCAACCACTCCCAGCCAAGAGCATGGCTGTCACAGCTACATTTTCCCCTCACTTTCAGCTTATATTATGAGAACTGCTTCCGAACTTTTCTTCTAGTATCAAGAAAATTCCGTAGCACGTAAATTGCCAGCTGGAATTAACCGGCTCACTATAAAGTTTTTGGGCACAATAAATATTTGCCTCGTTGTAACAGCAAATTACTAAAAGAATAGGTAAAGAAATGATGCAGAATGCGCGAGGTATCAAGTTTCTTTTCTTGCCTTCAGTTAATAACGGGATATTTCAGTTCGGCTAATGATCAAACTCAGCATCGCTTTCAGTGAAGCCTTCGGTCAACAGCATGTGTGGAGAGACCAGAAATAGCTTTCTAGAGTCATACTATTGTTATTTAAAAGATTTACAGACATTGAGCAAACGAAATGGAATGTTTATATATTTGATGTAGGCGTGTGTGTGCGCAGGCGTGTATGTAGGTGTGGTGTCAAATTAAATTAATGAAACTCTCCGGCTTCTAAGGCACAAAGCCGAGATATCTCATATTAATTCACAACAAAATTTGAACGTTCCACAAATGAGGCGTTGTTATTGTACGTCTGATATCGCATATTGCTGCCACTGTTGGACGGTCATGACCAGGAAGCAAAGAGCGTAACGGGAGGACTCATTAGATGAAACTAGCATCGAAAAATGACGTCATCCATAACGTTAATATTGACGAACGGTACGGTAAAGCAGCTACGAGTACTTCATTTAATTTCGCCAGAAAATCGTCTCCAATTTCAAACTAGTTGCCCAATACATAGTTATCAATAGACACTTACAGTGGAGGCTGGTGGAAGCTTCCACAGCACCAGAAGCAAGTTCTTGGGCGGTATGGCGCAGTCATTTCATGTCTGCTTTGAAGTGACTTCTTACTTTCATTGCATATTCAGTTCACACTGCTCATCACAAAACATATTTAAAAATTTCACGGTATTTTTCGACTTAATTCGTGCACTCTCTTTCCCCTGACTGGCCAGCTTCATGAGTTGCACCCATACACCAAACACGATAAAACGGTTGTCGTTAAGTATAGAAAGTTTGAACTATGCCTGTTCTTGTGGTTTCTCTCGCGTCAAGGCCATGACACAGCTGTCATTTTTGGTTAGGATTAAGAGCCAAACTTAGGAAGGCCTGAGGCCCGACCCTTAAATACTTCGACTCGTCGGTGTGACGTCACTCGGCGAAAAGATGGTCACGGCGGCTATGTTTCATTTAATCCCATTGAGTCCTCCTGTTACAGTCTTCGGTTCCTGGTCATGACATACTAAGATGCAGGGTGAAGTACTGTATTATACACTTAGTTTATTACATAAAGACATTAGATATATTTTGGTGCTCGTTGGAAAAGCAACAATTTTTCATAGGATGAACGGAAATATTTTCTTGCATTTTACAATTTCCTTTTATCCTACGTAGCGCACATAATAAAGACTCGAAGTCCTTGCTGGACAATATTATACACCTTGTGTTGTTAGCGGTGGAATATCACCTCTAACAACATGTTATTCTTGCATCCATACAGCGACACCACTCCAGTGAAAGCAAAAGAAACGTCGTGCTCCATTACTACAAATCAGTGATATATGATACCAGTCAAAGTTGGGACCGTTCATCCAGCACTTTATCTTTTCCATCTCTCTGAGCACTGCTGGTCTTGTGGTGGCCGCACTCTCGTTCCTCGCACTGAGGCAGTAGCTCAGAAAACAGTGCAGGCAGCTTCAAATAATTACGAAACTATTATAAGGCGCTTTATCAGGAATTATGGAGCGTGGCTGTAGAAGTTCCTGCAACTTTTGGCCCCAAAAGCTCGCGTCTGACTGCCAGCCTCCGGCGTAGGTTAGCTGAAACGTGAGCTTTATGTCGAAACAAGCCGTGGCTCGGTGTTTGTGTTAGTAGTGTTGTGAGACTCGTCTCTCGTGTTTTCTACTGCAGCCGTTGTTAACTTGCTGAATTCGGCTAGTGTTTTAGAGTTACAAAGCCATAAGAGAGTGTATGCACAGAGTTGCGGGAACACCTTGCAGCGAGAGAGATATGATGCGCTCAACTAAGTTTTCTGCACCGCGCAGCTGGTTATTTTTCACATGCTCCCGTGTGTCTGAAGTGTGTGCTACGTGCTTCATTATTTGCTGCAAAATGTCTCAACTTTGTTTTGCATTCGGGTAATAAATAACAAAGTTTTTTTCACGGCTTTGTTTACAACACAGTATGGCTAGAAAGATTTGTTCCACGGTAGCATAACTTTCTGTAGCAATGCATAGCTGCCACAGAGAGGCACTTGCTAGTCGCATTTCTGTGTCAGTTTTCCCTCCATTCCTCAGGATCGCTGAATTAAAGACGCGTCGACTGGCCTGACGAAATCGAGTTAAGCTGAGCGCACTAGTCTTGATGTGTCCTGAACTGCAGACTGAAGTGTTGGTTTCGCCATTTAAATTGTGTTGCTGGTATTATAAGCAATCCAAATACACTTAAGGTGCCAGAGAATTCTTATGGAACAGGCTAGAGTTTTCGGCCATTCAAAGGAAGATAAACTTGATATTGCCACCTAAGTATTATTGTTATTGTTATAATTAAAACTTCACGCTTGCGCTCCCATGGGCAGGTAATACAACCCAAATGAAACATCTTGCAACACCGGGAAGCCCAAAATGCTGCTAAAGGAAATCCAGCAAAAAACTATTAACAGCTGACTTAAATGCCTGCAGGCCAATACGACCAATAGCCGATGCCGGCAACAAATTCCAAACCTTAGCCGACCAGGGCATGAAGCACCGACAGAACTGATTATTGCGACATACGACAGCCTCCAAAGTGAAAGAGTGCGCCCCGCGCGCAGCACGAGTCTCTCTCCCAAAAACCTTGAAGGCAGGGAGAGCAGAATACAACCAATGCCTCTCATTATTGTACACCTTATAAAACATTCAGAGCTCTGCTACTCTTCTCCGTGGGACAGGTTCACTAGATCATTATCAGCGCACAGCCTGCTGGCTGAACTAACAATTCGGTCCAACAGACGCAAGTGAGTGTCAGCAGCTGAAGCCCAGATCGGTGAGCAATACTCTAACACAGGCAGCAAAAACGCATAAAAACATATGCGGGCAACCTGACTGTCACCAATCACAGAATTCACCTTACGCAAGAGCCCAATCTTAATGGAAGCACGTGACACCAACCTCTTAATATGCGGCTCAAAAGTAAGCTTCTCATCAAAGACAACTCTAAGAATCTCCAAGGAGCTAGACTCCTGAAGCAAAGTGTCATCAATCTTCAGTTGGGGATGCTGCGGTTCAAGTGTCCGAGACCGACTGATAATCATCGACTAGATCTTACAGGTATTCAGCATCATACTCCAGGCCGAGCACCATACACAAATGCGTGGCAAAGCCCTATTCAGAGACTGAGCGACAGCATCACGAAGGCTAGGAGCAGGTATCACTGCCTTCGAAGTGGAATCGTCGGCATAGTTGATCATCATGTTTTCAAGCGAAGAAAACATATTGAAAAGAAAGAGTGCTTATGTCTAAATTTCCAGGGAACTCTAACCAAATGAGCTTAGCTGGAGTTGAAGTTGCCGTGGCAACGAGTGACGCCTGCAATATCTGCTGTGTAGCACTAAATGAAGTTACTGTACATGAACGCTTCTATACAGTTAGTTTACCGCGCTATACTTGGTAAAATCAAGAAAGCGTGCAGTACAGTATTTGCTTTGATCAGGTTGTAATTTACCGCAGAGTACCACACAAATACAGCAAGTAAGAGTAGTCTGTGACTTGGATGCGCAGTCTCCGAATATGTTTGCACGAATTCGATGCATTGAGGTTTATGTATTGTTGTAATACCTGACTGCCTACAGCCAAGGAACTGACGCATCCGCTCGATAAATGATATGAGACAATGCAGTATATCATAAGAAAGGCGAAAGTGCAAAATATCTGTAGTATGAAGACGCACGGAAAAGAATTGAATTCAGAAGAAAGCCAATCTTAATGGTAGAGGAACGAATATCAACAGTCGCTATAAGAAAGGAAGAAATTCGAGCGTTGAAGATTTTATGGCACTGTGCAAACGGGAGGATAAATGGAGGAGGCCTGCGCACAGAAAAATGGTTCAGTGCCATTGTCGTTTGAATTTGCGTCTATGTACATTGTCGTTTGTGATGAACAACAGATGAACAAGAGCGTCGTGATGAACAACAGTGTCGTTTACGATTAATTATTATTGCTTAGTAGCTAAAATATTACTTCGTTAGTGATAAGAAACCAGGAGCACCTCTCACTGCACCACTACAGACTGAAGATGACCCGTCGATCAGGTCGAAACACGTCGCAGCATAATGTATCAAGACTTCAACTTTGCTCAACTGATTCATCTCACCAATAGTCAAGACATCATCTACAAGATCCGAGAACTAGAAAAACTTAATAAAAGAATTGTCAATCACAAATACGGCGCATCGTTTAACTAAACCTGTATTAATACGGGTGTACAGGTTGTAAACTGTCGCTTTCGGCATCTCTGTTTGTCTGTACTAAGTGCAGTAGCTGAACTGAACAGGATGGACTTAGTTTAAAAAACGACAACATTTATAGATTTCCACAAACCGGTATCATATATACCATCTTTAAGTGATAACCGCAAAAAATTTTCAAGATGTCAACGAATTATTCATCATCTTCGATCCTCCCACCTGATGAGCTGAGGTTACAGCGAAACGCGTCGTGGGTAATAAAATTTCAACTATATTATTTGCTTCTGATCTA
>LQNS02278070.1:47892515-47913619 GCA_001587735.2 Parhyale hawaiensis
GTGGTGCCTTAGTGTGGCACATCGGGTTAGCACTGCGGCGGCAGCAGCATTAGCAGCTGTCGTTGTGGTGTGCGCCCAGCCCGCACCCCTTCCCTCCAAAACGACGCGCTGCCTACGACACGGTAAATATTTGTGGTTCTTTGTTTGTAATAAAGTATTCGTGTTTCAAACGCCTGTTCCTGCCGTGACTGTCGGTAAATTGTGATTTCGGTGCTTCGTTCCTCGGGCCGGTGAGCGACGCTGAGAAGGGATAACTGGTCCCTTCTCGCTGAGTTATCTAGGGAGACAACATTTGTAGGTCTCCCACTACTGCTCCACCAATTATGTGGATTATTCATACTCAGTAGGGACTCCATAGACGATCTTAGGCTGCCTTGTGTACCCTCTTGGCCTCGGCTCTACTCAGAACGTATAGCTCCACAACGTACGGCCATGCGAAAGCCACCAAGCCCGAAAAGCTGCCTATTTAGCGTCATAAGCCAACCAGCATGGTTTGCCCCGTGATCACACAAGAAGGGTCCGCTTTGGGATAAGCCTCTCCGGAACTGTTACAGTAAAATCACTGTGTTAGGATATAGTGTCGTCACCGCACAAAATGCGACGCAATAGAAGCTCCTTTACGACAGCAGCAATAGCATCCAGTCACCAACTAACCTTGGCATACACCTCCCATCTGATCTAAAGCACAGGTACAACTTGGTGCAACTCCAAAGACAAAGCAGGTTGGGAGTGTTCCGAGGTGCCCTTAGATGGACCCACTGATGCCGTGACCAACCAAAGTAGGAACATGAGGCAATGCAAGTTCGTGACAATATCTAGCGATATTAGTGGACTTTTGAACAAGCTGCGCACAGTTGACCTCTACCCTCTTTTGACGAACTCGGTCCAGGTGGCGTTATCCAGGCCGCCTATCTTGTGCAGAGGTGAAGCTACAGCTCATGCCTAGCGGGATGGCTAGTAGCGAGTTATCCCTACATTGCATGTAGCCGCTTACAGCTAGTTTATCTGACACTTTTAGTAACTATGCTCCAGCAAGTTTTTAAATTCTGCAGTCTCTGTACCGGCGACATTTCGAATGTGACGTGGCATTTTGTTGCATGACCTCATCATGAGGACGAGTATTGGACCAAACACAGTGCCCTGTAGAACGTCACTGAGTACCTACCGGATGTTTATAATTAGCACCCACGAATGAAGTGAGAGAGGCGATATTGTTTTCGTTGAAGATTTAAGTATGTACACTAGCGGGCAAAATAAGAGAACCATTTTCATTTTTTTTTTAAATAAAGTTTAACCACGTAGCGTAGGTTAATGAATCTTTTGATGGGGCCCTAAGGAATGCATTTAACATATTTCTACAAAAAATCAGGACAAACATAACTATATTTAATACATTAGGCAATCTAACAAACAATAACAAAAATTGAACAGTGCAAAATAAGAGAACGATCGTCTCTAAATACAATTATGAAAACAAATAACATTGAACAATGGTCAATTTTAGGCTTAGAACAATTAGTATGGAGTACTAAAACCTTTATTTTCAATAATTTTAGCACAGCAACGATTACACGACATCATAAGTTTCTTACAAAACTCTGGAGTTATTTTTTTTGTTATTCCTTTTCAACTTTAGTCCACAGAACCATTACTGTTGATGGGTGTCGTTCTCTTACCTTGCCACCTATAATTTTTCATAAATTTTCAATAGGATTAAGGTCCGGGCTTTGGGCAGGTTACAAAATTGCTTGCTGGTTTTGTGAAGATCGTAGAGATGGGATAACATATTGCTGTACATGATTAAGATACACATTAACATTGTTGACAGTTTCTTTAATGGCCACCAACGGTCCAACTCCTTCAGACGAATACATGCCCCACACCATTACGCTACCTCCCCATGCTTTACAGATGTTTTGACACATTTCGGGTTCAGCCTGTCACCTGTTGCACGTCTAACATACCGTCTGCCATCAAATCCAGCCAAATTAAATTTACTTTCGTCTCTGAAATGCACTCTTTCCCAATCTTTGTCTTTCCAAACGATGTGCCTTTCAGCATATTCAAGTCTTGCTATCTTATTCTTCTTACTGATAAGTGGTTTAGTGGCAGGACTGCGTGTCTTTAACCCACATGCATTGAGGCGAAGAGAAACTGTATAGCGAGACGCTTTTATGTTGTTATTGACTTTCAGCTTTCTGGAAATTCCCGCTGCAGTTTCGGAGGGATCCTTCTGGGCATAGCGTTTCATAATCCTATCAACTCGTACGGTGGTTTTTCCAGGGCGGCCTACAGATACCGGTGATTCCAGCTGTTGCTTTTCATCACAGAGTTTCAAAGCACGAGAAACAACGCTCTTGGATCGGCTTACCTCTCTTGATATGGCCGAAAGAGTTATTCCTGAAGACCTGAGCTTAACAATTTCTTCCCGCAGCTCAGGAGTAACTTGAGGTAACGTGAGTAACGTAAGGTTCAATGTTTCTAGAATGGTGTAATCGTAAGAGTGGCAGTTCTAGAAGTCATGTACACGAAATTGAATGTTACCTGATGACCGGAGTAAATGTGAGAATGTTTTAGGGACGATCGTTATCTTATTTTGCACTGTTCAATTTTTGTTATTGTTATGTTTGTCCTGATATTTTGTAGAAATATGTTAAATACATTCCTTAAGGCCCCATCACAAGATTCATTAACCTACTCTACCTGTTTAAACTCTATTTTCAAATAATGAAAATCGTTCTCTTATTTTACCCGCTAGTGTATATTTATATGAGGTAGATAATGTTTTCATTGAAGATATAAGCATATATATATATATATACTTAAATACAGTTGTCTGTCCACCCAAATAATGGTAGAAGGAGTTGAGCCATGTTCATACGTTTTCACAGGGAATCTGGTAGGTGGAGCTCGATGTGACTCATGCCAAAAAATAGGATTAGCTGGCCATCAAAAAGGACGGCGATGAATTTCGCTTACTGTCCACCGAAAAAGAGGCCGAAGGAGTTGAATCATAATAATAACAACTTATTTTTCAAGCAGTCAGGTAGGTTGCCTGAGATGGGAAAAAATCAGCAAAATACTTTGAGTTAGCTGGCCACCAAAAATGACGGCGTTGAATCTGTAACTCCACCCAAAAAACAGGCAAGAAGTATTGAACAATGTTCATCATTTTAGTAGGGAGTTAGGTGAGTTGACTTAGATGTGAACATTACCAAAAAACTAGAGTGAGCTGGCCATCAAAAATGGCAGCGATGAATTTTGTTGCATGTCCACCCAAAAAGAGGCAGAAGGAGTTAAGTCATAATAATATTTTTTTTAGGCAGTCAGGTGCGTTGACTTAGATGTGAATAATGCAAAAAATAACTAGACTTAGCTGGCCATCGAAAACGACGACCTTGAATTTGCTTCTAGCTCGGGTGATGGTCTTACGCCACGAGACGTTGTAGTGACACTTTGGGTTCGGTGCATCCTATCTAAGACATTTCCATGGATGACGATTTTGGAGTGTTTGAGCAATAGGTTTTCATTTTCTACTAAGTCAAATGGGTTTGCAAAATCTAAATACAGTATATTACATCCCCATTTTTGCCTTGGCATAGTAGGTGTAGACTAGAGTCATATTGCTCTCAAGTAGTTGAGAAGCGGTAAATTATATATGGCGAAAGCCATGTTGATGTGACGCAAGCAGGTTATTGCTCTTTAAATGATGTACTAGTTGTTCCCTAAACAATCTTCAGGACGTGGGTAGTTGAGTAGACAGCTCTATAGTGAGCTGGATCCATGTTATTTCCAGCTTTAGGAATAAATGTAATAATTGCGAGCTTGTAGGTGTGCGGAATTACTCCTTCATCAATTGATATTCGCCACATAAGGTATAGGGGGGCAAGAGATGCTTAGCTTATGCATCTTGAGAATTTATTTTTAAGTACATACATCATCTGGTCTCACTGCGCTATTGCTGCTACTTCAGTTGTTCGTTTTGTGAAATCAGCGTCCATTACGGAGTTTGTAGTTAAATCGGGTCTTGGAATTTTAGGATTTTAAATCTTAACACTAAAGACTTTTTGATATTCATGGCTTAGTATTTTGTTTATTTCCTGGTCATCATCAACAATAGATCCCGTTTCACTCACTAGGGGCCCGATTTTCGATCTAACCGATGGACGATTAGATACGTAGGCAAAATATGATTTGCTATTGCTTTTCATTACTTTAGAGGGCTTACTTTTCTTTTTTATCTTCGTCGAGTGATCCTGCGGGCTGACGTTCTAACTCATCTAGCTTAACTTGTTTCTGCCCTCAGCTAGTCGTTGTAGTAGCTTCGTTGATTGCTGGCATATGATCAGTTTTACTCGTTGCTTAAGTATCTTTAACTAAATTTGGGATGTCGACTTGTCTCAATTTTCCTTTTCACCGGGCTAAGGTACTTCCTGCACTTTTCCAACTGAATGTTTTCGTATATCTCATTGATACTGTCACTGTCTTTTGAATTATTTAGAAGTACGTCCCAGTTTACTGGCTGCAGCTCTATGCCTACGCAATTCAGAACAGGTAATGTACTGATGGATCTAGTACAACGAGACGCACCGCCGGTGTGAGGTTAATTGGCTCTACTCACAAAGGTTGGTTGGCGGATACTGAGCTGGGGGCCCCGGTTGGCGGTCCCCTTTTACAGGCCTAAGCCCCAGGGAGTGCCACTGCATTTCCGGTAGCTTGCCTCCTGGGCACACCTAAAGCTGTGCAGGGAATTACGCAGGTACATTTCATCCGTCCTTGAGGAAAGAGAATACTTTTTCTCTCTCACTAGAGGTATGGCCATCTAGAGGTATGCCCATATTGACTAGGGCTTGTTTACTTTAAGTTTACGGCGCAAGTCACTGCACTGCTTGTAAATTATTTAATACATCGTTCTACCTGTTACATTAGTGATTTATATTTAACCTGACAAATGCCTATAAAAGGGAACCACCAACCGGGCTCAGCTCAGTATCCGCCAACCAACCTTTGTGAGTAGAGCCAATTAACCTCACACCGGCGGTGCGTCTCGTTGTACTAGATCCATCAGTACATTACCTGTTCTACACCTGAGTCTCATTTACCTCCCAGTTTCAGTACTGCATACGTCCGGGCGGCGTCTAAAACCCTAGCCGCGTATAATTATATAAACACCACACGTTAGGTGTATTGGCATAGAAGAGCCATTGCATTGGTGTCATCAAATGACGACAAGCACAGCTCTGCATTCATGCTGTTCCAGTTTATCCCATAATTATGCACGTTTAAGTCTTGTAAAATGGTTATGGAGTTTCTTTGCGAATTTTTCTGCCGGCTATAGGAATCGCAATTGCCAGGCCGAGTCGTTATTTAAGCAAGTCTATGATCTGATAATGTTGCGACATGGATTTCATTATTTTTAATCAATTGTTGGATAAAATGCATAAGTCCAAAGCAGCTTCACCATGAACATGAGTTGCTGATGCTGAACCCAACCACTCAATGGGCCTCGAATTTAGATCTACGGCAAAAACAAACTCTGACTTGGGATCCACACTCTGGATCGACGCCACTGCAGTCAGAAAACAGACATAAATAAAGTCATCAGTAACAGGTGTCCTATACATTCAGAACAGAAAAAATGTTCAGCCGGTCACAAATCCTGACAACTATTGCCTCATGACATGCGCATTCGTACTTCGTACAAATAAGCATAGAAGTCAACTTTGGTATAATGATCATTCCACAGAAGCCGGGTCTAGCTGCAAGTGGCCTGCGGAGAGGAGGCTCGAATTATGCCAGAGCAAATTCCGAGCAGCGCCTTCTACTCAAAGTGAGCGTTCCATGGCAGCACAGAACATCAGTTCCTAGGGACACCATGCCCAGCTACGTGAGCTTCATACGTAGTCCTCTTATATTGCTATTGAGAATATGGTACCTACGAGTTCTAGAAGGTTCCGGGGTGCTTCCAACATCCCCACACGAAAGAAGAAGAGAAAAGAGGGTATAGAAAAAAAAGAAGTGTAAATCCCACATACTTGCAATTAGCAGAAGCAGAAGTGGCAGTCCACACTGCAGAGCTGGCCTGCCGAGCAAGGCTCATACTCGCCAGGTTCGCATGACTATGGGGGACTACAGTAGAGGTGGACTGGTGGGTGCCTCCACCAGCCCCCGTGGTCCTGTCACTCACAGCATGAGATTGGCACGAAATAAAGAAGAAAAATGGATGCCTTGATTGTGCCATTGGATGTACGACGGTGACGTGCCGGACATACGGCTATGGCGACAGCCAGTTTTCGCCTTTCTGGTTGCCGTTGGCTCAATAGAGCTGATCCGCCTTCCATGTGCATTTCCTGGCATGAAGATTCCCACAACCCAACCTTCAAGTGGCTTGTACGCTCGCAAAGAAGCGGCAGGCGGAACGACGAGATAGGATCCAATAAGTTTAGTCGCTTGGGACGGATAATTAAAGGCAAAACAAATTGTGCTATTGCGATAACGAGCGAGGAATAATTCAAACAAGCTGGAACCTGCCAAAGTCTGAGGAATAAAAGCAGTGTTCTTCAACTATGCCCTTAGACCCGCATCATACATAGGAATATGTGAAACTATGTTCCAAACCTACAGCGAATCAACGCATGATTTGCGAGCAGCAGTCGTTTAAATGTGAATTTGACTCCTGCCTCTATTGTTTCCTGCCGAGGCCGTATCAACGATACCCTAATTTCCTCCTAGCTTATACTGAAAGCATAACGTACTGAATGACGGATGGATGGTCGTACGGAACCATAAGCAGACTAATATTACAGGTTCAATAAAAATTCGGCGATCACATATCGGTAGCCTGCGATCGTGGAATCGAAACACGCTCAGCACTGAAAATTTGAAAAATCAACGCCACTCCAAGAGAAAGCTGGCTGCAAAACTGAATGTTTCAAAAGAGTCACTATTGTGAATTGCGAAAAAAAAGATTTGGGATTGCTTCTCTGTAACTCAGGAATCTTCATAATCTCACTGTAGGTTCACTAAAGAAATTTTTTGCAAGAAGTTGTGTAGTGTTTGATAACCAGCTGGCTGACGTTCTTGCCTCCAAGCTTGCAGTGATCTTCCGGCGCCTGATGCAGTCAGGAAATTTTCTTCGTTGTTGGTGTACTGGTACTATCACTCCTATTCCCAAAGGTCCGGTGTCGCACTATGTTGCTAACTAACTATCGACCCATCACACTGACGCCCATTTTGTGGAAGGTCTTCGAGAAGTTGATAGCTGGTAAACTTGGTCGTTTCGCTGAGGTTACGGGGTTGCTGCCTGTTGTTCAGTTTGCGTACAGAATTGGCTTGGGTTGTTATGACGCTCTGTGGTCGGTGTTACACCATTTACAGCCTGCGCTGGATTGTAGGTCGGAGGCCCGCCTTGTCCAGTTGGACTTTAGCATGGCGTTTGACAGGGTTAACCAAAGGGGTCCAATATACAAGCTGGAGTCTCTTGGTGTGGGTGGTAGGGTTCTGTTAATCATTCGCGATTTAGTTTCTGAGCGAACCCAGAGTGCGTCTGTTGACGGCATTTCGAGCGCCTCAGTCAGGGTTGTGTCTGGCGTCCCTCAGGGCAGTGTGCTTGACCCGCTGTTTTTCATTCTCTATATTAGTGACATGTTCTTTTCGCTTGAAAACACGTTGATAAAGTATGCCGACGATTCCACTTTGATGGCAGTTGTACCTGCTCCTCGCCTTCGTGTCTCGCCTAGTCTCTGAATAGGAATTTATCACGCATTAGTGCATGGTTCTCGGCCTAGAGTATGAAGCTGAATGCCAGTAAGACCAAGTCAATAATTATCAGTCGGTCTCGGACACTTGTACCGCAGCATCCCCAATTGGAGATTGATTACACTTTGCTTCAGAAGTCGAGCTCCTTGAAGATTCTTGGTGTTGTCTTTGATGAGAAGCTTACTTTTGAGCCGTGTATTAGGAGGTTGGTGTCACGTGCGTCCACTAAGATTGGGCTCCTGCGTAAGGTGAATTCTGTGTTTGGTGATAGTCAAGTTGCCCGCAGATGTTTTATACGATTTTGCTGCCTGTATTAGAGTATTGTTCACCGGTCTGGGCTTCAGCTGCTGACACTTACTTGCGTCTGTTGGATCGACTTTTTAGTTCAGCCAGCAGGCTGTGCGCTGATAATGATCTAGTGAACCTCTCCCACAGGAGAAGAGTATCGAAGCTATGTATGTTTTATAAGGTGTACAATAATGAGAGGCATTGGTTGTATTCTGCTTACCTTGCCCTCAAGGTTTTTGGGAGAGAGACTCGTGCTGCGCGCGGAGCGCACTCTTTCACTTTGGAGGCTGTCGTATGTCGAACAAATCAGCTCTGTCGGTGCTTCGTGCCCTGGTCGGCTAAGATTTGGAATTTGTTGTCGGCATCGGTTTTTGGTCGTATTGGCCAGCAGGCATTTAAGTCAGCTGTTAATGGTTATTTGTTTGATTTCCTTTGGCCGCGTTTTGGGCTTCCCGGTGTTGCAAGATGCTTCATTTCTGTTGTATTACCTGTCCGTGGGAGCTGAAGCGTGAAGTTTTATTAATAATAATAATACTCTATACTCCTGGTTTGGGAAACGCACTCCTTACAAGCGAAACGATTTTCAGTGTAGACAAAACTCACCACAACCAAAATGAAAGGGTTCTCTCAAGAAAATTGTCAGCCAAGTCCCTCGTTGGAGGAAGGGTCTTCAAAGGGCGAGACTCCTCTTGTCTTATTCCATAAGGAGTGTATGTTAAGGCTGAGTGCTGTGATGCACTTGTCTTTGAATCTCAGGCAGAGAACTTGACAAAAAAAAAAAAATTAATGGTTTACTGAACGATGGGTCGTTTCATTTTCAGCTTGATGGAGCGCCTACCTACACTGCCAACAGGACTCAGGGGTGATTTCGAGTTCAAAGAAAATTGGCACGTGAGTCTCAAGCATTGATCTTAATACAATGAACTTCAGCATCTGGTCCATCTTGATGGCTAAATTTTGTGCAAAGTTTCGCCGTTCAGTAGCAGCTTTGAAAATGTGTATGGAGCATGAATGAGACAAAAATCACATCACTTCTTAAGCCCTGTAGCTAAAAAGCCGTCTGGTGGACTTGAGATGGTATTTATTGAAATATATATATATATTTAAATACCAATGCTAAAGATGCAAAAGTCATATGAAAACAATTTCAAGCATAGATCGGTGATGATTTGTCTAAGTTATTTCGTTTAATCGTTCTTACAGATCTTCTTGGTCACCCACTACATAGACGGGAAGCTATGTTTAGTATAAGTTTCAACGTGATCGATGCAGCAGTTAGTTTAGAATAAAAATTTTCATTCCCTTGATAATTCAGTATCATAGAAATATTAAATTCAATATTTACGTCGAGTACAAGTATCATTTTACACACTATTGGATTCAAAGAACTTCAAAAGGCCTGCAGGTGCTGTGATCGTCTGCACAAGCTGTGTTTAAAGCCATGAATATTATATCGTTCCTTAGAGAGCCGAGATCTCCGAATCGATGCAAAATTCAAGCAAAGAATACGAATAGCGTCCTTTGCTGCTCTTTCTTCCCTTGACAAGAGATGGGTATGGCAGCGAAATTGTATTTCTTGCCGATAAACACATTTCTTGCATCACCGAGAACCGTTTACTTTTTGTTTGAGGTCGCTCACATGCCTGGAAAAGATTTTATCGATCTTTAATCTATCTACAGTCAGCCTCATTTGCAAATTTCAGAGGACATACAAGGTATTGTGTGGTCCATGTAACGACTACAATTACGAGCAGCCAAACAAGTTATAGCAAAATTACACCAGCAAAAGTCGACACCACGACTACTCTACAGGTCTTTTTGCACACTGCATCATTGCATTGTTTTCCTGCTCGTGATCCCAGCAAGCATCATTGGTGAATACTACTAATCTTTAAATATTTATATAATGAAAATGAAACGCTCCCAAAAGCTCAAGAATGCGAAAATTGGCTGTCAGCCGACGCTGAAAGTTACTCAGCACTGTCAGTAATCAAAATTCAGACGAATCGTAAGATCGAGAGTGTCCTTTTATCTAGAGTAAGTCGGAGCAAATCATTAGGAAGTTTAGCAAACGTTGCGCAAGTTACGGACGGAGCGCAAACTTTCTCTGGTTGCGGGCGGGCTTTAGGGATTCTGCTGAGGCTGACGATCAGTCGGCGGGAGAGACGGGATCAGCCGCCTCCGAATGATCGCAAAGAGATCGTCGTTGCCACACAAGTCACCAGACCAGTGATTCTAAGCTTCGAGAATTTATCCTTTGGTGGTAACAAATAAATATAAAAGTAAGGGATTAAGAATTGATGTGCCTGATGATCTGTGCAGAGAAAGAATAATTTATGCTTCTTAATTTTTTCTGTCCTTTTGTAACGACATTGACTATTTTCTTATGGACGTAAAGAGTGGATGGATAAATACATGAAGTCGAGGCTACTTAAGTATAGCACAGGGAAGAGGGGAGAAGCGTCGTAATGCGGACAACTATCTTCCTGGCTGACACGCGCTCATGCAACTTTTTCTGGCGTACAAAAACACAAAAAAGATGCAACCATGGTGCTTTTTCTTGGGATGTCTTTAGAAACTAACATGACGCAACTGCATATCCTTGAAGCAACTTTCAAAAGTCTATACGATAGAATGACATTTCAACACATTTGGTCGGATACAACGCCTGTCGCAGTTGTGGCATACCAACTTAGAAGGGACCTTAACGCTGTGGACTTAGAAATTAACTTTTCCTGTTTGGTGCTGATGCTAATACTCTTCTACTGTTCTTTTTTTTTCAAGTAAATCGTTGACACTTGATCTGATGGAACAGTCGATAGTGCTAATAAAATTCACTACACGTTGCATGAAAACAAAAAGCCTTGTATGTACGGTGAAAAAATAAACGATTATTCTGTCCGGCCTATAAAAAATGAAGCTCCAGATGTTTCAATATGCCAACGATAGTTTGAATTATTTTGACCTAGGAACTTCTCTCCGGCGATTTGTCGCTATCATACCGACCAAGCTCTCACGGTCGCGATGGTTTATGGAATAAGAAATTAGAAAATCCTAAGCAAACATCGCTAAAATTTGCAGAAAGATGCAGGACGTGCGACACGACTAGGAAGAAAAGTGGAAACAGTATTGAAACTTGGCTAATAAATCCAAAGTGATCCGATTGTTTCTCTGTTTGATCAGACTGTTATAATTTGCACTTCATCGGGGAACTGATTAGCTAGTGTTAACATTTTCTCGCTTAAAGCCGGCTCAATGCGGCCCCTCTTAACCAACAAGCGAAATTTGTGCTCTCACAACTTTGCTAATAGTGTTTATATTACCGTAAAATATCAATAATAATACTGATATACAATTCAACGTGTGATTAAATTATAAAAAAACTGATTTCTCCAGAGCCCTCTTTGGAATAGATCAAAATTGTCCTAAAATATGTACAGCCAGCACGATTAAACGGTCAAGTGCCGCAGGATCGTCACTCATCAGGGCCTCACTATTTAGAATCTGCTTAGTGTCTCATTAAAGTGTAGCACAGGTAGACAGACAATTGCTGGTCTTCTTATTTTTGCGTAAATGTTTCAATTATTTTAAGCATGCAGAATAAATCTGAATTATTTTACTTTTTTATTTGCATGATGCCTTCACTGCATATTGGAAAAAAATAGCATTGAGCTCATAGTCCCGACAGACGCGGTAAATATTTTATGTAGCTAGGAGACACAACGTCCATGGCGAAGAAACCTTGTGTTTAAAGACTAAAGTCCATGACCCATTCGATCACCAGCTTCTCTACTTCTGAAAGGAATGTTCAATGCTCTGCCTGCAACAAAGGAGAAATAAATACTAGAGTATACGTACTATCGAAAATGGCAGGGAGAAATTTGTAATGATCCGTCTTTATTATCACCCGCGAACGCAGTGATAGAGGTAATAACGCTTAAGTTAAAGATTTCAGTATCTATACATATCTATGTATGTTTTATTGAAGGCGGCAGAAATATCAGCGTTAATGGGACATTTACTAGTTTTCTTAAGGTATAGATATATATTTGTATGTCCACCCAAAAGTGATCGAAGGAGTTGAGCAATGCTCAGCATTTTTCTGTAGAGAGTTTGGTGGGTTGACCTATATGTGACCCATGCCGAAAAACTGGGTCTAGCTGGCCATCAAGAATGAGGGCGTTGAATTTGTCTCCACCGCGGCAGATCGTCTCACGCCACGAGGCATTCTATTTCTCCTACGTTATTATTAAGAGAGTCATGCTACGAGGGAGCTGTGCCGTAACCTTGTTGGATACATCCATATGAGAAACTAGGATTAGCTGGCCATCAAAAATGACTTCATTGAATTTTCTCCACACCGCGGGTGATGGTCTCACACCACGAGAAGTTCTAGTTTACCATACTTTCGTTATGAATATAGTTCTGGAGGATACGCTGCAGAGGCCAATTAGAATTGTCTTAAGTGATGAGTGCTATTGCTTTCAATTTATCTAAGCAACACAATCACCCCCCACTTTCGAGAAAGTGCAACAAGCTTTTACATTAGCAAGCAGCCAAGCATTACTGGATTGAATTGATTCCCCGTGGCGTAACCTAGCTACTAGGATAAGCCTTCAGTACATCTAAGTATTTCTGTTGAAGCGAAAATTCTCCGTCAGAGGAAGACAGCAAGTTAAAAGACATAACTTTGTCTATTGTCCCGTGAAAAATCATAGCTTCGTATGTGCTTCGTTGATCAGCTACTGAATTTATGAATTGAATTGGCAGCAAACATATATCTCGATGTATGGAGAGAGTATAATAATCAGAGTCCATGGCCGTGCTAAGAGAAGATGCAAATATCGTTATTATTTTGATGTCAAGAACTGCTTCAAGCTAAAAGTTCATCACTTAAAGGGATAAGGATGGCACTTTTGGTCATCGATGGAAACACGACTAACATACAAAATCTGCAACCTGGCTATATCGTTAAGAGTGTGACACGAAACATACAAATCTATAATTCCTAGTGGATCCGTGCGTGAAAAAAAATCACGCCATAATCGATATCTTTGCTTAATATAGGCCGGTGCGGAAGGGTTGGGGTGGATGCCTTGGACCTGATCGAGGGGGTGGCGTCTTCTCTCTCCAATGGACACAAGTCTTTGTTCAGGAGACTGTTGTAGTCCCGTCCTTCCTATACGTTCCCTATCCAGTATCCTCCTTTTTTTCACGTGCGTCTTCCATAGTAAAACACTACAATAAACTTGCATGCAACTCTAGTCAGCTTATATGCTATGTAAGCGTACTGTAGACAAGATACTACCTTTCAAGCTGAAATGTTTGCTTGATTGAACTGCTGAAATTTTGGCCTACTTATATTATACTAAAACTCTGTGAACCTTGCTTGTGTACTTAGTACCTCAGCCATGAAGGCAGTATCGTGTTTGTCTCTTTGTATGTTTGTCTGTCACCAAGATTACTTAAAAAGCTCTGAAAGGATTTTTTTCGAAATTACAGTGGTTACTAGGCACGTTAACAGTTACAGATTATTAACTTTTGCTGAAATTCTGTTCATCTGTTTGTTTGTCTGCCTATTTCTTCTTTATACTATAGCTTAATAAGATATGAATGGATTTTTGATGAAATTTACATGAGTTGTTAGGTATATTATGAAGAGTAAATGGTCAAATTTTGGTGATGAACTGTTGATTCTGCCGTTTTTTGTCGCTGTATTTGATTTTGTGCTGTTTAGCACAATAACTCAAAAGTTTAAGGAAAGATTTTATCTTTACAGGAATTGTTAGTAATGCTAAAAGATGTTAATGATTAAATTTTGGCGATGATCGGTTGGTACGTTTGTGTGTTTGAATTATGTTTGTCATTATGTTTGTTAGCAGCAAACTCTAAAAGTTATGAAAAGATTTTCAAGTAAATTACAGAAACTGTCAAAAGGCACAAATGAATAAACTTTGGTGTTAATACAAAGAAAATCATGGTTTCAGATTCAATTTGAATTTTTCGTTACTGTTGCCTGCTTGGCGGAGGTATGCGGTCTCAGAGTGCTCTAGTTTATTTATTTACTTGTCTTGCTTGTTTACACCCAGCTTTTTCGCTTTAAAAGAACGCGAGAGATGAGCTTTCTTGAATTCACTCCCGTTAAGCAGAGCGACCCTACTGTTCCTAAGGCGATGCACAGAAAAATATTTTCTTCTTCAGCAGACCGTCCAACAACACTCATGACTTAAATTTTGACTCGGTATCATCGATACGTCCTGAAATTATATTAGCTAGCTGGAACCGGTGGAAATTCCATAGAACAAAAGCAGTATTCTTCAGTGATATATCAGACCCAAATTGGTCAATATTAAATGAATGGACGTTTCGGAGGTGTCAGCATAGAGGTGTCAGCTCCAGGACCGGTCGGTCCTTATGTGCCCCTTCTCACTCCTCCATCCGTGATCATGCCATTCAAAGTAATAGCAACATTCCTATAGATGATTTCAATATTCTAGCTTCAGCTAAGGGTAGTCATAATCTACGTATCACAGAATCACTTAACATTTTTTTTAAACTAAACCAGAACTGAACGACATGCAGAGTGCAACACCGCTGTTTGTAACGGGTCCTTTCTAGTATTAGGTTTTATTGTAGATCTATGAATAGTGTGAAATCAAAGTACTGTACTGAAAATTTTTCAAATTTTCTGTTTTCACACTTTTGCTGATGATGGACATATTTGTCCGAAACGTCCATTCATTTAATTTTGACCAATTTGGGTTTTACTTAATTTTAGTAAAACGGCTCTTTTTACTTCTTACCTCGCCTTACTATACCGAATTGAATTGAATATTCAAGTAGTAAAGAACTGTTTTAACTATATCAGACGGGTATCATTCTAATTTTCTATTATCTAATACTGAAGGACGCTGTAGAAAGTTTGCAGAACAAAAGAATTATTGTTCCCCAATTATGATGCCCTCGGACCCGCATCGTGCATACGAAGGTTGTAAAGTGTTCTAAGTCTGGCTGTGAATTTTCTACCTAACACCAGCGGGCAGTTGTAGCTTAAGTTTGAACTAGACTCGATCCTTCTCCTATTGCTCCCTTCCCAGGTCGTATCCAGCATGCCTCGTGTATGCTCTAATTTCCCCCCTATTTAATACTAATGAAAGCGTAACGGTCGCGCTAACTAAGTACTTAATAAACTGAGGGACAAACAAAATTATAATATAGACTAGAGTGCCTGCGCTGTTAAAAATGACAGCGAAGAATTTGTGATGACCAGTCTTCATTGATTATAATTTTCTTATTAACTTCCTAATGTAGGATGCACTGCGACTGCCAACTTTAATTATCTACCATATAATAAAGACCAGTGTGTATCATCAGTTTCTTCGTTTGTCTATTTGTTTCTTAATGCGCCCAATTTCTTTTACGCATTAAGACAACACATAGGCGACAATTAGGCCAGATTTGAGACTGTGATCATCCTGCAAGCTTCATTGAAAATTAATTGGTAGAAAATTGACCAGGTTGCAGTTGATGTCATGAGTATCTTAGTCTGATTTGCACGAGTATTACCTTCTTAATTCTTAGTTTTTTCCCACTGATAATTTCGTTGCATCAGTTATTCTTCCAGCTTTAAATTCAAATCGTAGACGAAACAGCTTTCGCTAAACAAGAAACATTAGACGTATCCAAGATACCAAATCGAAACTATTTAAGCGTTGCCGAGCGGCGTGCAAAAATCAATGAATTTTCTCCATCTCAGAGAGGGAGAGAGTGAAAAAAGCTTCGTTGCTGAGTAGTGTGAAGTCGTAACTGCTAATCTTTGCATGCTTTTAAAAGTTATCAGTTGTATTAACGAAAGTATGATCAATGAAGAAAGTCATCACAAATTCTTCGCTGTCATTTTTTAGAGCGTGGCCCTATAGTGCAATATAAGCATGTCATACTGTAGAAAGCCAACTTTTCCTCCGGTGATATGCTGAAAAACGTTTCATTGGCCCGCAGTCGTAATCTCTCCTAATAAATAAGGCGCTTTGTATCCACGATACTCGATGGTGCCATATAATTCGCAATTTTTTTTCCTTACGTGAAAAGTTGTTCTGTTTTGAAAGAAGAACGCAAATGGCAGAAAATTATTCGCTGCTGAAAAATCTTCGTGTTCTTTACCCGCCTGCTGAAGGCGGAAGAATACCTTACCGTTTGCTTCGATGATTATACAGTCAATAAGAGCATCAGCGTAAGCTTAGGGCAGCTGCACTTTGGATGAAGAAAACCTCAGATACGAATACAAATCACGATGCAAGAGAGTGTTTAGAGAAGCTGTTTGTATCTGCATTGAGTGAACTTCAACGATGGCAAAGAAAGAACTGCATTCAGATATACGTTTACCATCATCTGCAACCTGGCCTATTTTCTACCTATCAGTTTTCAATGAAGCTTGACAGAATGACCACAAACTCCAACCTGGGCTAATTTCAGCCTATCTGTTTTGGTAAAGCGTTACAGAAAATGGATACATAAACGAACAGATAATACACATCGGTATTTATTGTATTGTAGAGTGACAATGTATTCCTTTCTTCATACGAAAAGGTGGTTCATCACTGGAAGAAATCAAATTTAAAAAAAAATTACGGATGCAACAAAATTGTCTTGTTTTTCGTCCGCGTGAGTTCAGGCAGTTGAAGCTTAAAGGTGAAAATGCAGGAATAATCAGGATACATGTGAGCGCTAAGAGAAACAGTGAATATTTCAATTGCTAGGATTTGGGCGTTTTCACAGCAAGAAGTTCATTCAAATTTGAGGTTAACATGCGTTCGCCATCATCTGCAACCTGGTCTATTACCGCCTATCAGTTTTCAGCAGAGTGTGACATAAAGGCCACAGCCCCTAACCTGGCCTAATTTTTTCCTGTTGGTTTTCTTAGGGGTGGGGGAACTCGGCCTGAGCATGTTGAGCAGCACGATCTATCTTCAATTCCCTAGCGCGCAGCAAAACCGTTCCTCATAATCAGACAGTAATGTATTACTAAAAAATTTTTAAGTGGCTAGTGCGTCACTGATACGCCGATATATCACATGCATTGAAACACCTTCGCTAAAGGTAAAGATACAGTCGACTACACCTCACCCCCTAAAAAATAGGAAACCTGCGAGGTCTGGTTCATGCTCAGCAAAGTGTACGGCTACAGTCGACCAAAGATCATCAAAAGCTATGGCGTTATTGACGGAATTTTTTTCTTCTCTTCTCTGTGTCACACTGCAGGTCCATGAGAACGGTGTGATTGCCCATGTGTATTGAACTACGTAGTAACACATGTAGTACATGCGGTACAGACCTATGATAAAACTAGTATTAGTTGCCGTGAGGAACTTGAGTTTTGAGTTCTCTCCTAATTGATACACTTTGCTCATACAAACGAGTTCTTTCAGATTATGTCGATAAAGAAACACAAGGCAACCGACAGCTTCTGGTACAGAGCAGCTGTACTGGGAAGACATCAACACTCACTGGTGCGGCAAACAGCAGGTAATTTTAACATTGGTGTAACCAGGTCAAGCGTAGTCCCTTTGCTGCCTGAGGTACGGTGAAGCAAAGACACACCTGCTTTCTCTTAACAGAAAATCGCAGCTCCGTGACCCAACAGTCCACCAATGCTGGCAGTACCGGTAAAATGAGTTCTGTAACATATTGAACATGTGTGAGTCTGATGCCCTAATCGATGCTGCGTTTGAAGTAACGACATTATCTTAAAGGGTCATGGGAAATCTGTCAGCGCAAAATACGAAATTGTATCGGTAAAATTAACCAAATTCTAGATCTCCTTCGGTCAAAAGTGGCTTACAATCTTTAACCTTCCTCAGCAGTATTGTAATCAAGAAGAATATCCAATCTGGAAGTTAATGTTAATAAAACCTAGTTCAATATTGCTTAGTTATTCGCTCAAGTACTTAATATTATTGCAAATGTTCCTCAGAAGCTTTCCTAATTTTACAAAAAATAAAGTGCTTACATTGAGTTCTCAAAGGTTGAGGCTATAAAAGGCGTAGTTAACAAGATGTTATAGCTTCTACTCCTCACTGCCAAACATGATACCTCGGCGGCTCTAAAATCCCTGAAGTTATTGCACTAGCTTGCCAGCTTAATTCGGTAAACCTCCAACGCCTTGTGCAATCTCGCCCGTCTTTGTGAGATATGGCGGCGTCGTGCGCATTCTTCAGGGAGGTGCGGCCGATACAGGAGTGTATTGGGTGAGGCCGGCGGGCGAGCGGCAAAATTAGCGAGAGAGGCGCTACAGGAAGGATACACTGGTGAGCAGGAGTGTAGTGGGTGAGGCCGGCGGGCGAGCGGCAAAATTAGCGAGAGAGGCGCTACAGGAAGGATACACTGGTGAGCAGGAGTGTATTGGGTGAGGCCGGCGGGTGAGCGGCAAAATTAGCGAGAGAGGCGCTACAGGAAGGATACACTGGTGAGCAGGAGCGTATTTGATGAGGCTGGCGAGCGGCAAAATTAGCAAGAGAGGCGCTGCAGGAAGGATACACGTTCGACCAGGAGTGTCTTCGATGAGACTGTCCAGCGGCTATGTTAGCAAGAGAGGCGAGATACGAATTCGAGGATAAGCAGGTAAGCAGAGCTGCACTGGGTGAGGGAAAGACACAACCTCTTTGTGGGAGGTAAATATCGAAAGCATAAACGCACTGACCAAGAGAGGTCATATTGCATTTACTTAACAGTTGAATGAGGTTCCACTAAGTTATGTATTATAATCTGAGAAGACGATATTTCAAACCAGTGAAAGATAATTTATCTCTTGCTAAAGTGCATGTTTATGATGAAAGCCCGAAGCATATAGGGGCTTGCCGGAATGTATGGGATTGAACTGGGCTCGTCCCTTTGGCACTAGCTAATTTATAATTTTACCTTCCTGCCTTGCTTGCAGTCTGGTAGAGCCTTTACAGATAGTACATCTGACCCGTCAGTTGGAGGAGTTACGGCAGTGGACCTAACCCATTTGTCGGAGACTGTACGGCCACGGCTAAGCCGCCATCTAGCAATACTATTAGAAAAAGGATATAATTTGAGCTCTAAGCCTTGCAATGCTGCAAAGTCTTGCTAATACCGGTATTTCTGAGTATTCATAATGTCTTTTTTTTTTCAACTCAGAAAACCACAGGCATTTGATAATTGCTGTTTTTTTTCCTCATACTGCTGAGGTCCTCTGACTCAAAAGCGTCTAAGAAGCGCTACAGGACGTGGAAAGCTAACGACAAGACATTACACTCATGAGGCCATTCCCAGCCCTGCTACTAGGTGAGGCCTAGCCTCGTAGGAACTAGGAGTTTAAGATACTTGAACTGTGATTGCATTTGGAACTGATACAAATATCACTTCACTAATATAATAATAAGCTCCAGTATCAGCAGAAAATACCGCAGCCGAAATTCATACCATTCCCTATCGTTGGAAGACGGCAAAGGCACTGTCTAATCTATTGATGTGCTCATTAAGTACTTCGAAAGTCCATCAAGTATTGTCATCAGTAAACCAAGTAAATGAAAAGTGCTCTAGACCATTTTTCCTTTTTCTTACTGGCCATCCAGGGCTTTGAGCGTGGTCAGAACTGGCTGCTTCACACGTGGCGAGCGCTGCGAACGGAAAGTGTCCTACGCCTCCTGCTCGCACCTCTGCCACACGATCGAGTCAAGCCGTACGTCAACAAAGCGAGAGCGCGGCGAAGCGGAGTAGTTCTTGCGGAAAACCGACCGGCTGCTGCGAAAGCGAAATTGCGACACGTATAGGGATGACTGTCGCTGCTGGCTCTTTTGCTCGTCACGGAGAGCACAAACGACACTTTACGCATGTCGTGCGGCGTGCATAGAGTCGCCTGAAATTCTTCTAAAAATTGTCGGCGTAACTGATCCTCACTGCGAATGGTAAGGTAATAGATAGAGCTGGGGAGAAGGTAGGCGGGAGGAAGGCGACAAGGTAGCAGCAGTTTAAGTAATCCTTTATATAATAAAACGCTTCGTGCACGTATTTATTTATCAATTTTTTCCACGCTTAAGGAAATAGGCGAAAAATAGGCCAAGTTCTACATTTTGTAATAAAGTTTCGTTTTCATAGATTTTGATGACCAGGTTGCAGAAGATGGCGAAACTGGGATCCTTATCATTTTATGTCTGAAGACACTTCTTGCTTGAAACACTTCTTGAAATCGCAGGAGTCCAATTTTCTAACTTTTTGTCTCAAGTTACGACGTATGAGTTCGGCAGATGACCAGCGGGGCACTCACGAATTGATGATTTTTCACGGGCAGTAGATAATTATTTTTTCCAGCTTACTGTATTTCTATCGCGGAGTAAATTCTTTCAAAGGCCAAAAAATTTCAGCACTTCAATGAAGCAGATATCATCATAGCTACGGTCCACTCACATTGCATATAAGCTGACTGGAGTTGCATTCAAATTTATTCGAGTGTTTTACTCAAGATTTTACTTGTGCCTCTCACTATAGAAGTCGCACATTTAATTAAACAGGAGGATAGTGAACGTAAGAGAAGAACGAGACTACTACTGTCTCAAGCACAAAGACGTGCTACCAATGGAGTGAGATGAAGCGTCTATATTATACGAAATAGTGTTTAGAAAAATTGAAGCAGAAAGGTTACAGAAAGGAATAAGAACTGCTGACAAGCGTGAGCGGGAAAATGGGAAACGGCAAGTCAGAGAAAAGAGGACCCAAGGATCAATGAAGAAAATGAAGAAGCGAGTCACAAAAGAAAAGACTCCGCACTGGCCAATATTAGGTCAAAATATCAATAATTACTTGAATCTTTTCACGCACTGGTCCACTAGTCCTAAATATAAACAAAATGTAGTAAGATAGTAGGTGTGCGCAGGTGCTGTTGTTGAGTTACCTCCAAGATGGTGGAATTTGAACACCAACCTCTCTGACCGCATGGAGGATACAGTGACGGCGTTTGATCCTGCAGGCAAGTATTGCAGGCCCTGGTCCATGTTACCACCTACTGCAGGGGGGAGGGCAGCACTATCTGACCATAGTCC
>LQNS02278070.1:47914030-47924420 GCA_001587735.2 Parhyale hawaiensis
ACTTGTATCCTGTATACCAGCTTATGATGAAAGTAACAGGGTAAGCAGTGGGATATAAATCTTCAGACACGATTGTCTTGCAAAAATATTGAAGAACTGCCTGTCTGCATCTTCCTTAACTATATGTGCTGACCACTGCCACTTCAGCCAAGTTAAGATTAAAAAAAAAACGCCAGCTTCAGTCACGTGACAAAGCCATGTGTTTACTCACCCAGGGAAGGCTTGCGCGTACTCCTCTCATTGAAGCTCCTTGAGCAAGACACAAGCCACAGCTCCGACCCGACGTTGCCGGGTGGCACTTGTGCCAAAAGCTGGGTGCAGCACCCTGTGCAGGCTTGCAGCCGAGCGAGTGCATACGTTAATGGAAGGACGCCCACGCCTTTCTCAAGTTGCTGCATACCACCATTCTACAGGCCATTCTTTATCGCTATGAGCTTATTCAGATAAAAAGCACACCATACTAAAAGTTACATAGTTACATATTGCTGTCGTAAGTGTCGTCACGATAATTAAAGAGAATGCGATTGGTATTTGATTCTATTACGAAAGTATAAAATGATATTATGTAGCCCTGTGGGACTTAACAAACAAACTGGAGTGTGTCAATAGCACAGTAAACAGAAATGTATTGCGGTCAATAGCCAAAGCACGGAAATGTATCGCGTTTCGAAACTGTTCGTTTTTTCTCACAATCGTTCGATCGTACGCACAAGGCAATTAAGAAGAAAGCTGTCGTTTTTGGCGCTATAGTAACTGAATGAGGAGTTGATAAGAAATTAAGCTAATATCATTGCTGTTCGCTGGCTGAAGGCACAAGATCCTGTGAGGAAACTTCTAGCTCCGTATCAGCAGCTTTACGTGGACAATTCCCAAGAGAAGATATGCAATCGCATATTCTTTTACTTTCTGTTGTCTTGAAATCATCGAAGAATTCTTCCGCAGGCACCTTTCCTTCTCCAACTGCTACAATAGCAAGATATCTACGCTGTGAAGGGTAGTTGCAGACGTTCTGTGGAAGACGCAAAGCGCTCTACTGCGACCATGCAACTGTTTGTTCAGTCCCGCAGGGCTATATAATATCATTTTATATTCCTGCAATAGAAATAAATTCAATCACAGTCTCTCTAATTATCGTGACGACCATTACGACAGCAATGTATAACAATATAGCTTATAGTATTGTGAGCTTTTCATCTAAATAAACTCATTGTTTTGATAAAGAATGTTCTCTAGAATGGTAGTATCTGGCAATTTTAAAGAGGGAGGCGCAGGGATGGGTGACAGAGAGAGAGAAGGTAGGGGCATCAAGTACATTGTACGTATGCACGAACGCACGCACGCACTCGCTTGGATATACGGGGTGCTGCGCCCAGCTTTTGACACAAACGCTGCCGGGTGCGCGGAACAGCAAGGCACGCCCCGCCCACAGGCTATTGTAGACAGAGAAACAAAAAGCAAGCGCGGACGCCCACAACGCGCGGATCCGGCACCACACTGCATCACTCTTTGCTGCACTTAGGGAATTGAGGTAAATGCAAAAAGTTAGGTATTGTTGCAGGTCAAATTCTCAAGGGAAGTGGCCAATAAGCAACAAGTAACGTTTGCTGTAGTCCTTAGAAGGTGAGGCTTCTAAATAAATTGCAAGCCTATCGAGTTCTCAGTGCAGTGCGCAAGTGCTACTAGAGGGAAGGGGAGCTTAGGCAGTAATGTGTACCATTCGAGATCACCTGATACTTGAAAAACTGTACTACACGGGCGCACTTCATTCTAGCGGAATTAACATCAATACTTGAGTACCCAGCTATCAACAATGACGGCAATAATTTTGTAATTAAACTTTTTATTGTTTTTGTCTGTGGTCCTCGTTTTGTCACAAAGGCCATGCCTCATATCAGAAGGCCTGATCTCCCATGATAGTAACGAAGGTTTTGCCGTCATGAGTTTGCGAGAGCAATATTTTCCTCGTAAAAGTAAAGTCGTAAATATCAGCTTGGAAATGCCCGAAAGCTTAGCAACACCAAGAGAATATAGTTCCGTCAAAGAATTCACCGGAAATGCTCAGTTCTTACTGAATACGGCACGCCAACAGACAGTCGAACATTCAGATCAAAACTTGGCTGTAGTGTGAACTGAAAATATTTTGGTCTCTGCTCAGCGTGAAGTTTCAACTTCCGCGAAAACTTCAGGTAAGGTAAACAAAAGAGAAATGGATATGCCGACAGGAATGGAAACTCCAACCAAGATTGTGACTCTCTAGCTGCCACGATAAAATAAAATCGTATAACAAATATACGAAATATCTTATGCACGAATGGATCGAATATTCTGTCAAAAATGCGCCTTTCACCGAACACGTTCAAAAGAAGAATCAGATCAAATATCAGCGAGCTGCTTTTCAAAGCGAAGCTCTGGCTTGAGAAAATGCGGTGTTTCGATTTTCGAGCATTTATTCGAGTAACTATATTTACTATAGTAATACACTGCTGAAATTTCGTGGTACCGCATCTTGTTATTCAGTGATGAAGTTTCTCCGATATGAATCATTAGGAGCGAAACGGAGAGAGAGATCAACCAAGGAAGCAAGCAACCAACTGCAGTGTATAATTATATTGCAGCTGAGCCTGAGATTTTTGAGCATTAACTTCACAGTAAAGAAAAACTTATTAACTGCGAAGTTTTTTACAAACTGCGGCAGCCACTGCTGGAGAGAGATGTTCGGCACCACCTTGCTAATATAGTCGTCGTCTTACCATACCAACGCCTTACAGTCCCCAGCCAACGCCTCACAGTCACCAGCCTTCGCCTCACAGTCCCCAGCCAATGCCTCACAGTCCCCAGCCAATGTCTCACAATCCCCAGCCACCGTCTCACAGTCCCCAGCCAATGCCTCACAGTCCCCAGCCACAGTCTCACAGTCCCCATCGACCGTCTCACAGTCCGCAGCGACCGTCTCACAGTCCCCAGCCAACGCCTCACAGTCCCCAGCCAACGCCTCACAGTCCACAGCCAACGCCTTACAGTCCCCAGCCAACGCCTTACAGTCTCCAACCAACGCCTCACAGTCCCAAGCCAACGCCTCACACTCCCCAGCCAACACCTCACAGTCCCCAGCCAACGCCTCACAGTCTCCAGCCAATACCTCACAGTTCCCAGCCAACGCCTCACTGTATCCAGCCAGCGCCTTACAGTCCCCGGTCAACGCCTCACAGTCCCCAGTCAATGCCTCACAGTCTCCAACCACCGCCCCACAGTCTCCTGCCTGCGCCTCACAGTGGTTGAGCTGGGTCTTACACTCCTACCGACGCCTTACAGTCCCACCAACGCCTCACAATCCGTATGCTACGCCTCGTAGCGCTGAAGCAGCTCCTTCCAGTCCCAGCCAAAATCCACTCGTTCAACAATCAACACCTCACATTTCTCCGCCAATGCATCACATTCCCCAGTAAAATTGTTATTGATACAAAATCGTAGGCAGTATTGGAAGCTCCAGTGATAAACTAAAAACAAGGCCCAACTCAAAACTAAAAGAGTAGATAACAAGCTGTAATTTCCGAGTAGAACTGATATCATCCTCAATTATCATCTCAGTGTCGACGGTAAAATTGTGAAAAAACATATTTTACCTAATGCGAATCATGTTCTACTTCACTACATCTTTATATACTATGGTGCGGTTATACCAAAAAAGTAACTTTACCGTACTGTCATATTTCAACTACTATTTTAACTGCTGTTAAAAACTACTATCATACCAGAAATAGAGTATTGCGTATCACTTCACTACATCTCAGCAGCGCAGAGCACACAAACATTAAGGAGTCACTGTCCCAAAAGAGAGATTTCGGTTCCCGCAATTGGGCCTGGCTGCACCGTGCTGCAGACGTAGTTTTCAATGTTTTCTCATTACTTTTTCTTACTTTGTTTAGGCTATTTGCCTTAAGTCTTTTGCATCCGTCAATGACTGGCAAACCTGTACATACTTCCTATATTTTTGTACCCAATAAATTTACGAAAAAAAACAAGCCATTAAGTGTAATTAAGTAAACCAACTGTTCATGGCATCCTTTGATGTTTGTAGTGGAGTAAAATTATTTCGCAGAAGTTAGGCAAATAAATAAGTCTGGTGTTGTAGAACAGAAGTTTCTCAAATTCGCGGTATGCTTCATTTGTAATGAAATGCCAATTAAACAGCTGACGGAGCTGTTACTGAAATGTATTTGGTATGCGGGCTAAGCGAGAAAATCAGAACAGACAGCAGAGCTGAATGGTGAGTCTGAGCAGCTTGCAGCAATGAAATGATGAAGCCCTGGCAGTAGTGAAGTGATGACGCACTGGCCGCCAAGAAGTGATTAGCATTACCAGCAGTGAAATGATAGAGCATTGGTGGCCGTGAAGTGATCTGAACTATAAAGCCCTGACCGCCATGTAGTGATGTAGCATTGTCAGTAGTGAAGTGATCTAGCATTGACGACCATGAAATGAAGTAGCATTGGCTCTAAAGTGATCTAGCATTGGCAACTGTGAAGTGATATAGTATTGGTAGCTGTGAAGTGATATAGCATTGGCAGCCTTAAATTGATCTATCATTGTCAGCTCTGAAGTGATATAGCATTGACAGCCCTGAAGTGATGTTATGTAGAGCACAATGGAGTTATTTAACTCCGGCAACCATGAAGTTATGTAACATATGTAGTCATGCATTAAATCATATAATGCAGGCAACTATGAAGTGATGTAACATAGTCATCACGTAACATAGTCACGTAATGTAGGCAACCATGCATTGATGTTAAATTGTCGTCCACTATATCATGTATTGTAGGCAACCATGAAGAGATGTACCACTAATATAATTATAAAACATAAAGTGATGTAATTTAGATAGCCATGACGTGATCTAGTGTAGGGAACAACAATGTTATCATTCAACTTAAGCAGCCATGGAATAATGCAACTTAGGCAACCATTAAGTGACGTAACATAGGCAACCATGAAGTGATGTAACATAGGTAACCACGGAGTCGTGTGGTATACCTAGGTCGTAATGTAAAATGACATGGTGCAGCTACAGATATTCCCAGTAATGAAGGGTTGTATCAGCACCAAAATGTCATTTTATACCAGCTAACAGCTGTCCTAGTATCCTAATCTCATGGCTATTGTGCATTTTAGTTCATGGCTACTGATGTGGTTTTACTCTGTGGTATTACTGTGGTATTAATTAGGTTTTTCAGTATTACGGAGTTTTCTTAACCTACCTTTCCTTGCGGCTATAGGGATAAGCTAGACCGAAAGCTCTACATACAGTAATTTCTGAGGTTAATGCAAGGATCCGTCTAGGAAAAAAACTCGTATGTGAGTGTGAAGAACATTGCATGTAGTATGAGCTATTTTTTATAAAATTTTAATATTTCCAGAAATTATTATGTTTTCTAATATTCTTGGTGTTCGAATGAATTACATTAATCACCTACTAAAAATATAATTATTACATGTTAGCGATGTTAGTGCTTCCCTGCTCTGCAACGTATCCATCACGTTCCGACAAAGAAATTAATGTGTCTTTGAGGTCACTGTGATTATTAGAACATATTTTATTAACACTTATGTAAGTCGGCCTCAAGGCCCATTTGCGGGAGGCCCGATTTCAGTGGGCAGTCGAGGTATGGTGTGGTCTATGCTGTAGGGTTGTTTTATTCCAGAATTGAACATAGCTAAGTCAACAGAGTTAAGTTTTCACACACCAATCACATAGTCTGCTTACTATTACTACACCGTATGTTGCAGATGGCCTCCATGCCTAATTTATTATATTTTAAGTAAAAGAAAAACTCATATCCCTGTAGGCATCAAAGTTCAACATCCTTATTCAATTGTTGAGCGTTTTGGGAGAAAAGAAAAAATCAACAGCTCAAAATTACAAAACGGGGAGTTTATCGCCTAACGGTAATGAATCGCAGGTTTACTTTTCATTTCAGGCTCAGAGCTCTCGAAACAGAGACATCAGTTTCAAATTTGTGCAAAGGAAAGGAAATAGAGGAGTTACAACGCGTTTAAATGTAAAAAGTAAAACAAAAAAAAAAAAAAAATGATCAGCTCGGCTCTATGTTGAGGGAGAAATTGAAAACAACGAACAACAATTATTACTCCAACCGATATTGAGACATTGGGTCATAATTTACCCCTTAGCAGTTTCCCTACTTCTTTCACTGTACTTTGGGTAGTGTAGGATCTCGAAGGCCCTCTGAGGAGGCATACATTAGCAATGTAGTAAAGCCAGGGGGGACTGACTAAACACTAGGCCGCTCAGGTATATGAACGGAGCAGTCTGCGAGTGTCATCATATAGATGGCAACTTGAATGCTTCTGTTTTTTAAGAGAGATTTATTCATCAGGGAGCACCTAAACAAGAGGAAATTTGACTGAAATACAGCGAACACATGAGTATCGCACAAGTCACGTTACGTGATGGTCACAGACCTAGACCACACCATAGATTGACTGGACACCAGCCCCTGAGGCAAATTTCGGTCCCGCGATTGGGCCTGACCGCACGATGCCTCATATGGATATTTACGTGTTCTCCCGTTACTTTCTCATACTTAGTATAGCTGTTTCATTTTATTCTTTTGTATTCAGCACTGACTGGCAAACCTGTACATACTTCTAAAACTTCTAAAAAAAAAATTGAAAGAGACATTAAGGCTTAAAGTGTAATTACGTAGGGCTACTGTTTAAAGCATCCTTTGATCTTTGCAGTTGAGTAAACCTATTTTGTAATAGTTTGTAAAATAAACAGTCTTATTCTGTAGAACAGAAGTTTCTCAAATTTTCTGTATGCCAAATTTGCAATGAATTGCCAAGTAAACAGCTGGTGAAATTGTTAATGACATTTATGTACAGACAACAGAGCTAAGTGGTGAATCGAAGCAGCTTGCAGACATGAAGTGATGAAGCCCTGGTAGCAGTGAAGTGATGAAGCACTGGCTGCCGTGAAGTGATCTAGCATTGGAAGTATTGAAGTGATATAGCAATAGTAGCAGTGAAGTGATATATCATTGGCGCCCGTGGAGTGATCTGAATGATGAAGCACTGACCGCCATGAAGTGATATAGCATTGAGCATTGGCAGTAGTGAAATGATACTGCGTTCGAAGCCGCGAAGTGATACAACATTGGTACTCGTGAAGTGATTCAGCATTCGTAGCCCTGAGTGATACAGCATTTGTAGCCGTGAAATGATCTAACATCATCAACAGTGAAATGATGTAGCATTGGCAGGCCTAGAGTTGTCTAAGCATTGGCAACTGCTAAGTGATATAGCATTGGCTGACGTAAAGTGATCTAACATTGGCAGCTATGAAGTGATGTAATATTGGCCACCATGGAGTAGCTAATTTAATTCCGACAACCACGAAGTGATGTAACATCGTGATCTATTAATCATATACCGGTATGTAATTTAGTCAACTATGAAGGGATGTTACATAGTCATCTATAAAATCATGTAATGTAGGCAACCATGAAGCGGTGTAAAATGGTCATCCCTAAATTATGTAATGTAGGCAACCATGAAGTGATTAAACATAGAAATCCATTAAATCAAGTATGATAATGTAGGCAACCATGATGAGATGTACCAGTAATATATACAACAACCATGAAGTGATTAACATAGGCAACCATGAAGTGAATTGATGTAGGCAACCACAAAGTGGCGTAGTATTCCTAGGTAGTAATGTGAAATGGCATGGTGCAACGATAGATGGTTCCAGTGATGGAGGGTTTTATCCGCACTAAGATGTCATTTTAATGTCTTTTAACGGATGTCCTGGTATCTTTATCTGATGGTTAATTATGTATTTTTAGCTCATAGCTACTAATGTGGTTTTATTATATAGTATTACAATGGTTTTAATGATGTTTTTCAGCATTACTGGGATAGCGATGAGCTCTAATAAAATCTCTACAGAGATCAATTTCTGAGGTTATTGCTTCAAATCCGTCATTGAAAAAACACAATTGTATGTGATGTTAGAGAACATTACATGTATCATGTATGTGCTATTTTTTCTACAAAATTTTAATATTCCTAGAAATTATGATAAATTTCCTATTATTCTTCGCGTCCGAAGGTGTGACATATTTTGCCTATTGAAGATATATGATTGTGAATTCAGATTCACTGTTCTGCAAAACATTCCTTACGTTATGACGAAGAAATTAATCTTTGTTTGAGGTCTCTGTAATTATTGGAATTCCTTTTATTAACACTTACGGAAATCGGCCTCCATACCCAATTGCGAAAGGCCCGATTTCAGTGTCCAGTCAATGCATGGTGTGGTCTACGTCAAAGATTATTAGGGGGTGACTGTAACTAAAATTACCGATAGTATTCATAGTATGATCGGTAATAAGTAACAAATAACACGCTCAAGGAAGAAAATATGGGCGTAAGACAAAGTTCATTGTGCATTCCCAAAATACAGGGCTGTAATTGATTGGCCTGGTCACGTGATTGGGCTGATGTCATGAACGACCAGGGCACGGGGAAATTTAGGGCATTAGTAGTCGCGCAGTTCTGCGAAAAACATGCGTCGCTGTTCCCGACAGGTCCAGTTTGGACCCGCAGGCATACGAGTTATAGTGCGCATTCTCAATAGTAGGGAATGGCTCCTCCATTCAAGGGAATGGAACAATGAAAGGTACTTTGTGCGGACGAGTTTTCCTTTGCAAAATGGGACTTACACAACTTTTGCGGGTCATTTTGGCAGCTTATTCAGTCAGCACCGTGCTCTTATGGTGTGGCTGCAATGGTGAACTTCCTACATTTTCTTCAATTTTGAAGGAATAATTCATGACATAGTTACTGTAGTGCAGTTAGTGTTTGCTGAGTGTTGTAGTTAGTACAGTTATGTAGTTTACATATTATTGTATATATGAACATACATGCAGTATTTCAATTAAGGTTTTATCTTCTATGGAAAGTACTTTGTAGTGACATACAATAAACACATACTGTACCGTACATACACATACATAATGTACACAAACAAAATGGAGAGGGAAAAGGGAGCACGTATTCGAGATCGTCCGTTGGTATGGTGAGTACCAATTCAATATACTGTACAAGTGCAAAAGTTTTTACATATCTTACGATAAGCCTAGTGATAGGTCGGAATTTTGAGAATCCATTCAGCATGATTTGGAAGTGATTGATTCCTGTTTTTCTAGGTGGGGGATGAGGCTAAATGCGGGCAAGACTAAGACCATGGTGGTGTCCAGGTCACGTACAGTGAGACCATCTTTCCCTACTATCATAGTGGATGGTGTCACTGCCTGGGGTTGATGACTTGCTCATATTGGGTGTCAGTTTTGATCCAAAGTTACTGTTTGAGCCCCACATTCGTTCGGTTGCTGCAAGTGCATCGCAGAAAATTGGTCAAATGAGGCGTGCTTGGAGGGTGTTTGGCTAGGTAGAATTGACACGTCCTTGCTTTAATTGATATGGCCTCCCTTTTATGGAATACTCCTCCGTAGTCTGGGGTTCTGCTGCCGATTGTCATCTGTGTTTGCTTGCCGAAAAGGTTCATCGATGTGCGTTCATGCTAATGGTGTTGTGCCTTGTCATCTGGCGCATCGTCGCAGAGTTCCTGGGGTCTGCTTTTTGCATAAAATTTATAACTGCTCTTGTCTTCTACTGTCTGATTTTCTTCCGGAGCAATTTGTTCGGGATAGGTATTCTCGGGGTACTAGTGCTCTTCGTTTCGATGTTATGCAGGCCAGTATTCTCGTTCGTTTTTTCCATCGTGTGTGGATCGTTGGAATAGTCTTGAAGGCTCATTCTTTGCTGGTGCGGGTATTGGCAGCTTAAACGCTCTGTACACAGAGCTATTCTGTATTCTCGGATCTTTTCCTTCTTTTTTTTCTTTTTTCCCTCGCTGGGCTGGTTGCGTGGGACTTTGTCAACCTCATGGAGTTTCTCCGTTCCCACGTCGCCCGTCTGGTGTGATTTAATAATAATAAGTCAATACATTAAGTGTACGTTTTTCAACAGGATATGTAAGAACAGTAGAACCTATGTTTGTTACGGTATTTATGTGTGAACGTTGAGGGCGTGTTGGTAATATATATAAAAAATTATTTTTAATTTAACAATAACATATGATAAATCAGAGATAATTAATGAGCAACTTACGAGATATAAAAAGAATGAGCCGACCATTGAGCAACTGGCTCCTTATTAGCTCATGTGATAGTGGTGTAGAGTCTGACAGCTCCAATAATATTTATCATTTGAAATATACGCCTATCCTATTCAGTTCAGTTAATTTGTGATTAATTTGGACACCAAATAATAGTTACACACATGAAATACAAAATCCCAACGC